>CM059600.1:254522244-255082244 GCA_030412105.1 Cyclura pinguis | reverse complement strand
AACAAAATAACCTTCATAAAATATAACTTTTCTCCATTTACAATTTCTTTTAAAAGGATTAGTAACCTATGCTTTTCAAGCATAGTGAAATATCTCCTAAACATGGACAGATTTTTGTTTGTTTGTTTTAATACATAAATTAAGAAACTGGAGAGTTTTAACCCAAGTCCAGTTTCTAAACAAGGAATATTCTTGTTTACTTTAAAAGTGAAAATGACACACATTTCCATTATAATTGCTAAAAATTAGCTTTACAAACGAGGGTGCTTTAAAAAAAATCTTAACAAAACTATACAGTGTACAAATTACTGTCTACAAGGTAGGTGGTTCATTAAGAAGATTCTCTGTTCTTCTCTACTTGCAGCTTCACAGGTTCATTCACATATTTTAAATGGAGCTGCCCACCTGAACGCACAACTATATTGCTATATTTAATATTTTGCCATGTCTTTATGTACAGTCTCCTTCACTGCCTTTTTTTCCTTAGTCAAGCCTCAAATGTTCATGTCACTCTACGGGAAAACACACTTCAGTGGCACTGCCAAGAGGCCAGGGCTGCAAAGCAACTGAATAAAGGCAGAACAGTGCACATAGAACGGGGTGGCTTGATTTAGTCAGAAGATACTTTCTGATGAAGGAGGAGGCTCAGACTAGATTTGAGTTTGCAACATTTCTTTAAATGTCTGAATTCTCAGCTTTCAAGAAAAGTTAAGAATAAAAAGATGTGGTTCTAATGAGTCTTTATATTAACTAGGAAGGCAGAAAAACCCACAGAGATCACCCTCCTCAGAGCACTTGAATGTATTCGGTGTTGTCAGAATGATGGCCTGGATCACCAAATAATTCAACAGGAGGGGAAAGTAAGATTTCACAGAGCAAGTTAGCCCTTTTAAAACAACATCTTCCCTATTTTTATAAATCCATTGCACGTATACAATAGATCAGGATTATTTGAAGAAGTTCAGTTTAGACTGCCCGCTGTACAGGGATCAGTATTTTTAAACTATTGCACTTCAAAGTCTGAACTCATCATCCTGTTTTACTCTCTCAGGTTTGAGTAGCACTCTGCTGAACACCTTTGCTATTGTAGTCCTCCAATCAACCTTAACTACACAGTCCATACCTGTTCATTATTAAATTATTTGCTGAGTGAATAATCAACGATTTTTTTTACTGTGCTACATCCTAATCAGAAAGAGATCTGCTTGAACACTTCAGTTATTTCCAGCAGCCATACAGTTAGTGAATTAATTCACTTACAATTGGGCTCAGAAAAAAAGAGCCAACATATAATCGGTTGCATTCCTAAGGTACTTAAATATAAACCCTACAAATTAAAAAAAAATCCTGTATCTTTGCAATTGCCATTAAGCCTTGCAGATGCAACTCTCTTAGAGAGTTCTATAGTTGCAACCACAAAAATTAAAATTGGAAGTCAGGATAAGGAAGCTCTAAAGAAAGACAATGTTCCATCAGCTGCTTTTCCCATGGCCATCACTATTTTAAAAAGGATCCAAAAAGAAACAAACAGTTAATACAGAATTCACCATTACTGGTGATGCAAGTGGAAACTCACAGAGATGTAGCCCAAAACCTAAACGTTCAGACAGTGAGGTCCACAAGTAAAATGGGATTCATCCATCTTTATTATTATAACTTTTTTTTTTCAAATGAAAGCTTTGGCCACTTCTTATCAAACTACTTTTAAAATTCAGTGCCTTTTCAATAATTGTTTCTGGTTCAGCACTAGAAAGTTTATATGAAGAAAAAAAAAGCAAATAGTTATGATTCACACACACATTCAGCTGCAAACATATAAAGTGGTGTTCAATGCATTTAAGATGGGTTGGGTAAGTTCAGCAGGTCCAGAAGCTAGTATCTCCACCTGGAACCCTGCAGGGGCTACATGGACTGCCAAAAAACTAAGCTAAACTAAACAAAGAACAGAAGTGACTGGAAGTCTACTTCTGGTTTTGAAAACCAGAAAACTAGTAACAGTGGAAGGGACCTTTGCAACCTACTTAAATAAAAGGTAAACTTTTTTTCCTGGACACTTCCAGAATATCAATTCATCCTGTTGTGTCAGAAAAAGGGTGGCTGATGAGCCTGGAGGTCTCAAGGGCACCAAAACAAACTACGACAGAGAATTCACTTTGCCCACCTCTGGGTTCAAGAGTGTTGTTATTTTCAAGATAATTTTCTCTCAAATCATTTTCTTTAAAGGAGAACCTATTTTAAGGGCCTATTTTTTTATAACTTGATTACACTGTACACAACTGCCTTTAAACGTTTATCTCGTGAAGTCGAACACATCAAGACTTCTTTCCATGGCTGCTCAGATAACATTGTCTCTACAGGTACAGATGCTCAAGGAAAAATTGTATAGTACCATGCCAAGAGAGAAGAATATGCCCAGATGTGAGCACATATCGATGGGGAGGGGAGCAGTGTGCCATCACATTGATCAATCTTCTCCACCCCTCTGATGCATGCAAGGAACAGGGGTGCTGTTGTGATCTTTGTCCTTTGAATTAGAGCATTAACGGCCAATCTTTTTCTTATCGCCACTTAAACAGAATTTAAGAGTCTTGTTAAATGCTGCAGTTAGTCAGATGGAAATGGGACGGCTGTGTCTCACTCACTTGAACTCTGAAGTGTTCCCTCCCTCAACTGGAAAAGACTGAAGCAAAGGCCCACCCCTTTTATTCCTGCCAATGCTAGGAACATAATGTGGAAAAAATAGCTTTATGTAACAGACTAAAGGCAGTAGGTTCTGCCAATGGAGTACGTGTTTCAGCCTTTCTGTGAGCAGGGAGAGGGTTCAGGAAAATTGTTTCATGGTGGTGGGATCTCGTTTGTGGGAGATATTTAAAGCAGACACTGGAGCACCTGCTGTCTTGGGTACTGTAACTGCATCCTATGTTGTAGAGCCTGTACTTTGCCAAAGGTTGGACTAAAGATCCCCTCCAACTCTACCATTCTTAAAGAAGCAGAGCTGGCTGATTTTCATATGTGAGTAACTACAACGTGTAGTCAGGCTCTGAGAGAAAAAGAGCTTCACAATCACATGGTATATTGTTCCTGGGCATTTGAGATGAAATATGAAAGGTAGTACGGTAAGATGTTTTTGGAGGACTTTTATATATATAGATATACTGTGTGTGCGATTCTTAACTCCAACTTCTGTTTTTTTAAGCCATGATGAAGAGATGATGCATCTTTTAAAAGGCTGTTGCTCTCTGTGGGTCTTGATGTCTCAAATTGAAAAAGAATAAATTTTCTCTCAACTCAAGTCTGCCTCCAACAGAATCTATTATCTATCTATTTATTTATTTACCATCATAATCATTATTACTACTATTATTTTAAAACCAGAAATGAGTTCAGCTTGCACCCCAGGTGGAAAGTTAAAAAGAAGACACCCTTTTGAGATTTTTATCACAGTAGGCAGAAGAGTCGCTTTGCAGCCCTCACCCAGCCAATGGTGCACTGCTTCACAGCTACACTGTCAAGTGTTAAAAATCCTCCCCACCCACCCCAGAATATATAGATATATGTATGTATAAAAAAAATCCCCTGTCCATCTCTTAGTACACAAAAGGACCTCACCACACTGCAAAAATAGCAGTACCCACTTTGGTCAATTAAAACAAACAAATGAACAAACGAAAAGCATACATTAATCTTTTGTCTTTTAAATCTGTGTACTTACCTATAATAACCAATACAGCTAAAAGCACTACCTACATAGGCAAAACTTGGTATTGCATAATTCGTATAAATTTGAATCCCCTCCCCCCAATATTAACTGGAAGATGAAAAAACATGAAAGATTAATAGAAAAAACACCAAAATACTGAAAATATTGCTGGTCGATTACAATTTTTAAGCGGCAACTATACACAGCCATGATATGCTTTATAAATGTGAGATAAAGTTATAACTGCTTAAAAAATCCATGATGTCACTTTTTTTTTGTTTTCCCATCTGGAGTACAAAATATTTTTGTCATAAAAATGGTAAAGATTTAAAATGATAATAAATGCAGCAAAACAAGTGTAGTGATGTCACTTTTTAGATTTCAAGGCAAGGCACGTTATGTGGACATTATAACTTCGTGCAAATTAGGATTACTGGATAGAGTAGGTTTAATTATTTTTTTTTATAGAGACATAGAGGCAAAATGTATCTGCCCATGCACATTACTGTCAGTATGAGAAATCTGTCAAACAAGGCTAATTTCTGAGAGCACCATGCAAGTTTTCAGCACCCTGTCATTAGGCTTTTATAGAGTGCATTTTTTAAAAAATATATTTGAATCCCCCCAACCCAACCACCTGGCATTCCCATTTGTAAACTGTAAGCTTTGCCCCAGTGACATGGATTTACCTCTCTCCGTCTCTGTGATGAAGATTTTATAGAACCTTTCCTATTCTCCATGGGTTCTTGATCCAACCAGTAACTTTAAATAAATAAGATACCTCAAAGGAGGCAGAAGCTAAATCAACATAAGTGCTGTGTTTCAATTAATTTCTTTTTCTCAAGTACATGATTTGTCTTGAATTAATTAATGTCTTTTAATGCCCCCCTTTCAAAACTGAGGGAAAAATAAATTTGTTTGAAATACTTTTGAAATTCTTCTTGTTTTTTTTTTAATCCCCTCAATTTAGAGTCCAAGGGCTAAAGGACTTATAACAAGGATCCCCTTTAGATATAATTTTTAAATTGCACTTGCCTCTAAGTGTTTTCCTTAGTGGGGGAAATTATTTTTAGTGTCTTTCTCTTTTTTGTTTTTACTGTCATATGAGAAGATAACAGTTTTTTAACCCTAAAGTGAGGCATTGATTCTATAAAATGCCTGTTTATTTAAAGGTCTTCCTGAAAATACCAAACAGGGTAACACATTAGGAAAAGTTTGGGTTAAGGGCCAAAGTCAAATAAATTTGGGTTGATAACTAAAGGCTAAATGGTTTCTGTTTTTTCCTTTAAAAAAACTTTTTGAAATCAGAGCATTGAGAAAAGCTGGCTCATGGCCCTCATTCTCCTGCAGCTCTGCGGATGCCTCCTAGCCTTTGTTTTGAGAGCTAACTAGGAATAGTGATCCCATGCGTAAACAACAAGAATACTAAACCAATAAACTAGCTTATCATGCAAATATTAAGGCATCTAGAAAGTCAGTTAAAATATATTGTCAGAGACAAAACATCTATTTCCCAGTGGATTTCATAGAACAAAGGCTACTTAGGAGGAACATCTTTCTACTCATCAGTGAAATATTGTCGACCCTTTTTTTTAAAAACACCATTACAGTTTCAACCTTAAGGGAATTAGTGATTGTAAGTGCTGCAATTGCTGGTCTATGTTTCTTCTTTCTTCAGGTTCTTTTTCTTCTGTGTTTTTTTTTCTTTTTCTTTTGTCCCGTCTTCCTTTCTTTTTATAGTAGTTTGTTCAGTTTTGATCTCCCTCAGTTGCTTGTTTCTGCTTGAAGGAAAGGCTCTCCAATTAGGTTCAAACCATAATTCTGGACATTTGTGGGCAGGATTGGTGTCCTGTTTGATACTTGAAAAGGAACCAAACTAGCCCAGGTACCAGGACTGTTGAAGGAAAAGAAAATAGAGAGAAAGAGAGAGCAGAATAAACGGTTACAATATTGCAGCAGCAACAACCTAAACAAGAATGAACATTTGAATAACAACCCAACCTCATATTGTTATCATTCCAATACCTCATTTCACAAATACATTTAAATATACAGATACAATTTTTGAGAAGTGTTACCATATATAGTCATGTATAAGTCAACCTCACGTATAAGTCGAGGGCAGGTTTGGGGGCCAAAATTATGGATTTTGCTATGACCTGTGGATAAGTCAAGGATAAAACTTAAGGGCATGTAATAAACAAATCTTTTCCTCTCTTTTTAAAAATACATAGGGAGAATATACTTAGGGAGAAAAGGAGACAATCTGTTTTTTTGAGGGGTTACAATTGGGGGGTGTAAATTGCATTGCTGATCTTAAAATGTCTATATCAATACAAATAAAGATGGGGAGAAGAGCAAAGGAAGTAACTTTTCTCTGTTAGGAGACCAGTGTGAAAGCAGTGAGTGACAAAAGAAAGAGGCAAGAAGCTCCTCTTGGTATGGCAAGGCGTGGAAGCAGTGCTCCCACCCATTACCCCTCCCTTGCCTAAACTGGAGAAAGTAAGGCAGTTCTTCCTCCTTCCCTCTTTCCCCATCTTCTTTTTCAACTCAAGTAGTGTTCAAAAGCAATTTAGGAGACCCTGAAGAATGTGGCACGGGTGGAGCAAAGTGCAACAAAACAAGCAGTGGACATTTCTAAGAAGAGCTTATTGTATAAGCCTCATCTTGTGAGGCTTGCAGAGAGACTGAGAAGCCTCATGAGGCTTATACAGTAAGCCCCTTTTAAAAATGGCCATCACTGCTCCATTCCACCTCAAATGCCCAAAATGCTAGGCATGCCACATTCTTTGGGCTCCTCCACATTGCTGTTGGGCACCACTCAGGCTGAAAAAGAAGATAAGGAAAGAAGGAAGGCTGCCCTTCTTTCTAGTTTGCTTTGGGCAAGAAAGGGGTAAGGAGGTGGGAGCACTGCTTCCCAAAACAGTGGGGAGCAAAGAGCTTACTCAGCCAGCATCATTGTCATCTCTTCGCAGCGTTGACCATGAGATAAGTCAACCCAAGTTTTCGAAGGGGGGTGTATGATTTTTGTCAAAATATTTTTGACTTATACACAAGTATATACAGTAATAATTCTAACAGGTTAGTCTGAAACCTAGCAATGCCGGTAAGGCTTTTAATGTTCTGATTACCAAACCAGAGTAATCTCACTAAATGGTTTGTTCCTGAAGTATAGAATATTATGTCAATATAACAGATACAAATATCAGTCTCAATCATTTACCTGTTGTTTTGAACACTAAGAAAAGACATAAACCCAAGCATGTATGGGGGGAAAAAAAGATAATCTGACTTCCCTTTAATTGATTGCTTTTTAGGAATCAGGCTTCTAGGGCTCAGACTTCATTTGAAATTTTATTTTTTAAGGCCAATAACTTTCTAATGATTATGCTGGACAAATAGAAAACATTCTTCTGAATAAAGAACAAACTAGTATTAACAACAACACCCTAATTTGTGCATAGAAGTTTTGGTGAGAGAGTAATACTAAATGAAGATAAATTCCATTAAGTGACAAATAGGATTGTTGTTAAAACATAGCTAACAAATTGAATTTAGACATTTATCTAAGCCTTTCAAACCTCCCAACCTGTGTTGAAAATGCACCATGCAATATGTTTGTTAATATTATTTATTACTCCTCAGGGATGTATAAATCTTGTATCATAACACAAAGCAGATCCCACAAGAATTTTACAAGCCTCTGAGACCAGCAGAAAGTTGGTTAAGCTGAGAGTTACACAACACAGGAGTTTCTGTTGGCATTATATTTGAACATGTAAAGATTGTATGGGGATAGGGCTGTACTTTTAAAGAAATGGTGCTTAAAATAGTAGTAGATGAGATTTACAAATATTTTGACTAGACAAAATAATAATTCTGTATTAGAGTCCTGCAGCCAACAAGCTAATAGACTTAAGTACTTTAACAAATGAGTCTTTTCTTTTGCTAAAAAAGGTTATACAATGTTACACTTGCAATGGATGTATCATACAAAGATGCTTCTCTTTGGTGAGTGATCCCCACCTCCATGTTTAAAATAATATACCATGCAGATTTGCCATCATTACAACCCTACATGACCTTGCTTGATGTTACTAGTGCAGGTGGGAATATACACAGCCTAAAGACCAGGTTGCTTACCTGTATCTTTTTAAGTGCAGAGTCCAAACAGAACTGCACAAAAACTACAAGAAATGAGGATCGTTGTAACATGATGGCTGCACTGAGACAACTACCAAGCCAAGGCTAAGAGGACTGGAAGAAAGCCCTATCCTCATGTGTCCGTTCTATCTTCCCTTGTACATTTGGCTTGATGTGTTACTTCCTAGTCTGATCAAACCATAGTCTGCTGTTGCACCTGTTTAAATAAACCATTATTTACTTGCAAATTGCTAAAAAGCTAGAGTGAAAAAAAACAAACCAAAAGGTAAAAGATTAAGTTGTGTGGCTAGAGTGGAAGAGCATATAAACACAAGAATAATTTCTGATCCTCCAAACCATGATTTGCAAAATTAATGCAAAACAAACAATATAAAGCAATTCTAAAACATGACAGAAAGCATATTGCATTTGCAGTATGGAAGCTTTTTGCTTGGTATCTCATAGCAAGTGTAACATGTTAACTGGCCCTAAGTCGATTTTGCTTCAGAAATAGTTCTGTGTGCTTGCAAGATTATTTCTAGCAGGATGGGCAGGATCTGAAGGACCAAGGGCCCTTTTCTGCTCCCCTGGACCTTGATAGGTCCCTGGCATTCCCCAGCCTGGAATATCTCCAAAATGCAATTCATACCCCCAAAGCCTCTGGAAGGGGGAGCAATTGGCCAATTCAATTTAGATTCCTCTGCTGGTTCTGGTAAGGAACCTAAACAGACACACTGGATACCAGCATGCAATTCACAGTGCGCTTTGCCAACCCTTGACTTTTGAGTGACCAGTAAGATATCCGGTGAAACGATTGCTTGAGACCATATCCCAGGCATACATTTCCAAACAAGATAGCTCATGTTAAAATTCATGACAAAGGAGGAAACTGCAAGCATCTTTGTCCTGGAAAAGTTCTGAAGAAAGAACTTTATTATGAATAATAAACTGTTGACATTAGACTACTTAATGCCTGGAGTCCTCTTGTAACATTAATAAAATGACCAGGGTCTGAAGCTGTATTTAAGAACTCATAAAGCAATGAAAAGAACATAGAAAAGGTATGCATACTGCTTCATACAAAGTAGTTTCTGTTGTGCTTATACTATCTCAGTGCTTCTAATACACAATAACAGCATTAAAAGTATGCCTTTTTGTAGAAGTACTTTTCAATCAACTATTCAAAAAGGTGTTGAACTACAGCCCAGGAGACCAAGGTTTGATTCTTTACTAAGCCACAGAAACCCACTGGGTGACCTTGGGCACATCACACACTTTCAGGCCCAGAAAACCCCATGGTAGGTTTGCCTTCAAGTCAACTCAGAAACAATAGCCGCAGCAGCAACAACTTTTCAATCCCCTTTTGCATTTCTGACTCCAACATGGATGGCAACTGCAACTTCATTTATCATCTGTATATATTTATTGTAAGCAGAAAAATAAAGAGGTTGAAGGTGAACTGATTAGTTTGGGAAGTGCTGGACTGTTTATTTCAGGTGAGTCAAAGTCCAGAGGATAAGTGTGAGGGCTTAGGCAGTAACCCTTCTGAATATCATGAGGAGGTTCTAGATGTTTCATGTACTGTGATACTAATGAAACATTATGAAAGTACTCCATAAATGTAGGTGGATTGATTGTTATGGAACAACCACTGCTTGGAAGAATTATATAGCACTAGCATATTTACCCAGTGTTGCTCGGGATTTTATTTTCCTCTTAAGAGCTCACCAAACTGTCTTCTCCAGTACCTGTAACTTTTCCCCATATTTTCTAGTGCGATCTATATTCAAAGTTATTTACATACACAGTTTAGGTTCCTGAGGGAATACACTGTCCTCTTCCTTGCCGCTAGGCTTCTTCTCCATAGCAACCGGCCTATTCCAGTACCTGTAACTTTTCCCCATAGTCCCCAATCCAATCTGTGTTCTCTGGCAATGTTGATGTACTGGGTTTTGATTTTTTTGCTTTCTGTTGAATTTGTGCAATGGCTTTACATTCTTCTGGAAGCATTTTTTGTTTTGAATTTCAACCTTAAGATTCCTCACATATGGAACCCATACAGTCTACTAGGTGTGAGGCGAGAAGACCTTGTAACTATGTCACTTTAATTTTTCTCACATATGCCTCCCAAATGTTTTCTGACATCCTTATTGATGGTAGGCCTCATATCCATAGCAACCGGCCTGAGGCCCAAGAGCTCTCAGCTGAGAACTCAAAAGGCCCTTCTCTAAACTGCCAACCCCAGGATTCCATGGAATCTTCACAGCCAACCAACCATATGAGGTCTTCTCGCCTCACTCAGCCAATCGTACGAGGTCTTCGTCTGCCTGACGCAGACAAACAGACAAACTCACAGACAAACATTGACTTTTATACAGTAGATCATTACCAGCCCCATTCTCATTCATGTGACAGAACCTATACTTCCTCCCTGGTTGGAATAATATTCTTAAGCAGTCACATGCATGAAAATGGGAACTGATAATGATGTTATATAATTACATCACCACTGACTGAGGAAAAAGAGCTGTTTGGGGCAACCATTTTCCATGTAGAATCATTCCCAGAATATTCCTGGTTCTCTCTTAAAGGTATACTGACATATATTTTCTTACCTTGAAAAAAGGTTATCTTGACATAATTGTTTAGTTTTTAATAAGGAAAAAAGAAAAGTCTATGGACTACTTTGCAGCTATAACCTTGAGAGGTGTGTGTGTACATATGTGTGTGAGAGTACCTTTGCACGATTGTTAGGTAGTTTAGATAGGCACTATTCTAACTGTTCTCTAATGCAAAATTATCCACCTATGCATAGTACTAGTGCAAGCAGTACCGGAACATTTATTATGGACCAGTACAAAGAACAGAAGTGGACAATTACATGATCAAAGGAGTCATATATTTTTGCCAGGGGACAAAAATAGCAAGGCTACACATTTGTGGCACAGATGATGTCTCCTATACATACACTGCTCCCTTCAAAAAGGTGGAGAAAGTTATCAATAGGAGAATGTTTTAGAACTCAAACAACAAAGTTGCACTTCAGTGTTGGACAATGTTTTCATGCATGATGTTTGGATGACAAATATAGTTTAATCTTATCTCTGCCTACTTTCTCTCTTATCAAGAAAGATGTTCTGAAAAATGTTCTAACAGAAACAACTATGGAAAAGTGGTGTATGGAGCCTGTAACAAGCAATTTGAAGAACTTCAATGCAAGCATACATATTGGTAGACAAGGCTTTAGAGATCCCAGTGACAAGTCTCAAGAAGGTCCAGAGAATAGATGGAAGCTATGCAAAATGTACTTGTTGCATTCTCCATTCTCATGAAACTCACTACTTCCCTTTCCAGTGGCATTCACTTATACGGTGTCACAGGACAAAGTTAAACTAAACATAGTATGAAATGAGTGTGAGAAATTCTGATGTGAAGCCATTCTGACGATGTAAATTTGCTGTCTGAAAAGAACAGAAATATATTAAGATGCTGGTTTCTGGCTCATATTAAGTAGTGGTACAGCGTGTTCTTCTTCTTATACAGTCAGGACTTGAACAGAGCAGCAGCTAATGAATTTACAAATTAAGAAACCACTTTATCTTTAGTTGTTCATTTGCATGTGACCACCACAAAAGGGACATGCCAAGGATCTACTGAGTATAATAACTTCAATTTATAGATAAACCAGTGTTAACCACCTGACTGTGATCCTGTATATTCTGATGTTCAAGAATCTAAATCTATAAACTGCAGGTATATAGTGACCAGAAAGTAATAAACTAATAATGTTAACCAAACCATCTCCATGTTGTCCAAACTGAAGCATGCATCTGAGGCCTACCATGTGTTAGACAAGCTATCCACCATGTGTGGGCAATGCCATGCTTGTTTATATGTCTAACTTTATAGAATTTCTGTTTTCAGCACCCCAAGAATAGGGCAGCCCTCCCTTCACAGTGATTAGGGCCTGCCATGTTTATTAGGGATGTTTAATGCAACTGGGCACTTAATTTTACTTATAGATATGAAACAAAAAATAGCATCAATATGATTTATTTAGAATAAGACAGGAATAAAAGTGAGAAAACTGCACTTATACATGTAGTTTTACTGTGCCATAGAAGATGTTTATCAATGGAATTTAAGTTCTCAAGGTGCCTATTCCTGTTTTTCTTAACCCTCAGTTGCTTCTTCTCAATCCTCTCAAAATTATTTTTTAAAGAGGCAACAATCACACAAGCACTTGCTATTTTTCTCCTATTTTCTATAACTTTTTATTAAAAACTTCTGGGGAGATTATTATGGAGATAAAAATTAACATTGTGCTGTGATCAGTAAACATGTTTAAATATCAACTAAAAAGATTATTCACATGCAACAAACAATTTTATAATTAGTGAAGACAGAATGTAAAATAAATGTAAGAACTGACATTCTGGAATCATCAAGAGATAAATGGTATACTTTCCAGTTGTGATATTATTATTATTATTATTGAAAACTCGCTCCTCCTTCCATAAGAACAGTGCCAAAATCTTCTGATAGGAAACAAAGGATTAATTTATATTACCTGGGTGTACAACAGAATGTTCAGAATGAGCAACTGGTTTACTGTTTATTGGCACTTTCTAATCCTGCTGGAACCTGTAGTGCAACTTTCAAAATACAGCTGAAAGAGTTTTCTTGCTATCATTTTGTCTGCAGATCCCCCTATTTTGGTCACATTGTAGTTTTTGCTGCTGCTTCCATAAAGGTTAACCTAAAGCTCCAAACATAATCATGTGGAAAATGGACATTATTGATTCCTATGGTCTATTGTTTCCCCATTCTAAGTCCCTGAAGTTCAAGTTCAATCTGGAATTACATCATGTCTGGTTTCTCCTGGTTACCAGACGGCTTGAGACGTGACCACAGTTACAGAAAAAACAAACAGCCTTCTTCACGCTTCGGCTCCCCTATCGATTCAAACAAACTTTTTTCTCCCTCTCAAGTATGCTTCAAGTATGGAGCATGGTTAATTTAGAGATTAAGTTCCAAATTAGATTATCTAATGGCATCTTAATGGATTGCTGAACCATTTCCTATGGGATGGCAGCATGCAAGTCTGGCTGGAATACAATTAATTTCTTAGGAAGTGTTCAGAAGATGTTTGCTTAGATGGGAAAGGAAAAACACTTCTCTGCACATCTTTCCCTGTTAAGAGTTGAGTGAAGACTATAACAGAGACAGTGACAAACTCATAGAATAGAAGCTAGAAATCTTTCAAACTTTCTCAACTACTAATGATTTTATCAGTAATGTTTTCATGTCATTGGTCTTATTTGCACAAGTTAAGCTTGCATTTTTATCCCAAACAAATATAAAATGAAGAAAGCAAACCCCTCTGGCTACTATTTATTGTCCAAAGCGCAACCCTATAAACAAACCAACAACAACAAAACCAAAAAAGGTCAGACAAACCCACAGCTATGAAGTTACTTGATACTCATTTGGATCTTTGAAAGTTTCCATGCCTGTTAGGCTCTGAAATCTACAGGGCTGCTCTGACATTAAGTGGTTCCCAGCCTCCCTCCCCGCAACCCTGTAAACCAAAGCTTATTCCATTTCACTGCCTTATCAACATTATCATCACAGCCCTTCAAGTGGAGCTGGAGGTAAAAAAAGCTGCTCTAAAAAGTTGAACATTTTGAACACCCCTACAGCTAAATCTGAAAAGGAAATTCAGCACTCTCAGAATGAGGCTCTCCTCAGGAGCTCTAAGAACAAACCAGCTGTTGTACTGTACTTCTGTGTCAAGACAACAAAGTGAAAGCAGGAAATGTTAGCCTAATGCTAGCAGTCTTAAACTGGCAGTTAACCCTTCAAAACAGCATCGAAAGGCTTTGCTTTTTAAAATATAAAATACAATATGCAACAATGAATGTTTTAACATGTGTTACAGTTTTTGAAAGGCTTGGCAGAAAGCTCCCCAAATTTCACAACTAATAATGATCCAACCCTTTCAATGTTTGGCCTGCTTGGATGCTACGCTAACATCACCACAGCTGCTCAGAAATCAAACTTCACAAGCATTGGTCACTCTTGCAGCCTTGTGTTGAAGCTATTACCTGCATGGCAAAGCCAAGTAGGCCCTCTTGTATGGCATTTCTAGACTTGTAACTGGGTTTTGGTGCTCATTTTGATCAGTTGGAAATTTGGATTGTTAGTCACAAAAACATTTGGTAGTTCATACTATTATAGCAATTCCTCTGACTTTCCCCAGATGAAGACATCTGTTCTTAAATGAAACCAGTTTTGTGCAACACTTCCAAAGTAGTGACGATTGCGTTATCTTGCGTATTTGCGCTTTACTACATATACATGAAAAGCCCTTTCTCTGCTTACACTGCTGAAGCTAATGTCCTCATGTATTCACGTTTATGGATGGCTCACAGGGACAAAAACATGGTGTGGCCTGGTGTTCCCCAGCGGCTGTTGCGGGGCATTTACGGGATTGCAGTTAGGGAATGTGGCCTCCCAAAGGCCCAAACCCTCACAGTCGTCTGTCCTTGATCTAGAACTTTAGTCTCAGAGGTATCCAATGTAACTATTACATATCAAAATTGAATACTGCTTGTCATGCATCTCATGAACATTAAAAAAAAAAACTTAAAAGCCCTTTGATCTGATACCTCAAATGAGAGACAGCACCTTCTGAGCAAACAGTGAACAGATATGCCAGAATTTTGCACATTTTGGACTTTGTGTGAATAGATTTTGTGAAAAGATACCCAATGTTAAAAAATATGGTCTCCTTTTTTCATATAAGTGAATACAGTTCCAATTGGCTCTGTATTCACTTATATGAAAAAAGGAGACCATATTTTTTAACATTGGGTATCTTTACATACTGAGTGGATATGAAGTTAATTTATTAGCATTTAATTCAAGTCTAAATGCATGCAAAACACATTTCTGAAGAAATTTGGGCAGTATTTGTTCAGAGTGGTCTAGAAAGACTGCTTCGTTTTTTCTGTTTTAAGTAATAAAGGAGCCCATGTACTTCACCCAGGATGGAAAATGTTCTGAGTTTAGACAGACATAAGAGTCTGTATTTTTAAAAAAATAGAATTTTCCAGGGTTATTTTCAGGTAAAGCCTAAAATAATCACATAATTTGCTAATTTATATGAATGCAGATCCTCCTCCCAATTTCATCTAAAGCCATCTTCAGGAAACACATATCACTTCAAACCCATGTGGTCAACAAGTTCGATCTGCAGACTCATAATGATGGAATGAACCTTTGGCTGGCAAACCCCACCTTTGCCAGCCAGAATGGGAAGAGGAAAGAAGTTCAGAAAAGATCACTGTATTTCTGTCTTAAGGATGTACAGTCAGTTCATGGCGGAAGTAAGGTATGAACCAAGGTCAGTGGCTCAGCCATACAGAGACAAACATAATGTGGACTCCTGTGTTTCTCTTCTGAAGGTTTCTTTGAGTTGTCTCATGCCCCAACTGAACAGCCTTCACAATCAAGCACAGAAGAGCAGAAGGAAGGAAGGAGAGGCATTGTTTAACCTAGTTTGCATCTCCGAAGTTTATGTCCCAGACATGGAGGAAAGATATGGCAGAGGTGGGCAAACTCTAGCCCATAGGTCACATGTGACTCCAAGGCATCCACCAATTAAAAAAAACACCAAACAGTTAAACTCAAAATGTCTTCATGTCCTCTAACCAAGAAATTTTGTAGTTTACTCTATTAAGGCACAATTCCAAATTCAAAAGGACAATTATCAATATCACAATAACAAAACATGAAGATTCCATTCACACATCCCTTGAATATTAGTGACTAGTGGAATATATGAAGGGGACTGTCTCTTACAAAAAGGGGCCATTTCCACACTACACTGTTAATAGTGCTATTATTCCACTTTCAACATCCTATGGAATTCTGGGGTTTGTAGTTTACTGAGGCCAAAGTGCACCAGGAGTCCATTGGATGTTGAAAGTGGAATAATAGCACTATAACAGTGTAGTGCATAAGTGGCCTAAGAATTCTACTTTATGTTTAGGTCAAACTACACATTAGGTACATCTTGTGTAAATTTCCTCTGGTATTTTTTCCAATCAAGAGGAGACATGCAGGAGGCAGCAACTGGAGCAGAAGAAGAGAGGGTGGGGATGAGGTGCTACTTCCTGCAGGAATCTTTTCCTTCAAAGAGGAAAAAGAGCAGTTTTGGAAATGTGTATATGTATTTTTTGCATACATGATTTTGACCAATCCTGACTCCTCCATGAAGAGCCCAAAATAAGCTTCACCATTCACCTTCATGTTAAAGACTGCAGCCTTCTCTGTTTTTTGTTGAAAAAAAAAAAGATACTGGGAAAATTAGACACGACCATTTGTAAATGTGCAATTTGGCCCCTGCAACCTAGAAAAAGTTTAAAGTAACCTCTAATTACATTAAACCTATATAGCTCATGGATGACAAGAGTTCTATATTATTTTCAATGATGAGTAAGTAAAATTAGTTCATTTGCAGAATAAATACTATGTCACTAAACAGTTTCTCTATATCACTCTCTGTCTCCTAATGAACAATTAAATGGAACTTAAGTAAACTCTTTTGATCTTTCAGGATGAAAAACTTAATTAACAAGTTTCTCCAACTAGACTTTACAATTGGTACAAACTATATGTGGCTGCTAATCTATCTCTAGAATCAAAACATGTAACAATATTATATTATTGGTCCACACTGGAAAATATGTTGAGAAATTTTGGTGTAAATAAGATCTACAGTTCTGACTTCTGTTTCATGACAAACTTTGCAGTTATAAATATCACACAATCTGGTATTCAAATGAGACTCTTTACTGATCAATACATCATCGCTGCAAGTCATCTAAACTCTTAGACTGGATCCAGAGAAACATGAACAGGCTTCCACTTGCCAACAGGCATTTACCATTCTTTCTCCCCGCCACCCACTCTCCACTCCCATCTTGAGGGATAGGAATCCTTTTGGAGTATTGTTTCACGGGAGAAACAAGAAAAGAAACAACAAATGAAAATTTCTAGAATCATTATCAAATGACATCAGAGGCAGCATTGCAAGCAAAGTGACAAGAAAAATTATTTTTCCCACAACAGAATTACCAAGCCCTGTGTCTCAACTAAATGGTGACACATTTTATATCTATCTATAACCATATCTTTTCAATATATATGTATCAATTTCTTCTTACCTGCGAAGAAAAATAATTTTTATGACAGGAAATGCTGGTTAATTGTATTTTACTTTAAGACATACACTTTTTTCCCCAATATTAATGTTATACGACCTGTTCCCACCAGATTGTTTCTCTGGGTATCAGCTACACATATTATTCTAAATTAGAAACTTCTTATTTCTTTTCTTTTATTTAATCATAGCCTTGATATACAAACTTGTAGCTCAAGATATGGAGCTGCCTTTTTTTTAAAAAAGAGCTTTCTTTGTCAAAATGCTACAACCCTTATATTTGACAGCAAACATTTGGTATCCCAAGTGCTTAATGGATAAAACTAATTTCAGCTCATCTAAACTGTGTACTTCAAGAGATATTACAGAGTTATTCGTAGTTAGATTTTAACAAATATATTTCTGGAGGCCAACTAGAACAGAAAATGAAGAACCCAAGATAGTTTAGGTTTGGAAATAATTAAAATTTTACCTTTGCCAAGTAATTCCCAATGTATCCTCATTGGCACTGGGGTATAAATGCCTGCCGTTTTGATTCATGGTCCAGTCACAAATCCTCAGCTGTCAATTGAAACCTAGCAGTCAGATATGGATCGAGCAGTACTGCAGTGTTTAGTATTTAAATGAATGCATGCAAACTAGCACTTAACATGGCACAAACCTTACATCCCCAAGTAGAAGTGTAAAAAGAAAAACAATTTTAAAATAAAATCAGAATGTTTACTATGCAAAACAAAATCCTACTTTTTCTCACATCACAAAAATGCTACTTAACTGTGCTTCTCTGTTAATAAAAGCATAAAAGAGTAACTAGCATTTAGCAATTAATTATATAATAAACTGAGCTGGAAAAAAAAGAAATGTTAATGTTCAATAGTGAAAATTTTTTAAAAAAAGGAAATAAAACCACTTAAAATTATTCAGTGTACTAGAAAAAGAACAACAAAAAGAAATCATTATTTTGAAAGCATGCATTTGGTGATACATAGATGACATGCAATTTACAGGAGAGGGGATCCAAAATTACATAATGACCTTATCTTGCTGTTCAAGAAGGGTGGGTGAATTCGTAATAGAAGTTGATTAATTTAGTGTTACTGAATATGGCATTACTTAACATGCAGCAGTAAAATAATCTAATCTGCTTCTAGACTCAAAATAATAGCATTTAAGACTTAAAATACAGCAAGGAGTGCATTACATGTAAGTTGAAACAAATTCTTCCCAGATCACCAAATCATCAGGACTGCTCTTCATAAAATTATTTGTGTAACCCTATATAGCCATTTGTCTAGCAGCTGCCCTAGAGTGCTAGCTGATTTCCTGCAAAGATACAGTGATTATTTTTGTGTTTGAGAAAATAAGCCTTATCTATCTTTATGAGGAAAGCATAGGGAAAGTATGATTATAATCTCTGTACTACCATGCTAATATATGACCTTAGAATACATCATGCATCTAATGGCACTCTGAATTAAGTAAGATAACATGATGAGTATGATTAATTGTGTATAAAAGCACTTTCTTCCCCCTCCCATGAAAAGTTCTAAGTGGCTCTAAAAGATCCATGTTATAACTAAAACAATGACTTTCACAGCAGTTCAGTTTATTATAGCCTTTTCCTGAAAAACATGTATGTTGAGGACAAGACAATATCCCTATCTTGACCCTGTCTGACTGCTACACTCCTGTATTTCCTGCTGTTGAGTCTTCAGAAATCCGAACAGACCTTTCTTGATTGTTTTGTTATTTATCACCTGAATAACTATGTGAGACCTTTAAAAAAACAAAAAACAAAGGCTACATGAAATTAACCAGGAAAGGAACATTCCAGCACAGAATAGTTCTTAAATGCAGCTACAGTACAAATTATGCTGTGAAAAGTTGAGTGAATCTAACCTTGACCTAAAAGAGATGCTTCTGATGCATATGTGCTAATCCAACCCTCCCCCCCCCCGCTACTCGCCACTGTTTTTCACTTTTCAACAACTCTTGCTAAACCTGGAAGTCCTTTTTAAATCATTTAACTTTGGTGAATGTAAATAGTAACCTAGGATACCGCAGGCAAACTTAGGGTTGGGGAAGGCACAGGGTGCACACTCCTCTTTGGACTGAGGCCTTGGCCCATTTATGTAGGTTTGGTTCTATCTTCATTTATTTACTTATCCTTCACTAGCTTTCTAAGATACACCAACTGGAGCCAGAAGCATAAGACATACTTAAAAGCATTCTGAGTTGTGAGTACTAGAATGGAATGGTATCTTAGTCCTTGGATTTTATTTTTTAAAATCTACTTCTGCTTACCCTATAATTTTCAATGCAGGGAAAGCCAAACCATGGCTTTTAATGGACAAACATTGTTTCTGATTGACCAGCTAACCAAAATCAGAAATCCCAATTTGAAGGAAGTTTTGGACAACATTCTTTGAGTTGTTTCTGGTATGGCATGAAGGTCTGAATTGACAGGCCAAGTTTATGGCAGTTGTTCTACTTCTACAGGAAAAGATCAGAATGCTAAGCAAGCAGAACACAAAAGCAGACAGGCAGCTTAAACTACAGTTTCCCTGACTGTTTGAAAGATCAAACAATGCTCTAAGCCAATGCTACTCAAAGTGGTGGTCCATGGACCAATGCTGGCCCCTGAGCCATTGGCTCCCAGTGTCTGGCATGTTACGAGGAAAGAAACACTTGCAGCCAACAGGGACAAATATGGTACTGTATTCTGCCACATTGGGAGAAAAACCGCTAGTCCCCACAGCAGACAGCTTGAGATACATTGCTGTAAACTATGGGTTGCATAAACCAGTGGCAGGCTGAGTATCCCCCAGAATTCCCACCTACCCCTCCATTTTCACTCAAGCAAAATAACAATTCATGTCTCAGAACCCTGAGGATTTGCCTTTTCAATACTGTCTTCTCTCCACAATCACAGGTTTGACCTTTATGAATTTGATTATTTGCAAGGTACGCATCTGCCCTATTCTCCTCCTCCCATTCTCTTGCCTTTTGCCAGGTGTGGAGAAGGCAGGCAAGTCCACCTAGGCAAAAGGCAAGGGAATGGGGGGGTAAGGCATGTGTGTGCCTTCCTTCTCCCCTCCAGAGCTCCCCTCAAGAGAATGCGCATCAAGGCAAAATGCAAGGGAATGGAGGGGAAGGCATGCATGCACCTTCCTTCTCCTCTCCAGAGCTCCCCCTCTCATTCCCTTGGCTTTGGTCCTGGCATAGAGAATGTTCACAAAGGCAAAAGGCAAGGGACTGGGAGGGGGAGGCATGCATGTGCCTTCCTTCTCCCCTCTCTTGCTTTTTGCCCAGTGTGGAGAAAAAGGCTTACACACCAGGGCAAAAAGCAAGGGAATGAGAGTGGGAGCCCCAAAAGGGAATGGAAGTGGAAGCGCAAGGGGAGTTATTTGCTGTTTTTCCAATTTCATGAGGGCTGTGCATCCTGAACCTTCGCAAAAGTGGAGGGGTGACTGTATAATTTTGCCTTCCACATTCATTTTAGGGCTCAAATGCCCCTTCTGCAAAGAAATTAAAGAAACCGGAGGTGATGGGACATTTCTAAGACCTTTTTATGGATTGTACTGATATTTTTAAAAAGTGTTGGAAATATGGTGCATATTTCAAATCATTTCTCCATGGCATGATCTTATTTTTAACACATATCAAAAGCTTATTGTCCACGTTATTTCACTATCATGGCTCTACATGATATGCAACAGTATCATCTACAACATTACGAAATATCTGGAAGAACAATTGGGTCCTGTTCTTTTAGTCCTACATTCAGTTTCAAGTAGCAGTAAGCCTGGAACCTCACTACTCAAGGTGTGGCAGTGACACCTTTAGCTTCTGGTATTAAAATACTGCCCATAATCAAGAAAGGTCCATGTAACCATGATGGGATGAGTGGAGCAGTGACTGAGCCTTGCTTTCTGATGGTACTTGCAAGAGCTGGCTAACAGTAGGTTTTTTCTTCCTCCTTCTTTTCTGCACGGGGAATGGGGTAGAGAAATGAAGCCAGGGGCCCACCTGAAGCACCAGATGGAAAAAGCTTCACCCAGCAGATATCTTGTCACTTTGGGCAGGGACACCATGATATAGACATAACATCCTAATGTCATTTGGCTAATAGAGAGTCCTAACCCAATTCAAGTTCCTTGTTCCTGCCTAGGATCTATTTGCCTTTATCTGAACATGCAAGAGTATGGGTAAACTATAGCAACAAAGTGCAAAAACTAGTGAAAAATCTAGGTATTTCTGATAGAAAAAAGCAGAAATCTAGCATTCTGCTTGCAGATCTTTTCTGAAAAATTCTCATAGATTATAGCACCTTAATGCATGCAGTTTTCATGTGTTCCAAAAGTGTTTTTTCTAAAAGTAAACAGTCTGATGAAAAAGCCAATGACTGTCAAAAATGCTACTCAGTGATCATTATATAGCTGAAGCGAGCCCTTCAATGCTTTTTTAAAGATGGTAGCCTTTTACAGTCCTTGCTGAAAATAATGTTCCTGTTGTTAACTGCTCCCTGTTAAGTTTTAATTTTTCCTACTCGTGAGTCCTGTAATTTGACTCAATGGGTATCAGTAAATAAAGGAAGTTGCAAAGATATAAAGGAAAACTTCCACACTCTTGGGAGATGTCTCTTAAGCTATCAAGTGTTCTCCTTTTAGGAAAGAAAGCAAAGTGCTTTATTTAATGATCAGCAATTGAGGCCTCCATTTTATCAGAAATATTTACATGAAGCTTTTGACAGGTGAAAGTTTCATACTATCTGTTATATTGCAATGAATCCTGATTATCATCTGCGAAAAGGAGTGGGAGGAAAATAACTCTTCTACCTCCTTTTTTCCTCACCAGATATCACAGACCTCTCAAAATGTTCACAGAGAGTCAGGTGCTCCTTCTGACTGGACCGAGTTGTGGGCACTGTAGGGGAGGGCAGAGAGAGGAGCAGAAAAATCACTGCTGTCTTACCCACTTCTGCAGCTCAATCCTATTTAGTGAGTTTTTAATTCCATATGCTACAATAGTCCCACCTAGCAGTCACTCTTTCTGTATTCCCAAAAATAATGGCAAATTACCTTATTCTTTCTCTACCTAGTCTTGGATAACCCCTAAACAGAGTAAATAAACACAATGTTGATCACATTTTGCTTCTAAACCCATATGTCATCCTCTGACCCACTGAGCAACTTCCATGCAACCCACAAATGCAAATTTAGTAATGCACTATTGTTGAATTAGCTTAGAGTGATGTCCTAACTCAAACATCACCATGAGAGATCTGGTTTATGGAAAGATTTTAAAATTATTCCTGTGACAACAGGTGCAGATTGTGATAAAACCTTGAAGCATCTTGATAGTGTCATTTACTGGCAGCATAGCAAGAGTATTTGTAATTTGTTCTTTGAATCCCAAAGTTCGATTTAACAAAATATGGCATGATAGAAAGTTCAGTTTTACCATTTTTAATTGTGTTCAAAATACTCAAAGCCGCAAACACACAATTAATTTTCTTAGATGTATGTATCATTTAAAACTGCTAATAGAATTGTTAAGATTACTCTTCCTTCCTTCTTTGCTCAGTAGCATTTAAGTAAATATACATAAGGAAAAGACAGCAAGTGATACTGGATTTTGCTATTTTTTTTGTTGTTGATTGAGAGAAGACTATAGACATTTGCATATTCTCATTGTTTTGACTGAAACTTCCTTTAAATGTGTTTCCTTTCCAACAGGAGTATGTGAAAGGTGACCTCTTATCCATTTGCATGCCTCTCTCTGACTGTCATGTGACTAGCTTTTACGTCAAAGTGTCAATCATGATAAGAAACACAATACAGATAGCCTAAGCGTCGATAACCTGTTTCCGGACTCTATTAAATTTTGTTTGAGAACCTACTGCAGTCCCCTTTTAGTTTTTTTCCTAAAATAAGAACATGTGCTGTCCTGACCAATTTAAGAGCATCCACTATATCTTTACAACCATTTCAGTTACACCTTTATGCAATATAAATAAATCATAGGGAAAAAATTAGTCATTGTTAAATGCACTCACTGATAAACCTGAAGGATGAGTCTTGACTTAATGACTTCTTACTGGAATGGCTGCTATGATTTGTCAGTTCTCGGTGTATAAGAATTAAATATGGTATTAGAATTAAATGTGGTATGATGTCAAAGCAGTTTCTAGTTTCAAAATACATCTCATATGATGCACAAAAGAAAAGCTCAATAAACAGTAACATGTCTACTTAGAAGTAAAGCCTATTGATTGATTAATTTTACATTCCACCTTTCTCTTAGTCTGGGACCCAAGTAGCAAGTGAGTTCAATGGGACTCATTCCTGAACAAATGGGTACAGGACTGCAGCTTAACTCTATAGGAAAATAATGCTATGTATACCTATAACCACATCCTCAAAACCTATGAATTAATAATGCTCATATCACAATGCCAAGTAATGTGAAGATATTAACAACTGCCTAATTACTGGACCAATGCTAGCGCATGAAGGATTGAAATTTTCAATACCATGGATAGCTTCTGTTTTTTGGTTTCACATTTTCTTTACTATATTTTTTACTTCTGTATGGTCCATATGAAGATGGATAAGAGATGGTAATAGATCTTATAGTATATTTTTAAAACCTTGAATATTAACATTTAGGAAATGAGAAAACAATTTATTACAAAACATTTCCAAACTAGTGTAGTAAGCTAATACACATGTCTGATTAGGAAAAGTCAGGGATGAATGTAAATCCCATTCCCTTGTAAATGAATCAGGATCCACAATATTTAAAATCATGCCAGCCAAGTGTATGGGTTGGCTATACAAGAGGAACAAGCAGCCTATTTTAGGTTAGCAAAATGTCCAGTTCAAATGCAGAAGCTCAAAAAAGTTAGGAAGTTGAACTATTAAAATTCATTACTGCATTAGAGCCACCCACTTTCTAACCCTCAGAGCTTCCCCACTCAAAGTTCTGCCTCTTGTGGATCTTTTATCCTTTGCAAAGATAGGCTCCAGGGTACATTCTCTAGTTACATCAGTTGCCCACAAAACTAACAGAACTTGATTCTTTTGCCAGACAAATTGAAACTGTACCTTAAAAGACTCCCTTTCAGCTATGATTTATAGAGAAAGATTAGTAATGCAGACAAACTACCTTTGGGGACAGATTATAAACCAGTCTCAGTACTGGAACTTTTAGAAGATTCTGTGGAACCAATCACTGTTGCATTATTCACAACAACATGAGCTGGTACCAAAATGAAGAACAGGAATTCATGCTAAAATATTTTGATAACTTGGAAAAAAGGAGATTGCTTTAGTCATTGTTACTGCACAAATTTGTGGCAACAAATCCAGAACAATCACTATGTTAACTAGCAACATGGAATTCTTCTTTGCAATTAATGAATCAAAGAAGTATTTTATATCCAAGCCTAACAATTATGGGGTGGATTGTAGTGATAAACATTGACTATCTTAGAAAATGTCATTGCAATTGACTGTTTAAAAAAAGACAGACAGACAGACAGACAGACAGGAAGGAAGGAAGGAAGGAAGAAAGGAAGGAAGGAAGATTTATAACACTACTGTTGTTTCAGTGTGGAAATATTCAGCAAATCAAGGCAGTTAGGCCCCAAATGAATGACCATCATAGAAAAGGGAATGCTTAGATTTATGATTCCTAATAATAACCTTGACTTTGTAACTATCGGTATATTAAGTTACATGTTTAATAACATGCTTTTCATAGCATCCTCAGCAGTAAATTAAAATCTGTTGTTCATGTTGGTTCTTGGTACATGTGATCTTTCAAATCTATATTTATAATGCTTCCATAAATGCAAACATTCCAGCAACTTTCAGTAATAAATTGCTTTATTGGAAATTCTAGCAAACCATTATTTTGTGGAGAGACTATTTATAAGAAGAATCACCAACTATACAAAGCAGCTTAAATTTATGGTCATTATTATAATTTATATAGTCTGTGTTATGGTTCTTTAAACAAAAAAGCACTCAAGAATAAATGTCAATACCTCTCATAACCAAAGAGAATAAATCTGTACAAAGCCTACTCTTGTGAAGCAGAGAATGTACCTGTGACAGTATTTATTCCTATGAGGTCAAAGTATATTAAAAGGAATGGTGAATGTTTAAAACACCTCTGGAACTAAAACCATTGGCTTTCTAATTTAGAATTTCTCTCAGCTAATATAAAATGATTGATTGCCTTTATTTCATGTACCCCCTGATTTTTCTTTTCATTCATCATAGTCTACTTTAAACCAAATGCATTTAGGACTGGCCACAAGAAGAGTGGTCTCTTTTAAACTGTTGTAAAGTAATGAAAAGACATAATAAATCAATCTTACTTTTGCCTTACCAAAGCATAATCTTTATTCTTTCGAAGTAATTTAGACAATTTCTGTATTTTTTCCCCTAGACAATAAAATTGTGTAGCACTGTCATTTCTCAAATATCTTTAGATCTCAGGTTGGTATATCAAAAAAAGTTATTGGAACTCTGGTGTGCATTTAATATATTGTTTCTCCATGGCCCACAAGGCGTATGATCTTAGTTTTAACATGTTTCACAACTTTATTATTGTACTATCTTCCTTCTACTGTGACATCTATACTCTAATCCCATAGCTATTAAAAAATTGTAGACCTGGTCCTTTCACTCCTGCATTATGTTTCTAGCAATGGCTACCTAGAAGCTCACTACCAAGGGTTACCAGTGATGCCTGTAGCATTTGGTACTGACCATGAAGGGTTCGACCTACAGTATATTCCACGTATTAATTTAATTCCTTTTGGATAAGCCATTAATATGCTAGTGACCACTACCACATCTTTAGGGAAGAAGATGTAGATAAGTACATACCAAAATGTACACATAAATATAAATTTATATGTACATAAAAATAATACTGATTCCAGTATAAAAAAATAAAATAACAAAAAAGACTGTACATTTTATTTTTGCTTCCTCATTATGATGCTACCTGGCACATTTACGTAAACATATAGAATCCTGGAATAAAAATGGATTTCCATGTGATGGTGATCTATATGCATGGCCGTGACCCTAAAGTAACTTGCATTGTGAATGGTTTCATATACAAAATTCTAATTTGTACAATTAATCCCCTTAAAAATGGAAAGCAATACTAAAAATCAGACCATTATGAACTTGACATTCCCCATGAAATGCAAGATGTCAAAATCACATGTTAGCTAGATAGGATGGTAAAGAGAGCATTACGCGTGCACGCGCGCACACAGATCATTTTTTGTCTATGGTTTTCAAAGCTGAAAATTATCCATTATCCATATTAGAGATTAATATGACCAACCAATCAAACAAACAGCCCTTAAGTTTCTCAATTTCAAGTCTAAAACTTTATGTAACCCCTCAGCTCTGCCTCTTCTCTTTGCATTTTAGGAGTAACTATCCCACAGACAAGAGAGGGGTATATCTAATATATTGATAATTTGTTATAAAGAAAAAAAACTCAGCAGAACATGAGTTAAGCATGAGTTCTTCCAATGACTGGTTGGTAATATCACTAAAGTAAATGAAATTGTTGCAGTAGTTTTTCTAAGAAATTACTGTGTAATACACAGCAGAGGAAAAACTTTATTTTAAAAAATTACAGTTCTGCAGTCACACGACTTCAGATATCGAGGACAGGAATATTGCTGCTGGTTTAGTTTAAAAAAACAAACAAACCAGAAAATAGCATATTTATATGTAAAATAGAGTGAGTTCATACTGTACCTTTATCAAACTATAAACATAACATCTGTTTCATTTTAACATGTAAAGGAGAGCATTATTGTTTGGAACTTTCAGATCTTTTTACAGACTTTTCCAGTAAAGTTTTACTGGTTAAAAAAATTAAAAACCATTACTCAATGTATTACTACAGTAATTTTGATACATTATCATTGGTGGGTTTTACTGAATTCTTTAAGGTAGACAAATATCGACACTTTGGCTTTGGAAATCAGGAGAAATTTCTAGATGCACTACTGTCCAGCTTTATCACTACATACACTGAACAGGTATAAGCAATAAATGTTCATGAGAACTTATGTCTATAAGGCTATAAGTGGTAAAAACAGCCTTATGAATCATTATGAAGTATATTTTAACTCTGAAGGACCAGAATTTAGTTTCTGTCTGTGCAGTATGGGATTTGTGGATGTCCCTACTACTGACTGTGGATTAATTAGCAATGGCTAACTTCCACAATATATTTTCAATTTGGAGAAATATTTTTTTATTGACCTTACAGCCTAAATGAGATATAAGCCTTACAAAGTTCTTGAAATACAAATGCACACAGAGACTGGAATAAAAAGACAGTTTCCATTGCAGAAACAGCCAATTATTTTAACAGCATGATTCTATGTATTTCTACTAAAGTCTCACGCAATTCAGTGGGCCTTAGTCCCAAATTAGTGAGTTTATGATTGCACTGTACACATATTAATCTATAAAGATTATATTCTGCAACAGAATTTGTTTGTAGATATTTTGAAACATTTTTAGTTAAAAAAAACAACCAAAAGTACAGTACTGAATGGCTAAAGAATCCAATTTCAAATTACAGAGGCATTCATAACAAATTATCAATTTTATTGTCCCAGTTCCCTCAGAACTTTAATAAGATAACGGAAACATGTCCTTACCCTAAGAAACATCACACAGCTATGTAGATATCAAGGACAGATACAGTTTTTATAAAGTATTTGAACCCACCAGGATCCTGTTCTAGTCTAAGATGTCAATGGTAGCATGTATGAAGGAACTCATCACAAATACTTGTGTTAATACCTATGTGAAACTTGCCCACCTGTTGTTGGTGTAGGAAGGAAGGGTCTCTTGGACTTAGTCCCACATATCGATTTGCTTGGGATGTGCCTGAGGCTGTGTAGGCTGATTAAGGAAGAACAAAACAGATTGATAAAGATAGAAACCTATCAATGGTCTATCTTGTATAATTCAAACATGAGAGATTCAGAATTATGCTGCATTAATTTGCCTTTGGAGTGTGATTCTACAGTACCTATTGACTTCAATGGAATGTGCATGAAGGTAGAACTACCTTCAGAGAAGTGGCAAAGTGGCAAATCTAAAGGATGTTAAGTATTTTAGCAGTTCAGTTTAAGAGACGTTCAACCTGATTCTCATCTCTCTAACAGTACTGTAAATTAAACATCAGTTAATGGAGCCACATAAACAAGAGTAAACTTCAAAGCCTAACAATTTGATACAGTTTTAAAATAAGGGCTCCCATCTCTCAGCAGTACTGAGCCTCAGAAAGTAAAGGTTCATTTAAAAATTGGACCTAAACATTTAAAATAAGTCAGGAACTTTCTTTACACATGAGTTAGTAAGCAAGATGTTCTTTTTAAAACAGTTGAATAAGAATATAATCATCATAGGTGCAATATTTAAAATGTTGTTACTGTGTGCATCAGAAAATTGTGGAACACCTGTTGCACGATCAAGGAATCTAACCGGTAACACAAAAGCTCCTAAAATGTTTTCCTCCTCAAATAATGTGTGCTTACTGTTATATGCAACCTCTCTCCCTTATAGGTTATGTTTTGAATTGAAAATTGTGGTTGTTTGTGGTGGCCTGCATTGAATGATGAAGATGATCCTACTCTACTTCCTAGTTTAGAAATATCCACATTACACAAGCCTATTGATAGCAATACCATTTTGACTGTTCATCATCTTGACTGAAACAGCCAAGCTCTGAAAGAAAGAATAGGCAACAGCGCAAAAGATGATATATTTGTCTTTAAAAGAACTGTCTCTTTTAAAATAATACACAAATTGTTTCTTAGCATGCAATCTTGTACAAACTTACCTGGGAGAAAGCCCCATTTAATTTAATGGGCTAAATCCAAAGATAATCCCAGTTAGAAAAACTTACTTGAAATAAAAATGATTTGTTAGTAGTCAGTAACATAAATTCTACTAATTTCAGTAGGCTCAGTTTAGCTGGTACTAACACTGGACTTAAGCCAATGAATGGTGCTTGCTTCTGAGTAAATATACATAACACTGCATTGGTAATCTATTTTCTTTTATTAAAAATTCTACTGAGAAACCCCATAAAAATTGATTGGATCTTTTATGTAAAGTGAAGTGGACTGTCAAAATGTACTGCTTTCTCAAGACTACAGGAAAAATCATTTTACTTATGATGTTTTTAAATAAAAGACTTAAGTAAATCAAAGTTGGTGTATAGTAATTAGAATGAAACTCTACAAGTGTAAGTAACTAAAAAGACTGAAAATATTCTGAATTATCACAACTGATGACTTTGGTGATGCTGAATTTTCTAAAAAAAATTATTGGAAATAAATCTGAAAGCAAACATTTTAAAAGTATTAGTGACCAAATGATTCTGATGCACAGGTAAAATATCTCTTTAGGCAAAAATTAATTTAAAAGGTTTTAAATTGTTTCAGATATAAGTGATCATGCCTATAAAATAAGATAAAGAATCATCAGTCTCCTACAAGTGGTAGATTTGCAAATGTAATACTGTGATTATTTAATATTAGAATTCATGCAGATCTTACACACAAATAGAACTTCTTTATATTTTTGATAATTTACAAAGAAAAATTGTTAACGCCATATTCAGTGTGCAGAAACCATATCCTTTTTTAAAAACTTGCAATTGGATCCATTAATAAAGTCACAATGTTTAGGATTCCCTTATCATTATTTATTATTACGTGATTAATAGTTAGCTGGTGTCAAATTGCTTGAGAGGAACATATATGAGATGTGATGAAAGCATTAATGCTCTGTTCCCATTCTATTCGGAAGGATGGGCTACTTAAGTGTATTAAAAGCTTCTTTATTGCTATTGAAAAACATGTCTCCTTCAGAAATGGAAAATCAGAAGAAAAGTTATTAAATATGCCACCATTAATTGATTCATTATTACATCCTCGTGTCTGTTTTAGTCAAGGGCAGAGATAGCTCTCTACCAGCAGAGGAGACATATCCAATCCAGAGGGAGTGATTACATGTGAGGAAAACTCCACAGGTGTAAATCCAGTGTTGTTGGTGGACCTGATCTACAGCATTCTGTGGCAGGGTGTTGGGCTGACTGCACCCAAGGCCCTTCAGTTCCTTGATTCCCAGGACTGGGCTTGCTGTCCATCTCAGCCTCAAGCTGGCATAGGCCGTTTCCCTCCAGTGGGATGGGATTTTTTTAAAAGGAGATATTTCAAGTAACCCACCTACTCAATCAACCTGGCCAATGCAAGCTAACAGAGATCTGGAAAGGACTATTCCATTTTCCCTGCACTGTTTTAACAAATATAGATGCCAGTCTAAGAATTTAAGAGTATGTGTAGACGTAGGATATTTTTTTCTTAAAGTTTCTTTTTTAATTTTAAACATTATAGCTTTATGTAGCAGCCACAAGCTATGCTAAACAACTGATGTGCACATTTCTATGTATGCAATTCCATTGAAGACTATAGGGTATTAATATGATAATGGATATAGTGACTGATGTTGCTTTAATTCACATAGATTGTGAAGGGCCAACTAACTGTGGATCATAGGTATGATTCAGTAGATTTTGAAACAAGCCATGCTTTCTGCATGGAACTTTACTCTGGAGCAAATAGCTCTCTGTGTGTCTCTCTATCTCACACTGCTTTCCAGCTCAGCAATTTAAAAGCTACCAATCTAGAATGCTTTTCAGTGTTATTACAATGTCCATCTTAAAATGAAGGATCAAGCTTTCATTCTCTTTTGGCAGTTGATACTCAGATTAATTTTCTTTTCTTTCTTGAGACTGTGGTTGCCATGTCAAAAATGTCACATGTAACTTCAGTTATAATAAGTTAACTGAAGAGTAAAAGCTTTGGCAATGGTCTTTACTATTAAGTTTGAGCACTTGCCTGGTCAAATAGCAGGAAAGGGCACTTTTACTGGCCTTAATTTGAAATTGTCTTTTGTCTTTTGATGGACACTTTTTTGTTTCCTAGAGAAATACTTACTGGTTGCTGTAGGTGAAGATGCCTCACCTTCAGTGGATGTTGTGATGGGTTTAGTGTCTGTCATGGTCAGGGTCACAGGTCGCACCGTACTGTGATGGGGAGAGGGTGCCAAAACTGGAGTAAAATGGCCAGGCATTTTCCCTACTACTTGACCACTGCTGTTAGGCTACAAAACAAAACCAGAAGAATGCCTTGTGAAATATACACATAGTGCTCAAGAGAGGTATCCCTCTACCTTGGGGTTTACAGGACCCCTTTGCTCTTGTGTGCCACTTCAATATGCAAATGTATATCTCTCTGCAGAGGATTTATTAGCTACAATGTAAATATGGGTGTATTTGGTTGTGGGTGAATTTTTTGTCATGAAGAAAATTTTCCTAAGTTCCTACAAGAGATTCTCTTGTGAAAGACATGCTATTGTTGCATGCTTTTTAAAAACAACAGTACCAATAATACCCACTTTTTTTTTTACTTGCATTAAATGCTGGATAATTCTAATGGGTTGAAAGTAATACAAGACAAAAAGGGAACCCTGAGAATCAATCTAGGACATTCATAAGAATGCTTCTACCACTGTGCATTTGACATGAAGATACACAAAGAGTGTGTTTAATACTGCCAATACTTTTTGTTCTAATAAGTACATATTAAAGATTGTATATTCTGAATTCTGCAATAGCACTAGTCAAAAATATAGATTAACCATACCACAATTCACTCCTAGTTAGTTGAAAGGGGAACTGGTGGTTTTATGTATTTGCCCAGATGAGTTCAATTAGCAGTGATGTAAGAGAAGGCAGAAGATTCAATGTGTTAATATTACACTTATTGTTTCAAATACTTACTGTAAAACTCTCAAAGTATCTTTGTTAAAGCCTAAAATTCTAGATATTATTCCATTTTATTGCTTATTGATAAATGTAATCAGAAAGTAGAAAAGGTGAAGAAGGTATTGTAAAGGTTAAGATCTGTGAACAACTAGCACAACTAGATATAACTTTTGAAATAGATGCAAGCAAACAACAAAACCTTTCAGATGGCCAGAGCAATTGTAGAAATCTGACACATTCCTGCTATTGACTATAGCATCTAAAGAGAAACCGTTTATAAATATCTAAAGAGAAACCATTTATAAATATTCACAAGATACACACAAGTCATATACACACAATTCAAGTGTCTTCTTGGTTTTGTATACAACAGACCACTTGCTAGTCACATGTGAATATTTTGCAGTCTCTGTAAACTCCATGAAAGAAATAGGCATACAAAATACGAGCTGGGTTAAAAACACTCAGTATCTTTTCTTAATCTGACTTTGAATAAGAACTTCCCTGCCCAACAAGTCTAACTTTATTTCACAGGTGCTCATTAGGATAAACAATGGCCAAGATCCTGCCTAAAAGATGTAGTAGCTATTATGGCATAGCTATGATTCATCTTCTGATTTGACCCCCCAAACCCACCCTAGAATTCTGCACGGTCCTGTTGCAACTGCTTGTCACACCATAGCTCACTGGTGGAAGGGGGCTGGACACATCATCTCTCCATGTCTCTTCAGCACCCCACTCACCAGCATCTCAGAACTCTTCCAGTTAATGAAGCTGCCTGGCTTCTAAGGTGGATTTTGAGGAGTATGTGCAATGGTGCCATAACTGCAAATATGAATTGCAAAATTTACAAGGTCATGAATCTAGCTTATGATATTGCACATACTGAACAAGATGTCATGTAATGTCTTTCCAAGGTTGTATGTTTACATTTGGAGTTTCAATGTGTACAAAAAAGGTGCCCACTTCCCCTGATGTTGTATTTTTCATGAAATATATTAGTTAATATATCAATCTTTGAAGATATCTAAGGGCTAAATACCATTATTAGACCCACTGAAAATAGATCACTCCTCAGGTAAAGTGAAGTCACAAGCCACAGATTGTTCTGGGCATTTTGCCTAATTATTATGTTGTGGCCTCCTCATATTCTTACTGTTATCCAACTAAATAATAAATATAATATGCAAATATAAACAAAGTATATAGCTAAAACAAGACCATGTCCCCTCTAAGTGCTCATCCATATTTTTATGTGTGTGTGTGTGTATTAAAAAATCAAAATAACTTACTCCATGGAAAAAGCTAATATAATAAAGTCTCTTGGAAACAAATTTATTCTAAAGCAGGGAAGTAGCCACCAACAAAGCCTCTCTCTACATACTTGCATTATTAGTCTATTTAGAATCAGAAACCCAAACAGCTGCCTGTATTCAAGCTGAACAGATTATGATGAGACAGAGAAAATAGGATAATAGGAAGCATTAAGTCAGGGGTGAGCAACTGTAGAGGGGCAGATGCCATTCCCACTGCTCTACAAGCCATACACTTATTCCCTGCATGACTGGAAGTCCCATCATACCACTTCCAGTTTTGGGAACTAGTCCCAATACAGCTAATTATTATGGTATTATGGTATGGAGGTGGCTGTGGCAGAAGGTAATCAAACCTCAACTGCCATGTTTCTGCGGTGATTCGAGTAGGGGGTGTTCATGCTTTGGGGCAATTTTTTCCAAAAAGATTTTTAAATGGGGAGGAAGGATGATTCAGTGGTCTCTTAGGGAATTTAATATATTTATATTTATATTTGAAGAAGAATAACATACTTGCTTTATTTAGATCTTCTGTTTTGAATAATAAGAAACATAAACTATTGGCACAGTAACATGGTAAACCCAGAGCAAACAAAAATGTGATAGAAGAGCCATTATCATGTCCAGTTTCCTATTCATTTGGCTGAAATCACAGACAACCATGGTGGGGGAAAAAAGGCACTTTAAACACCAGAGAAGGAACTGTTTAAAAAGACACTCAGTAACAGTTGATACAGGTACAGGAAACATCAATTCTGTTTGATGCTTATCTGTTAATTATACAATACAAAATGCTTAATATAAGTATACATGCATAAACATGTATCAATGCATACAGACATATATACAAACATGAATGGTATGCAGATAATTAGATTAAAACTCCACTGAAATCAATGTAACTCATGTGTACTGTACACTGAAGCCTTAGTTTAAATGGTAATTGTGTAACAAACTTCTGGATTAGGAGAGACATGGAACTGTTTCTACTTCATGTCCTTCCCCACCCCTCATATTTTACTGACGCACAATTTAAGGAATATATTCTTTAGTAAGTGTTATTTTCCTGACCAACCATAGGAAGGGAGATATATAGAGTTCTATTGTTGCATTTCACATTGGACATGTTCAGGCATCAAACAAGGCAGAATTGTGTAGAATTCTGAAAAAAAAATCTACCCTATGTATGAGCCACCATCCATGCAAAGCCATTGCTGCCAATGATATCCATCAAAACTCCATCTGTAGTTTGCTGTGGATGACTTTTAAATATTTGATTGGCTACCTGTTCATTTCCGGTCACAATCCAAAGTGTTGGTCATGACCTATAAAGTCCTATATGGCAAGGAAAGACTTCCTCTTAGTACTGCTACCATCCCAAACTTGCCACTGAGGACATGGAAGAAATTCTTCTCAGCGGCTGCTCCCACCCTCTGGAACTCCCTTTCTGGGGAAGCTGATACTAGAAGCTAAGCAAGGTCAGCTCTGATTAGTATTTGGATGACAGACTGCCAATGAATACTTGGTGCTTTGCCTATATTTCAGAGGAAGGAACTGGCAAACCACCTCTGAGTACTCCTTGCCGAAGAATACCCTTTGAAATTGATGAGGTCACCATAGTTCACAGCAACTTGAAGGCACATACACGCACACATACAAAGAAATCAATACCATCTTTCTCAAATCAAATGATCTGAATTATTGTTCATAAATATTTATATAATGAACACCATCCCACTAAGATGTAGTGTCAGAGGAATCACACAAACATGGTAATAAATGTTTTCATGCATTGCCACTGAACCAACCTGTACATTACTCCACATCCCCAATAGCTGTTTAGGTCCGTAGTCTAAATTTTTAAATATTTTATGTACACATACTTATCACCTGGATTTATATAAACCAATTTGGTGATTGTGATAGTCTTTTTCTTAGTTGTTGTTTGCTCATAGTTACCTCTTATACATTTTGGTACCTCAACAATACCTTCTAGAATATCCTTTAAACAATGTACAGGCATACTTCTTTTTAATGCACTTCCCTTAAGAGCATTTGCTAACAAATAACTTTTCAATTATATTCAAGTTTATTATTTTCAGCATTTGGCTTGCTCTTAAGGGGATTTTCGGTAGTGATGCGCACATCAGCTGACTTTGAGCTGAATTGAGCAAGTCAGCTGGTGTCATTTTGTTACTCATGCTCAGTCTGTAAATATGCTTTTATACGCAGTGAAAAGTGTGCGGGGGGAAAGGCATGATTTGTTTTAAGGCAATATTTGTTTTACATTGGTGGTCTGGGACCTAGCCTTCTGTATTAGTTGAGGTATGCCTGCATGGCTGTTTAAAAAAGAGAGGGGAAAAAAAAACCCTGAAGTTTCAATGAACACATGGAGTAACAGTTTCGGTATCATCAGCTTTCTTAAGTCATTCTGTTACCAAAACACAAACTCAACTTAATTAAATAGACACAGCTGGAAGCCAGCACTATCTACAACAATGTATCACCAATATACTGTTCCCAAATGATTACAATGAGCAGAAACAGAACAGCTCATACGGAGCCCAGCTCTTTCTTGGCACACCAAGAAAATCAACCATTTAAACTGAAGAACTGAACCACTTCTACAGCACACTGTTGATTAGGAAAAGGAAAGAAAAATGGTCACAGATTTCATAACAGATGCCACTTATGAACTTGTATGCAATGACACTACTCTATTCCTTAAAACAGGAAGTACTGCGTACCACTTATTACACTAAATGCTTACTGCTAAATATACGATGCACTGATACTTCAAGACTGCTAGGATCTTTAATATACTGTTTTTTTGGGGGGGTGGATCCAAACTACCTATATGTTACTCTTTCAATTGAATTATGCCATTTTTTAAAGGTAGTTTTATACTAACTGTTCACATTTATTTCCTAAGAAATGACATGCTTTTGTGCCCGCCATTTTAATGCCTCTGCAGTGCATTGTGGTCCTGACTGCTCTGAAGCAATCCTCCAAACAGATCTGAAACAATACCTGGCAGGTGCAAGTGGCAGCATTTGCCATCAAGACCAACTGCTGGAATACAGCTGATACCCACAAAGTAAAGAGAAAGAAAGAGTTTGCAAGGTAGGGGAGGTGGGGCAGAAACCAAATAAACAAGTAAGAGGAAATGAGTAGTAGATGCATGGGCCCTTAAGAAGGCTCAGGCCTGAGGATGCCGATGTCTTATGAGAAGCCTCGCCATAGTAATCTGTTCCTACTATATCTACCGAAGATCCTTTGACAAGGTATTTTGTCAAAAGAAGTCATATTAGTTGTTCTTTTCTTTGTTTTACAGTTCCAGTTTTAACAATCCTTTCTATCAATTTATTGGGGAAATAAACCAACAACTCTGTAATTTTCTGACTCATGCCAGGTCTCACTTGAAAAGCTACTGTTATGTTAACAATATAATAGTTCTCTGCTAAGGAGATTTGTGTTAATAAGTTGCTGTATTTTTGTTAAACATTTAAATTTTTAAGGATTCAATAGATGAGTCCTAAAAGTTCTCATGCTATTTCTGCCATAAGAAAAACAAAAAATGGTCAGTGAGTTGAAGTGAGATATGTAAGTTCTTTGCACATAAGTACTAGAGAAATCATCAACTGCTGTCATAATTATTTTGTCAGAATAAAGGTATCTTCATACTTGCTTTGGCATCATGGACTATGCAAGAATAAACAGCTCTTAGATAAAAAAGGGCTGTTGTAGCATAGTGCCATGAAATCCATAGTTCAAATCTCAGCTCAGGTGTTCAGTCTGTATCCATAATATAGAGATAATAGTGGCTTCCCTTACCATGGCAATCATAAAGATTATTGTGCTAATATCTGTGTAGCACTGACATTTATTACATTAATTTATCAATACTTGCCCAAATATCTCACCCACACACCTACACAAATAATATTAATCCTAAAGTAAAACACCTCTTTGGAGCAAACGTGTGGGGACTCTGCACTTTAAATCTCAAAAAACAGAACAAAACAAAGCAAAAAGAGAGAAAAAACTATTGGACCACCTCAGCAAATCATGACCTGGTTTTTAAAAAAGAACCCTTAATACAAATCCAACAAATCCTGGATTATTTCCTTCTCATCTCCTTCTCAGTGAAACTGCACTTTTGCATTATAACTCCAAAAACAACAACAGAAAGCCAGCAAATCCATGATGCGGTTTTAAAAGAAGAACTTCAGTACAAACCCAACAATTCACTACAAACAGATCCCCAAAAAGAAAAGAATGTGTGGAGACAAATATCACAACAGCCAATGAAACCTGACAAAAACCAAGGAACTACATCACAAGAATTCAAGTTTCGTTAGACCAATCTCGTAGAGCACTTTATCCTCAAGTTCATCTGACATAAGGAACTGCCCAATTGCTTAGTTACATGTAATTAATTGTATTCAATATTACACTGAAAATACTGCAGATGTGTTTTCCTCGTGGAAATTCGTATTAGCTCTGTATCTTTAAACTGATGTAGCTTAAAATATTCAAATGAATACAGCAACTTACTCACTATAAGCAGTGAAAGCACTACAGCAATTAGATCCAAAATTGCTATGGGGAGAGTAATGCACCTTTGGTTGTCTTAAGCTACATTAGAGCAATATTAAAAGATGTTAGGGAGGAAAAGTTCACTGTTAGGCTATCATTCCTTTGTGTGCAAGAAAGAGATTTATCACAACACTTAAGGAAACCCAAGTGAATGAATATGCTTTGAGGTGGGAAGGAACTGACATGACATTCATACAGATGCAATTTTCCAAATTATGATAATCAAATTTGTTTAAATAAAAAACATGTTTTATTTACGAAAGAAATCTGGTTTGCCTCACCCCATGACGTATTATAGAATAATCCCCCTTGGTGACAAAAATATCCTACATTGTTGTTCTTTTCCTTTTTGAAAGGAAAAAAAAATATTCATGTCATTCTACACCTAAAAATCCTGACGTCACTATATACTCAAGGAATACATAATATTCTGATGCTAGTCTTACAAAATCTAATTCCAAGGTTATTTGAAAACAAAAGCACAGCTGCTACACACAATTCATTTAGCCTCCATTATCATCAAAATTCAGATGAACAAGCAAATATTTCCATATTCAAACATTTCCAATACACTCAATTTTATTGTTTATATTTTATTGTACAAGTTTAGCTGATTCTTTTGTGAACTACTTTGGGTCCCATTTCTAGAGAAAGGTACCATATAAATGAAATAAATGATAAATAATAATTCTAATAAAAATGTAGAATTGGTCAGCAGATAGAGATTCATTAACGTTCACTATAAGCAAAAACAGCCATCTACCATGTAAAAGACATTGGACAAGATGCAAAAATTCTGTTACATGAACAGAATGGTTTTCTACTCAGAGATGATTTCCTCTATAAACTGAAGTCCTTCCATTCAAGGAGTGAAATGTTTGGATTCAACTCCATATCTCAACATGAATTTGGTTTATTCCAATGTATTTCTATAATAAAGACAAGCTTTATTTAAGACTTGAAAACTGCTAACCTTTAAGATTCATGCAGATGTAGAAAAAGCCATGAACGACAAAATCTACTAGTCTCTAAAATAAATTCAATTTAAAGAAGCTATTAATAGAATATTCTTTTGACTAAATGCTTTTTCTCAAGGTGCAATGGTACTTGAGAGTTAGCCTGCTATAAGTATATTGGACATGTTCCTCAGGTTTAAAAGCACAGTCAATATAATAGCAAAAAGTATGAAAATCAAGTTGTAATTTTTTTGGAAAACCTTAATACAAACATTATTAAAAATAGATATGAAATAAAACTCTAAAAATGAAATGTTTTAGCTATCACTAAATACACTAGAAAGATGTACAACACAACAGGACTGATTTTAATTTGCATATTTTTCACATAGTATTACCTAATTGAGACATCACTTTAAAAAACAATAGAACTCTTAGATTTCCATACTGAATTAACATTAGGGAGTTCTAATGGATGTCTTAATTAGACTTTATTATTCATGGAAATTTTACACAAATTAAAATCAGTTCCTATCTATGCTGCTCCCAGCTGAGTCTCAGCAAAAACATCAACCAAAAACCTGTATAAATTTTAATTCAGACACTGACAGTAATTTGTAACTTAAAATCTGACATTCAGCATTTAATTAGGATTAATATTCCGGGGGCAGGGAAGAAACTTCATTCTTATCCAGGCTTTAGTGCAAATCACATTCATCAGGGAGTAAATCTAACTGACTTATTTCCAAATGGAGATGCTCAAGATTAGACTGTTAAGCTTATTTTGAAAGTAAGGAGCACACATTTACTGTCAGCAGAGAATGGTCCATCAGTAAACTCCAATAAAAACAGTAGCTTCTAGAAATGTCAGGAAAAAGCAAATTTGTTTTTAGAGATGTAAAATTTAAATCATTCACAATTATTCACAACATACAAATCACATATTGTCTTTTTCTGTTTGTGTGAAATAATTTCCTATCCAAACAGTAAAGTCCTGCTCTTTACATCATACATAGGTTCCAGACGGTGGTGTTGGGAGATTATTGTTCAACTCTAGAAGTTGTGTTGAGGGTTCCATCTTCACCTGCACCCCCCAAGCTATTTAATGTCTCTGCCAAACTAACATTTTTCAGAATTATGGGGTTAAGTATCTCAGTATGAGGATCATTTCTACTTCTCTTTCTCATCAGACCTAGCTGAGACTTATATCCTTGAATATCTGTCTGAATTAGATGAGGACAAATAAGCTGAAATTCAACCTACTCAGTCTGACTGTTCTCTAAAGGGTCAAATCAAAGAGCTATGTTCCTGGAGTAGGACTCAAGATATCTTAACATATTTTATATATTTTACATTATACCGATCTGTCCACTGCCTGCCTTCAGGCTAGAATGCTGCTTTGTCTAATGGTGGGGTTGGTCCTGTCACTGACAACATGGTGCACACGTACCTGGACAAGAACCATGCTGCTGGATCATATATGTTGATTACTTATCAAGTAGACTAGTCAATGGTACGGAACTTGTGATTGCCCCTGAACAAGACTTGGAAACTGCAGTGACCTGGAATATTGCTCTCTTGAGTCACATAGAGGAAATGTATTATACCAATTTGTGAGATTTCTATGATTCCTACTTTGTTTCCAGATTCAATGTGCTAATTTTATTATTCAATCTAAGGCAATTGACCCGCCAGATGTTTTGGCCCTTCAGACAGAGAACCTCCCAGTGTTTTCAACTTTACCTCCTAGAAATCTTAGCCAGCACAACCAATGGTTAAGCGATTATGGGAACTTAGCATGAAATATTGGGAGGGCCAAAGATTCCCCATTCCTGCTTTAAAGCCTTAAATTGTCTGGGTCCAGACTATTTGAAGAAATGCTTTCTCTCATATTTATTTCCAAAAATTAAATAAAAGTCTTCATTATGAGTTCAATCACTGAAGAGAGGAAGATAATAATTTAGTACATTCTCAATGGCAGCTCAGGTTTTGTGGAACTCCTCTCTGAGAACAACCCCTGTTTCCAATCAGCGCCACAGATTTCTTTAGGAGAGCAAGTTCTTCCAAAACTTGAAAGCTTGGTGCTCTTTTCTTTTCTTTTGCAGTTGTTGCTGTGTGCCCTCAAGTCATTTCTGACTTACAGAGACCCTAAGGCAACCCTATCACAGATTTTTTTGGTCAGATTCATTCAAAGTGTTTTCCTTTCCCTCCTTCTGAAGCTGAAAGGATATGACTTGCCCAAGATCACCCAGTGCATTTCCATGGCCAAGTGGGAATTCAAACCCTGCTTTATATTGTCTCCTATTAGTTTTAATCTATTTAATAGTTATAGTTTTATTGCTGTTATTTTCTTCTACACTTCTTGAGAACTGAAAAACAATTTATAAATCAAAGTGATAAAGTATAAAGAAAACAATAATGTTCTATAAAGGGAAGGGAAAATTAAATATATTTCAGTATGCTTTATTAGCAGTAACAGAGAAAATCTGCTTGGAATTTTCCTAAAATACTGCAAAGTGACCTAGGGATATTGACAGGCACTCCAAAAAGAAGTGAGTAAAAGTAGAAACCATACTTTGTAATTAGACTAGCATTGCAAATATTAAACAGATCACATATGAAACAAGTGGATGCTGTTATGAAAACACAACTGTACATGGATGCTTTACAAAACAATTATCTGCTAACAACAGTACTGATTACCGTTTTGGAAACAAGTGATCTGTCACACATTTATGAGCACCTGTTCTTGACTAAACTGAAAACTTTTATCTTCAGTTATTGTGCAATGCTCATAAACATATATGCAAATATATGCAAAATACTACAAAGTAACACACAACTCAAGAAAATTGATCTAAATAGCTGGTTTATAAATAGGCCTACGTGCTTGTGTGTGTGTGTGTGTGTGTGTGTGTGTGTGTGTGCATATATTAGCATATTTCTTGCTTCTCCCTGAAGGAAGCACTTCGTCTCTATCTTACACCCATAATAATTGCCACAAATGCTGTAACCTAAAACACCAAAGAAAGATCTATCTGCTAGAAGCTTCAGTTGAGAAAACTACAGGTGCAACCACCTTGCATTATCAGCTACAGAAGGCAGAGAGAGATACACAGATGTGAGCAAATTCAAAAGTGACAAAAGAATCCCCCTATTTGCACAAAGGAATAATTTCGCTGGGCTGTATTTATTGTGCCCTACTGTGAGTGCAAAAAAGATTAGCCCCTTGTCGATTCATCATTCAAACATAGCAGATTTGCAATCATCCAAGCAAGAATGAATACAAGTGGCCATCCCACTTATATGCAGGCATGCTAATGGAAAGCTACAGAAATGCCAAACTTTTTACACTACAAAACCCAACTTGTTCATAAAAAGTGCACTCATTGGATCTCAAAATTTTCACAGGACACATTCTTCCTAAGATTACTCACAGATTATTTGTGGTTACAGTACCTGGCTGGTTTGTGGACTGGACGGGTCATAAGAATAATTCTTCAGAGTATCCTGAGGATTCAGGTGAGGAGGGTATCGGATTGTTGGATGAGAGAAGTAGCTAGTCGGGGTAGGAGGGAGAATAGCTTGTGGTGGAAATGGCAATGGTGAAGGTGAAGGTGGAGCTCTAGTTGAGATGACTAGAAGAGACAAAAAATAGGAAGTTATTTAGGATCTTTCATTTATGACAAACTCTCTGCATATGACAAAACAAGGGGGGAAAAGCAAGATAGGCATGGACTGGAACCAATTAATTTCCTTGACTTCCCCTTAGGTTTCATCCACAACATATTTAATCACCAGTCTCTCATTCCCACAACTCCCTATGGAATAAAGACCATTGCTATTTTCTAAGGGAATAAAGAATCAATTTATTGTGCTATACACACTTAATATAAAGATTTCCTAAATATATAAATTACTGCCCTATAGCAAACTTACTTTTGTTTTTAACGAGTATAAGATAAAATCTGGGCAAGCAATTAGGAAGACAAATCGTTTTAATATCAGAATAATTTGGAAAGAGGGGGATGAGAGGGGAGACAGAGAGAGGGAGTCCTAGGATTCAGCAAATGATTTCACAATCCTTTGTGGTACACCCTGGTTAATGTGTGGGAGGGGGTAGGGAATAATTACTGAGCAATAACACCATGAATAATTAGCTGCCCATTGTGAAAATGCTAATGAATGTTCAACTTCAGGGCCTGGGAAAATATCTCATCCAATAGCAATATCTCTAGTGAACAAAAAGGGTATCATATCCTATACATATTTTTTTCTTCTTGCATTCTCTTTCTTCTCTACAGATTTCTCTATCAAGAGATTGTATGTAATGTCTAAAAACACTGTAATGTCTTTAGCAATGAAAGGAATGTACAGAATGTCCTGTTACTGCAGAGTTATTATACCAGGCATGGAAATTATGTTATTATAATACATAATAATCACATTCCACTTATATAACGGACAACTTTTGTGTGAGAAAAACATTTTAAGCAGGAAATGAGGAAGAAAAAAATTAAATATACTTGAGAAGAAAGTTACACTATAACACTGCTATGCAGTCTTCATCTAGTGCTTTTTTCCGACATTTTATTAAAAGATTTTATACAAAAAAGTAATCCCCTTTTGTCTTCTCAGATATGCCAACCACTCTGAAGCTAGTTATATTTCATCAATGTACTTCTCATGGTTCACTAAGCACACACATTCAAAAATTTTAAAACACCCTCATTAGCAAGGTCTTTTGGTTATGTGTATGGATGCAGTTAGCTGGAGCCCAACTATTCATGGTAAAAATCCCCTGAAATGTGTAGGGGGAGCTAAGAATCATGATTATCCCAAAATGCAGCCCAAATGGGTTGGACAGGCCAACATCAGTGAATTACATATGACCTGAGATATCTGCACTTTTAGCAGTTATCACTAGTGAAGATAACACAGAGCCTGAAAGAGGAGAGAGGTCCAATACAACATAGGGAATCACATTTTTTCTTTGAGGCACAGCCTCAGATTCACTACTGAAATCTTTACTACAGATGACACAATTCTAGTCAGTTCTAAATTTGGAGTTGGAATCAGCATTTACAAGAAGGTAGGGTTTAGACCAGGCCCAAAGTATTCCTGATCAAACATCACAGTGCATCTGGTCCAAACCAAGTAACTTCAGATGCAAGCAACTGTAGGTGGGAGCCCAAACTGAAACTCTTTGTAAGAATTTAAGATCCAAATCCCATGATATGCTGATTGCACTGAAAATTTCTTTCTGGACCCAGCTCAGCCGTATTATAGGTCTGCTACCAATTTCAATGTGTGGGTTATCTGACAGTGTAATCTTAGTATGAGAGAAGCAATCAAATTCTGGTGGTGAGTGAGAACCAGAGTCCTCTTATAGCTATCAGTGTAGGTTATTTAAGAACTGAAATGGTTTGATCCCAGACTAGCCCAACTATGCGAGGCTGATGAGGGTAACTGTTGCTCATAATTCCTTGCCACTATACAGTACTATACTGGGAATGGCTGATGTAAGTTTTATTCCAGCAACATCTGGCAGGCCACAGTTGCCATCAGTAGCGTAAGTTCCACTGATGGTCCCTCCAGAAAAGACCACAATAATATCTCTCCTTTGTATGTTTAGCTCCCAAATCATTACTCGGGACGTTAAAAAGGCCCTATGATTAACTCCCAAATCATTACTCGAGATGCTAAAAAGGCCCTATGATATAGCTGAAGATCTGGAAAATTAACCCCTTCTGCTGCTTTTTAGAAGTAACTGAAGTTTGTCATAAGCCAGTTGGAGCAACTCCTATTTCACTCTTACTTTCAGGGACAAGAATGCCTAGAACCTTAAACACTTAAATATGAAAAAGAAGACTTCTCTTCATGGCTTCAATTTTATTCCATTTGATCTTGCATCTAGAAACAGAGCCAAACTGTTTGATTAAGGTTACCAGGTCTGAAACTTGAGTTTTTAAAGTTTAGCCAAAGATAAGCATAAAATGCTATTTTATTTCTTGGGTCTCAAGTTGGGTGCCACTGACTTTTTGAGACTGCTGAACTGCACAAACCAGTGGTTCCAGACTCCGTAGTGAATAATAAGGGAAGAGGGAAGTATTGCTGGAGCGTGCTTCAGCATAGAAGGAAAAAGGTAGAACAGATTCCATCTGTGACTGATATGAGCAGGGCTGGTGGTGACCAGGGCTCTTAGAGATCTCTCACACACAGGTTCACCATAAATTGAAATGACTTGAAAACAAAGAACAACAACAAGGAAGGGTTTAAACTAGGCCACAAACAAAGTAATGAAAAACACATCTCCCACACACTGTGGCCATTGGCCATTAAGGAACTCCTGTCAAATACTCCAGATAAAGATGAAAGAAAAATTGTGTTTGGTTGATCCCAGCAATGGCAACTTTACCAGTACTAAGGGGTCAGAACCCTGATGATGCCTGGCCAAGGGCCCAACTTATGATGAATGTTCCATAGTACCCATGCACCTATTCAGCCAACACTGCTGGAATAATCTTGCTATCAGCCTTATTTTAAAAACTTGAACGGTAATTAGCACACAGTTGCAGGTCTCTGGCAGACTCTGGAATCACTGTGACCTTCATATGTAGTACCTAGGAGTCTGGATCTGTAGTTGTCTCCAGTCCTAAATCTACCAACTTGGGATCAATATTCCCCAAGCAAGAATTTTACACTATTAAGTGCCGTAACTTTCATGCTTTTAATATTCCTCATTCTTCTTTCTAATTCTATGCTTTGTTTTATATGCTGTGTGTTGTATAGCTACTTTGCTGCTCTGCAGAAACAGATGAGAACTGGAGATTTTGGAAGAAGACAACATCTCTGCTCAGGAACTTTGTGAAGAAATCATTAAATAAATTATTACCTATACCAATAGACTAACGCATTCTTCCTTGACAGTAGAGACCACTACTGATTCATTTAGCTCTATGTGCTAGATATTTGCCCATGTTTTCTCCTGATCTTGAAAACATTTGTCTACCATAGGTCTATTTGTTGTATATGCAAACAACTTATGTTCATATTCAGGATACTTCATGGCTTTACAATTTTTATTTATGGGATTTTGACATATATATTAACTGGCTTCTGAAAAGCAACCCTTAGTACCCTTTTCATTTCTTTCATGTATTTTCTTGTGGTTTTTCTTAAAGAATGCATATGGGCTTATCGTTCCTGATATATGGCTTTTGAGTATCCCAGAGCAGTGTCTGTTTTATTCTGGGTGTAGGCTAATATTTCCCATGCCCCATTCAGTAATGGGTCCAGAACTTCTGGAAATAAATTCTCCCTCATAATGATGGTGGCACACTCTTGAGGTACAGCCTTTGAATGGAGGTAAAAAAATATATAATTGGTAGTTCCTGGTAGTATATCTAATAAAATTCTGATATGACTTCAGAGCAAAATCCAGCAAATCTCTTTATTCTCCTTGACTGCATGCACAAAATAAGATGTTTGGGTTTACTGGTTTTTTCCTCTCTGTTAAACATGTACGTACACAAAGAGGCACAGAGTGAAAGAGAGAGAGACACACACAGGAAGCTTTAAAAGTAAACTAGAGGGCTATATCCATAGTACAGTCTGAATGATAGGGACACATTGATCTACTATATCAAAACAATGAGAGAGAAATGAGGATCAAACTGGTGATGTTTTGGATCCATCACTCAAATTTCTGAGTCTGTACCTATTCTACTCCTTTTAGCCATCCTGCTTTGTACTGCATTCCTTGGTCACCTTCATGTTGTACCTAGACTTGCAAGATTTTTACATAACAAATGCCTTTTCATTAGCCCCTTATTTGTTCTAGGTTCTGAACTTTCTGGGTTTTTTTTTCTCTAGCCTCTATTTCCTAGACCTACACTTCCCCCAAGTTGCTTTTTCTCAGTCCATTGCCTAGCATACTTCCCTTCCTTTAGCTTCCACATCTCTGCATTCCTGCTACTCCATTTCATATGCAATCTCTTCTCATCAGCTTTCTAGTCCTCAATGCCATAATCTTGCACATACAGATCTTCCCCTATGTGTGTAGGCTCCTGATAATTTACTCTCAGTCAAATTGATTTTTTTACTTCACCTAATGAATCCATCCTGCAGCTGATAAGCCATGCAGTGAACATTTCATATTGTATCAGCTCATCCAACAGAAATTTCATGTCTACTACTACCACAAAACCTCTTAAGGTAGTGATTCTCAAGTTCTTGCTCAACAAGAAGTCCTAGCAGCTCTGCCAGTTTTCAAAGACTGTGAGAGTGTAAATCCAAAACATCTGGAAAAACAAAAATTGATGATTGCTGTGTATCCACACTACACAGCATCAGCACTTTCATATCAATTGAACTGTTGTGGCCCTGTCCCAATGAATCCTTGGATTTGTAGTTTGGTGAAGACTTCAGTGAGAGCTCTCTCTGCTAGACAGCTCCAGTAATGCAGTAGGTCAGGGAAGGCACTAGAACTATTTTGCAGAAAATTCTAAGTGTCTCACCAAATTACAACCCCCAGGATTCTGTAGAACAGTAACAGTTAAAATGATAGCAGACTGCTGTCACTGAGTAGTGTAGATACATTCTAATGGAGCATCCCTACTGCATAATTATAGCAGTGTGACATTTCTTTAACTGCTGTTATCCCATCCTAAAGCATCTTGGGGTTTGTACTTTGGTAGGATACCACAGAGAGAACTACACGTAACTCACCAAACTGCAGCTTCTAGAATTCTATAGGTTGGAGTAGTGGCAGTGGTATGAAAGTGCATTAACTGTAAAGTGTGGGTATACTCAAAGTTACAGTAGAGATTTGAGGAGGTGCAGCGGGGGGGGGGAGTCTCTTGTTAGTGTTGATCTTCCCAAGCAGATCTGTGGATCAGAGCACTGGGGCTTAAGGTGATATTTTGTTTAATGTTTTAAAACTTGATAATGAAATTATAATAACTGTCTTAAAAGTCTACACAGCTTAAGCTGAAGACAACTACTACTAACACAGGGTGATTTTACTGAAGTTTTACGCATGCAAAGTACATGAAAACAATCAGTCTTCAATGGCTAAATATGTTTTAGAAATCATGTATGTTTGTTTCTCAGCAGAAAAGAGAAATATTGAAACATTTTTGGAGACTTTTCCCCCAGTTTTAATGGCATCCTGCAGCATTTTGAGTTATCTACATGTATCAACATCTGTATCTGCTTTTGCATAACAAAAATAAATTGGGCACAGTTCCAGCATGTATTCTTTGAGCTTGGCCTGACCAGAGCTTGTGGAAGCCTTGACCATAAAAAGTAGACATGTACAAGAAGAAATGATGCAGAAGAGGAAAGGCGGAAATAAAGCTAAGGCATGAAATCCATAAACACCACAAACTTAGGAAAATTGAGAGTTCATAGTTGGGCAATGTAAGACAAATAAGGGATGTGCTCATCTTATGGTTCTGATAGGTGCACATGAATTTAGCAGAAGTGCAGTCATTCTAGGATGGAAATAGGGATGTATTCAGAGCTACTGTGAGAAACAAGCAGAACGTATGTCAGAAGGAGAGAACAAATGTGATTATCTGGCACAAAGATTAACACAAGGGGGCCTAATTAATGAGAATTTGGAATTCTTGAAGCAATCAAAAGTGGTATAGCATTAGAGAGAATGGATACATAAGGGATGCTAATTGCATCATGCATGTTTCCCTCATATTAGGAGACTTCACTGACAGCTGTCTGCTGTAAAGTTTAGTCTTGCTTGTTCTAAACTGTGTTGCACTACAACATGGCTTATCACCTTCATTCTGTCCTAATGGTCTTAAATAAATTATGCTTCAACTATTTCTGGAGCATTTGTGTTTTCATCTCAGATGCTGTGCTAGAAAAACCAAAATTCAGTTCTGCAAAGCAGGTGATATAGGAGCCTGATGGTAGTGAACCCCTAAGTTTTAGAAATACTAGGCATGTATTAAAAGACAACATTTTTTCTTTGTAATACAAATGCTGTGAAACATTTTGTAGGATCTTGACTTTCTCTAAAGCATTTCATTTAATTCTTTTTTTGCTGGCAATAGTTTTCTTCAGTGGGTCATATGCTGACTGTTTGTACCTTCTGTTAATATCTACAAGGAAGTGTCTTTTTTTTTTAATTCCTTCTACGTATGTTCATTGCACCAAACTCTTCCTTACAAGCCCCGTTCATTCTTTTCCCAATGCAGCTGTTCAGGGTATAAAAGGCCATTTAAAACAAAAACTCTTTATGGCTGATATGTCTTTAACATCAAAAAGAAGGGAGAAGTTAAAAATCAGATGCTAAGAGATGTCTGTGAAAGCAAAATAAAAAAATAAGGCCCTTTTGTGTTTAGAATGCAGCAAGGAAAAAATCAGCTATTAACTGAGGAAATGTGTCCTGAAAAATACTGAGAGGAAAAAAAAATCCTTTCTCTAGATCACCTTTTCAAAACATCTGCACTCTAAGTCTTCAAAATAAAAGCAATTCAGGTTGTATTCGGGCTGTATGATTACACTTACCAGAGTGAGCACCTTTGAACAGTCAGAGACTTAACTACCAAGTAAATATGCATAAGAGTATAGTTCAGAGTGTAGTGTTAAAGTGTAGTGTTGTGTTTTTGCCTGTCTATGGCTTACATGCTTACAAGCTGAACTGAAGGAATTTAGGAAGTTCTCAATCTACATAACAGAACAATTCTCTTCCTATACGTATTACTCTGAATATGTTTCAGAATTTATAATTTTACTCCAAAATTCTTTGAATATATCAGGACCCTCAGTTCAAGTCCACACTAATATGGAGAGAACAGCAGGGAGGCTTACAGACACACAGGATATTTGAAAAGATTATGTTTTGTGTCAATTTTGAGATCACCTTTCAGCCCAGGATACCATACAGGATTGTTGTGCAGAGAAGTGTGTGTGTGTGTGTGTGTGTGTGTGTGAGAGAGAGAGAGAGAGAGATGTATGCCACCTGGAGGAAAGGTGAGATGTAAATGTAATAAATAAAGAACAAAATACAGTTCTAATGAAAAATATATATATAATTCAAGAAAAAGAAGAGAATTGTTTTTGCTTGATTTAAGAGAGTTATTCTAGCTGAATTGCCAAGAAGTTCTAGAAATGTCATCCTTTACTGTTGTGTAAAATATTATATTGAGAAATAAAGAATGAAGCATATCAGGCTGAAGAACGAGTGATTTCTCCTAGGTTGCTGAGCTACAGTTCTTATCAGCCCTAGGCAGCAAAGCCCATTGAGTGGGATAAAAGGAAACATGTCTGGCAACATCTGGAAGGCTAAACATCACCCATTTTTGAAACAAATGTTCCTACACTGTTCCATTTGGAAAAAAGGCTAATTAAATACTGAGAGTTTTTCTATCATTCTTGTATCCTCACCACTGTGTGCAACTCCTGGGATTCCTGGATGGTGATGCTGGAAAGTGGTCAGTCTTGGAGAAGAATCCTGGGGAGATGTAGTGCTAAACAAAGGCTTTTCAGGTTTCTTCATAGTAGGAGAAGACATATCTGCAATGACAATGCAATATAATACATACGTTAGCTTCACACATTATTTATCATGACAGTACATGACGAACTAATATTCCTCCAACAGACTCTAGTCAGAAGTATCTGCTTGAAAATAAGAGTTATTTAAATGCACAGCAAAAGTAAGCACTGTTTTTTTATACCTACTAAGCAAACCCTCAAGATTCAGGATCTCTTTTACCAGCAGACTTGTTGGGGAGAGTGATTTGTCTTAAAGTATTGTATGTAAAACTTGCACGCACCACCAAAAAGAGCCTTTCATCTGATAACTTTTTTTAAAAAAAAAGTAATAGTAGAGCCAACATGGTGTAGTACTTTGTGCATTGGACTATGATTCTGGAGACCAGGATTCAAATCCCTGCTTGGCCATGGAAATATATTAGGTGACTTGAGCAAATCACATCATCTCAGTCTGAGACGAAGGCAAAGGCAAACCCCTTCTGAAAAAATCTTTTCAAGAAAACCCCATGATAGGTTCACCTTAGGGTTGCCATAAATCAGAAATGGCACACAACAATAAAAACAAACTTCCAAGCAAATCACTCAGTTTTTGAAAACTAAGATGTTTACACTTAGTACGAGGGCTTCTCTCACCTTACTAGGCTGAATTATACACACACAAGACTATTATGGCAGGAGCCAAACCTTAGTTTGTCAGTCTGACTAATTTCCACACTACACTCTTATAGCACGATTATTCCACTTTCAACATTGTATGGAATCCTGGAGTTTGCAGTAAGCTGCAAACCCCAGGATTCCATAGCATGTTGAAAGTGGAATAATCGTGCTGTAAGAGTGTAGTGCGGAAATGGTCTAAGACTCACTTTATACAATACACTGTCCAAGTCTCCCTTTTGAAAAATAACCTTTGCAATATGTAGAAAGAGCAGCAGCATAAAGACTACCCTGTCAAGGCATCTATTGCCACTGAAAAACTATACAATATTTCTAAGCGTCCTGGAAAGAATGGAAGTTTCCATCATATCTGTAACCTCCCCTTGCAATTAGAAGGCTTGAATCAGATGAGGTTGCTGTCACCACAGCTCTCCTCACACATTTGTTTTTTGTTTGTTTTGTTTGCTTATTTGTTTGTTTATTTCTGAGGGGCAGGGAGACTGATAATAGAGGAGGACTGGTAACAGTGAAAGACCAGTGGAGAACTCCTTAAAGGGGCAGGATCTTTGCTACTTAGTTTAGAAAATTCTTGGAAACACCCATAGAATTCTCTGATAAAACTTAGAAAGATGAGGCAAATTACCATGAAGTGAACAAAAAGGCAGCCCGTCCACCAATTCTTAGTGAGTGTTATTCCATGACATCAAAGGATTGTAAAATATCTTTACAATAGTCATTTGTATAACAATTCTTAATTTGTTTTGGGTCCTACGAATTAAGGTCAAATAATCAGTGGTTAGAGTACTAGGTTTGAAGAACCTACAATACATCTTTGATAAGTTATCCTCTATCAGAGTATCTACTTGTTAGAGCTTTTACAAGAAAAATGGGATTACATTGTCACATTATATCCTCACAACAGTTCTAAGAGGTAGACAGTTCTAAGAGGCAAGCAGGATGGAGCTAGACAAAAATTTGATAAAATATAAATTGCAGTATATCACCGAACTCTGTATATAATGATCCAATCTTGCTTCCTTAAAAGTTGTAAATAGCACCAGTTTCCTTATTTTGTTTGAAACTTTAGTTAGGCCACAACACATTCTTCATTCCAACACAAAGGCTGTAATGAAAAGCCATTTGACAAATGAAAAGAAATATTTGCTTTCGGCATCCTTCCTTGACTATGTGTTCTCAACACCAAGAAAAAAATTCTAACTTTGTTGTCCGGGGAGAAAAACAAGTATATTAGGAGCAGTTGTGCCTCTTTTAATAGGGTATGGAGCACCAAACTGTCATCTCGGGGACAAAAAGGAATGCACATGTTCCATCCTCTTATGGTTGGAGGCTTTATTAGTCCCCCAGGACTAATCCTCCAGGCTTTGTGTATTCCTCATTCAAACAAATCATTTTGAGCAACGCAAATGAAGGAGTATTTGTGGCTATTTGGTCAATGTTGTGGAACTGTTGAATCAAATAGCAGTTGCCCTTGCTGCTGGTTGTAATTTCTTTAACCTGGAGGCAGAGTGTGGGAGTTACAGTGGACTACAATAAAGAAGAGCTATGCCGGCTTGGGAACAAAGAGCTGTCAGTAAAGTTTTTTTGTTTTGTTTTTAAAGGAAAGCAGTTTTTATTTTTTATTTTATTTTTTTTAAGGGACAAAGTAGCAATGAAGCAAAATTAGTTGAAAAATAAGTAATCTGGAAGGTTTGGTTTTTGAACCCCAGCTCTGACTGAGATTTGTACTCTGTGACTTTTGGTAAGTCACCTGTTTCTCAGCCTCAATATTTTGCCTTCCATCAGATAAACACCTTGTTGCAGCTGTAAATGTGGAAGCAAAGATGCGGCTTGGGAGTTGCAGAATTTCAACTCCGCCTCTGCCTTTTACTCAGTTTGTGGTTTGGGGCAAGCCACTTCTTGTCATCCAGTCCTGCATTATCTTTCTAAACATTTCTGCTCAAATGCTTCTGAGAAGCTTATTGGCAGGATTTAAAAGCAAGAACATCTTCTCTTTCAGCCTTGGCCACTGGTGTTTAATGGTACAGTGGCTCTAATTGAACATTTTGTTCAATTGACCAGAAGATCTCCTTGGGCAGAGGTATCATCAAATAACTAAGAGAACAGTTGAGTGCTTAGAGCCAAAGGAAGATATGGTAGATAGGTATGAAAAGAATATTAGAAAATATTCAAAAATTAGGTGATTGTGTCAAGAAACCCTGAAATGAGGAGTCCTAGAATGAGACGAATTCTAGTACTTCAGGACTTCTTCTACACAGAATTTGGACCTGTGTGTGTGTGTGTGTGCGTGTGTAGAAGACAGCATTTTTTGAACAGGAACCTCTATTTTCCATGACAAAAATGTTGCTTCCTGTGCAGAAAATGCTTTGGTTGGGGATTTAATCCGGGGAAAAAAAATAACCACAAGTAATATTGTTTTCTGTGCACAAAAGGCTGTCTTCTGTGCAAAAGTACTATACACAAATTTTCTGCAGAGTAAGTCCCAAACTGCAATTGTCTTCATTGTTTTTAAATGCAGTAGGAAGAAAACTATTAAATTACTCGCTGCTTTCCGGAAGAAGAAAATTAACAGAGAATTACATCCACAGTGGTAAGAGTTACTTGGCAAAGGAAAAAAAATAGCAACTTTACATGTTGGAAACACAGACCTCCAAGCAGACCTCCAAGCTTCCATGGGGCGGGGGGGGGGGACAACTTGCTCTGGGGTTATTGCTATCCAAACTGCTGAACTCTAACTCTCTCTACCAAGTAGATACATCACCTTGGACTGCTGTGTGCCTTCAAGTTGATTCCAACTTCTGGCAACCCAAAGGTGAATCAATAATGGGGTTTTCTTTGTAAGATTTGTTCAGAGGGGTTTAGCCTCTGCTTTCCTCTGAGGCTAATAGAATATGACTTGCCCAAAGTATTCCAGGACTGAGCAGAGATTCGAAGTTTGGTCTCCAGGGTTGTAGTTCAACACTCAAATCACTATACCACACTGGCTCTCATCATGGAAACTCTTAAAGTTTGAACAAAAAAGCCCAGCATTGATTCACTGCCCTACTGACACAGAAGCCACCAGCTGCCACTGCCACTAAGAGCAATCTTTTCCAACTGTTGACTAATGCTACTGCAAAAGTAGATTAAGCAGCATTTTAAATACCTAATATAACTGCAAGAAAGACTGAATATATAAAGAAATGAATATACTCCCTAATGAGAAATAAAATAAAGGTACACAGGTTTATAGATTATTGGCAGGCATAGGGGGAATCTTATGGAAAACTCCATTCAACAAAAGTACTGTTCTAAGACCAAACTGCTTCTTCTGCTGTTGATATTACTGCTGTACAGCTGTTTTATATATGTGTAAATCTTATTGTCTAATTGTAGTTCAAAATTGTTGCATGTGCTTCAATTTTCAAGTTAAAGTTACAACACAAAAAATATAGTTACCATTATATATTAAGATTTCTGCAAAATGGATACACCAATGGCAAGCTATTACTGTAAACCTATTTTCCTGCTATGGCACATCATATATCACTCACACACGTACAAAGGGGTTGCATGTTTTAAGAAAGAAACACAATATGTTCAATACACCAGAATGAAATATGAATTCACTGGATCAACAGTATATGCAGAACTTGTAGTCACAAAGATCAAATGGCTGAAACACTCACAGAAGGTTCCAATGTCCTTAGTATTATGAAGTAATTCAAATGATTTCTCTGGTGTCCCTAGCATGCACTGACATCATAATGGAGTATTTATGTTCTATTCAGAGTGGAATAAGAGACACAGTGTACGCCAGAGCCAGAACAAAAACTGTTTGTATACGTTATGGAAAGGAATGTACCGGTTCCTTGACCAAGATGTTAGACACAGTAAAACAAATAAAGGTGTGGAACAAAGTTTAAAGATTGGTCTGATTTGAGTTAAAATAACTCAAGTGTGATCTTTCAGTAATGTATGTTCTCTACTAATAGAGCACAATGTGCTGATCTCCTATAAAACACATTTATCAAGAGTGCTTTTTTAAAAATTCTGGTATTTTGTCACTTAAAATGTAATTCAGTCATCAACATTTCTGCATATACAATCAACGTATTATCAACCATAATGACTGAAACAAATACAGATATAGTTTCAAGAACATAGAATCAAAGCAGCATTATCACTCAGATTTGCTTCTGATTTGCTGTTTTTGGAATAAATATTTAATGTTCTTGGAAGAATGTTAAGTGTTGAAATTTCCAGCTGATATCAGTTATAAGTGAATATGATAGCAATAATAGATAATATCCAAACATGTTCCTATATAAAATGGCAGAGGGAATTAAAGAGAGGCTTGGCTAGATGAAAAGCTTGAAGTTATTCTTGCATAATGCTATAAAGGTAAGGAACATGCATGTCTGGACTGTGTTATGTTATAAATTTTAAAGCACTAACACATCAAAGAGATAGGCTTATGCAAATTTAAAAAAAAGGTAAGATCAATGCATCTCTCGACAAGGTAATTCCATCTACAAAGGAAAGCAAAAAGAGAGAGTTGCTGTGAAGCATAGCGTATGTAGCCTGCTCAACAGCAGCTTGCACAAATGGTGCTCCAGATGTATATCTGTTCAAGTCAGCCCAAGGCAACTATTCTGATCAATTCTAATGTGATAAAATGCTGCAGGGAAAATGCACAGAAATGTGTTTACGTCAGACTTTAATTAAACTGTTGTTTGCTTCCAAAGAACCTTAGGAAACACTAATGAGACATGAGTTTCAGCAATTTCCTCATCAAAAGCAAAGACCCTCTGCCTCTGTATGGAGCAGCCTCTAACTGAGCAGATCCCTCGATAAATGGCACACCAATCACATGGCACACCAATCAGTAAGCCACCTGTTAATGGAACTTTAGTGGAGTCAACTTATGAATGAGGCAGAGTTCAAGAATCCACCTGCCTACCTTGGACATCTGCTCAGTTTTCACAGACTGAAATGCAACATGTTCACTCTCCTATAAAGATACAGGAGAGCCACAAAGGGATAAGACAGAAAAGCAGAATAAATAACGTTTGCATCTATGTTATCCAGTCCAGCCTAAATACCAATCAGATATCCATAGTCGTAGATTTGTACTACTAAATTTAAAAAATTTCTTCCTTTGCAACAAACATAGGATTGGATACAAATAACCATGTACAGAAAGATAATAGTAACTACTGTAGTTACACAACTGTGTAGTTACACAAACACCTGTGCAAGAATTCAAAGTGCTTTAATGGGCACATTCAGTACCAGTTCTTTTATTTTCACTTGCACTAGAAGATTGGGCATGCTGTTACGCAACCAAGACACCATCTCTGGAATTAATTTCTTTCTCTCCTACAATGCTCTAGTAGGCAGCATCAAAAAGTCCTTTGGTGACCAGAAGATCCATTCCAGATGTGGACCCAGCTAGTAATGTTTGTAAGATACTACTCAGTTTTTTAGTCCCTGTCCAGTTTATTGTTTCCCAAATAATCAGGAAGAGATAAATCCTTTTAATACACCTGTGCACATGCAGGTGCATGCACACGCTGAAAATAAAATCTACTTTAAAATACAAATTACCACAACGGAAAAATAATAGCTTCTTTTGCTTGCTTGAACCTCATGAACGTCAGTTCAAATGGGACTGAATTGTAGCATTTTCAGCATAATGGCCAGACATTGGTGAATTGCCAGGAAATGATTTTTCAAAACTATGGATAGTAACACAGTACACTTTATGTTTATCTACTGTAGACCTTAATTACTGAACTGTACTTTTAGAAAAGAGTTCTTTCAATGTGGTGCTTATTCATGGGAGGCAAATCTAAGAGGTTACATCTTCTCAAAAGTGGGCTACAGACTGAGATTTAATATGGTCATTTTTACTGTATTACGTAGCATTTGGACATACCACTATAGTGGAGACAAAAGTTACCATCCAACACTTGGAGGAGAAAAATTCTTTTAAAAGCCTCTTAGGGAAATGGTGGGCAGACTTTACTCACCTACCTTTTTTAAAAAAAGTAGAACTCCAAGTTCTACCAAACAGAGCCTGGTGGAAAGGACAAAGAATTCTGAGTTTAGGAAATTTGCTCTGAATACCAGCATCAAATAGACCATACAGTCCTTCCACTCTAAAATCCATTTCTTGTTATCTCAAGATTTCACTGTTTCAACAATGTAATTTAAAGCAGGAAATTATTTCTTTTATGCAACTATAAAACAGACAGAATAAAAAAAATGCTGGACTACTGCAAATTATCCAAAGATCTACCAGTAAATGCAGATTTAGCCCTCTCCACCCATGTCTTAGGGGCAACAGTGTTTATCTGCATCCATATTTTCACAGTTCTCACAATCTCAAATGCTTATCACAGTTTCAAGGGGTCCTTGTGATGTATATGCCTTCTCCTCAGCAAACCATCCTAGTGATGGGCTCTTCTTCAGTGTTCTGTAAATGTGTGAACAGAAAATGAAAACTCAATACACTTTATTAATGTCTCCAAACAAGACTAACTACATCATTCTGCAATGCAATTACATCTGTTCACAAAATTCTACCAAATGCTAATAAAAGGCAATTAGTTTTATAAACTTTAGAAATACGTTGTGGATTACATCACCTAGGTCATTTCATCTAATAATTTCATAACCAACAGACAGAACTTTAAAAACAAAAAATGAATCATGTTGACTTTGAGGAAATTTAATTGTAAAAGCCAAACACATTGCACTTGGTATGGGATAATACATTATTTGTCCATTAAGAACTGGTTATCACAGAGGTCCATAATGCCTGTAAGGTAAAAAGAAAAAAATTGCATAGTGCAGCACTTTGTTAGTACGATATGTCTAAGAAAAATTGGCCTACACCACAAAATCAACAAAGTGAGAACATCATGTGTGTGTGCGCACGCGCGTGTGTGTGTGTGTGAGGGGGGGAGAGAGAGAGAGAGAGAGAAAGATGTATCTCTGTATATGGTTTGGTGACACATGACAGAAAGACAGCAAAATATCTTCAGAGCAATTATCCACATTTCCACTGAAAAGTAGTTCCCACTGAATTCAGTGGGTCTTACTTATAGGTGAAGATGTTTACCATTACAGATTAAACATGCATTTTGAAGCATGATATTGAGATATACATTTCAAGTCACATACAGGATAAAATTCAACAAATAACATGCTCAATGAAATAAATGGTCTTCAGCAGGCCTATTTTTATTTTGTTCTATGAGTACAAAGGCTTGTTCAGACATTTCCATTTAATCTTTCTTATTGTATAAAATATTTTTCATTTATGGATTTGGACAAGAAAGTATATGAAGCATTACTTGTCCAAAATAATCATATTGAGAGGGTTTTTTTAAACAATAGTTGTAGTTCAAGATGATTACAGTAGTACCAAAAGAACATGGACAAAACTGAGAGATTCCAGATTTTAAGGGAACCATATCTACACTACTACACTACTGAGATCAAAAATACTATTTGCATGTCTCAAACGTATTACTTCTGGCTAAATCATACTGCATACACTCTTTCTAAGACCAAAAGTGCATGCATTTGTTAATTAATAATGAATATATCTTTGGCTGTCTTGAAAAATCAGAACGTCTCATTCATGGATCATTTCTGATTCCATGTTTTGGAAAAAGCATGCTTTAGAACATATTTATGTTAAGAAACTGGTATTTTTTAAGAAATTGGGTAACAGATACGGAAAGATTGAGTAATCTGTTCTGGAAAGGGGCTACAAATTAGTGAATACAGCAGAAAGCCTAGGTCCAACTTTCCAGAACATATCGCCCAAGGATCTCAAGGCCAAATTAGATATGATCTGAGATTCATAATCAATACGTTGTCTGGGTGGTGGTGGTTGTCTTGTTCTCCACAAACTGGCAGTCTCCTACAGCTCCTCTGAAGATCAGGGAAGTGCAGGTGAGGCAATGGCATTTATCTTCTTCCTCTTCTGCCATTTCCTGCCTTTATTACCAGCTTCCCTTCCGAGGAATCCTCTATTACCTGAATCAACTATCCATCAATCTATCTGTCGACTTCTCTCTCTCTCTATTTACCTGCCTGCCTGCCTACCTAAGTATTGTGGGGGGGGGGGGGGAGGAATGGGGAAAAGTCCCTAAACCCCTACCCCCAAAGTCCAAGAGATCCAGATCACAATTCTTGACATGTCTGATTAGGCTCTCACACAACAAAGTGGGAAATTATCTCTGCCTGACATCATGGAGATCCATTTCCAGTCTGAGTAAACAATATGTAACTAGCTGGACAGATCAATGGTTTGAAATAATATAAGACAGTTTGTTTAATACATGAAAAACAGGATTGGAGTTTGTCTCCACAAACATGATTCCCCACAGTAGAATTCTGCATGTGGATACTCCATCACTGTAAAGCTGGGCAGGTGACACCTCCCCGCCCCACCACAACTTTGGATCCATGGGACAGAAAGGTTCATTCACAAATCCTAATTAAGATCCAGCTGAGAGCTTCTGACATAGTTCTGAACTGAAGAGTTTGAAACAATTAGATAAATATCTTTAAATCCACCAGTATCTGGGGGGCCTTATCTATTTCATCAGTAATCAATAAAGGTACAGAAAATATTAAGTCTGGGGAAGCTACAAGAGAGTTTTGTTTGAATATTAACAACTTTTTAAAAAGAAAGCACTCTAATAAAAGTTTCAAAGAATATAAAACAGCACTTATGAATCAGGATAGAAAACAATTCATGATGCCTCCCAGCTGAATCTAGCAAGAGGCACAGAAAAATTATATTTCTTTCCCCAAGCTCCCCAGTGGCAACACAGCAAGCTGAGAAATGCAAACTGCTTTAAACACAAAGCTAGAAGCAAAACAGACAAGATTTGCCCTGCCTGTCTTTGGACTCATACCTGTATCTAAAATAAACCAATCACTGAAGTAAACTAATCACTGAAGTCCTTCTGACTCTGTTCAGCGTATTATTTACTGAACCAACTTCTAGCCACATGTGACTTCTTGAATGGCCCATGCCCTATCTTGGTAGCTAAAAGACTTGCTCTTCAGCACTGGAAGGATGTTCTTAACCTTCCATACAAAACATTCAAACAGCAACATATATTTTTGAGTATGTAGTGTACTGAAGACAGCTACCTCAGGTCAGCATTAAAGACACTACTGCATAAGGTCAACAGTCTTTTAATACATGGTTTTACGTCATATGGACACCCCCTCCCTATGTTACGAACCCAAACTATTCCCACAAGTCCTTGTGTTCTCCTTCTGTGTTCTTCATTTTTCTCCCTCTCCTTCTCTATGTATATGCTGTAGATAAAATAAAATAAATTCTATTTTCATGTATTTTCATTTATGGTGAGACTGACGTTGCCAGCCCTCCCAGAACATACTCCTCTTTTGCATCGATATGTTTTATGAAAGAAACAGAAAACAATAGTAAAATAATGGGAAAGCTCATTAACCACTGTTTACAACAGATCAGAAGAGCAGCAAAGTAAGTCAAGCTGCTTTCCACTTTTACATCTTATACCCCTTTTTCTAAGAATTAAGAAACACATGGAATGTTTCTCCTTCTTTTGTATACAGAGTTCTGGGTGAATTAACAACTTCAATCCACAGTGATAAACGTGAGAGTGAAATCAGAAATTGCTCATTATTGCAAAATAAGCGCTCTTGATTACAAAGACCTGAAGCATCAGTCTTTTATTAAAAGGTCTTCTTATGTTTCCTTGTCAAATCTCCTCGACCTAGTTTAGGCTTGTTCCCCTGCTCCCCCAAACAAATGTATATCCACTGATTACCTCTAGAGGAAATTTTGCCATAAATGTGCCTGTATCTGAAGCACGAGCACATGCTACCTATAACCATCTTCTATATACATTACTTTTCTTAATATCTCCTACTTAATTATTTCCACAACCAAATCTAATGTCATTAATTTTGGTTAAGTTAAATGTGGTAATTTGAGATTTTAATAAAGTTATTTAAAAGTGACAACTGCCAAAGCTATAACAGTTAAGTCAATAAACATTGCCTTAGGGTTGAATTCTAATACTCTGAAACAACCAGGAGTTCTGCTAGTAATAACAATGAGAGAAAGATTAGGTGTTATGTGGGGGAGCAAAAGTACCAGCCTTCGATAAATACGACTTCTAAGAACATCAGACAGACAAACTGCAAGCACTGGGTTTTCTCTGAAATGTATTTTGATGTCTACTAGCAGTGAGATATATTATAAGTATATTGATGGACCACGAGAAAAATAAATATATTTTTGATAGCCAGAGTTTCTGAACAGACTTCAAATAAACACAATAAAAGCAAATCTGTAAGGCATGTATACATTTATTAGCATATAATGTGAAGTATTAAATATTTACAGCAGTACAACAAGCTGTGAGCATAATATAAACATATAACTCTTTTAAATTAAGCTTTTGGTCATGCTTTTGACAGAAGAAAATACATGGCAATACAACTGAGTGGTATTCATTAAGATAAACTCTTGTAGAATAAATGCATTTGACAGATAGAGACTGCTCCTTCATAATAAATACAATACAACCCTCATTTAGTAACAACTTTTGTGTTCTGTCCTGTATAGGCAAGCAAGTGGTCTAACTGACCAGTTATGGTTTTCAGCTCCTGAACAGCACTACCTACCTCCTCTTTTAATTCTCTTAGTTCAGAAATTAATATATCCATTTTAGAGAAACCATGAGAAGAGGGTCTATGGAGGAAAGATCCATCAGGAGATGGGCCAGTAATTAAAGGAATTCCAGGAAAAGCAAGTCCAGAAGATGGGGAAATAGCAAAAGATGGCAAAGGTCCAGAAGAAGGATATCCGGGAGAGAGTATTTGTTCTTCATCACAAGGAGGTCCACCGGGGGGTAGATGTAGAACAGGTGAAGGAGATCCAAGAGGTTCTGTTTTAATTGTAAGCTGTGATTCAAATTGTTTGTTGCTGCTGAATGCAGGAGAACCATGGGAAACTGAACATGATGAGGAAACTGTAAAATTAAAAAATATTTAATTGTACATCCTAATATCCAATTCCAAATAAATTTCTATTTGTATTAATCTTTCTAGAATATGCAACATTAAAATAACACATTTGCTGTACTCAACCAAAAACATCATGCTTTTTTCTATTCTTGGGTAAATACATTCTATTCTACCTGTGGTAACAAGTTTAAATTGTTGGTGAACTCTAGAGCACAAGTAACTGTCATCTTCTAGAAATAAATATTTGCTTTTTTACTTTTTATTTAAAAATACAGGGGTTCTTTTCACAAAGAAATGTCACCATTCTTCTTTCAGAACCTGTGAATAACAGCAATGTGTGCATTCTATTTTTTTTTATTATTCCCATTTCCTAGCAACATCCTCTTTCCATTGAGGCAACCATTGTCTTTAGCAGAAATCAAATCCTATAATCATATAAGTGAAATTAATTATCATTTCATTTTTACATGAAGCTGGATAACAATGGAAAGGAAATGCCATGGTGAGGACTTCTGCTAAGCATGACTGACAATTCCTTCTCGTTAGCACCTCACAACTTTGAGAATTATATTTAAGACAAACTAGGATCCAAATAACTCCTCAGGAGAAGCAATTCTTTTATGCATGTACCAGGGCACTGTCATTTGTCCTCTCTTTATAGCTTTCTGGCCTATGTTAGTGACCACCCAAAATTCTTGTGTGGCTTGACACTGTTTCAGCAATTGCCCGCAGTTAGATGAGATATTGCCAGGACTGGATGTACAGGAGCAAAGCACGCCCTGTACAAACATGTATGGATAATAAAAGAGTAGTTTGGTTTTCACTGCAACTTTAGATGATGGCAGGAAATCTCTCTACTGAAGGAGATGAAGTATCAGCTGGTGGTGCTTCATGTTAGAAATAGCAGGTATGTAGCTCCCTTTTTTCTGGTAAACCATCATGGTAGTGCAGAGAATAACATGCCTCATTCTGGATGCCAGAATTCCTAAGCTCTTTATAAGGCAGCTTATAAAGGGCTTCAGAAATCTCTGTGCTCCCCAAACAGTTTCTAGGATTCTGGCAGGCTGTATTTGCACTTTTGTTGCAAAAAGACATAATTGGATAAAACTGCATAAAATCCTTGCTGGACAAGAAAGAAAAGGCAGAAAGAAAATTCTGCTCTCAAGTCTTCGGCTCATAGACTACTACTGTGACATTCTTATGCTTTGCAGTTTTTCTCACAAACTATTTTTAATGGGTTTGCACAGCTCCTATTCCTTTCTGACCATGCATAAATACTGAGTTCCCTGGGGTTTTTTCCCATAATTACTTACCTACACTATTTCAAACTGGTTTCCCAATTAGCCAAATTAGCAAGTAGGGGAAAAAATTATGCTAAAGTAATTAATAGACACAATATTGGTTGCCCTCTGCCAAAAGGTGTGCCTAAAAGAAGTACCACTCATGAGAGAGGTGCCAACATGTTAACCAAGCACTTTGACTTAACTGGTGTGTGTGGGGGGGGGGAGGGGGAGGGAGGGAGGGAGGGAGGGAGATGCCATTCCACTCCCTTTCCTATCCTGGCTTTCTGTTTTTTCTCCCAATAGACAGTCAGCATTTATGGGCCATTCAGCATACACACTTCGTAATGTTTTTGTTTTATTTTGTTTTTACAGTTCCTCCACTAGGATGTCCTTTCTAATACTCATGTTATGATTCCCCTGAGCCTGCTGATGCAGGCCCTGCCCAATGTATATGAAAGCGTATATTGGGGCTGCTTAAACACTAACATTTGGAAACTAAGATTGTTTTTAGGATATATGACTATAATTTTCTCCTGCCCAAAAATGAAATCTGATCTCCATGATAAACACTTCTTTAATTCATAAAATGCCCTTTCTTCTCAAATTGTGATTTAAAAATTCAAAAATATTACTTACCAATAAGTGTGGTTCTGCATATTCATACTTGTGGAGCAAAGATCTCAGGTGCTCTTGTGCTTCAGGAACCTTCTAGAAAAGCTGTGCCTGCCATTATTGCATGATCATACTCTTATGGCACTGGAGGATGCGAACTGAGGTTATAACCAACCTCATCTTCTGCTACTAGCCTCAGAATCTTATGAAAGCAGCAATTTGTTCAATAGTATTTCTTCTTTCTCCTTTGTGATGATATCAAGTTCTCTCGTATGGAGACCCTTCGCATGTGCAGCTTCTTCCTACCCTTATGTCTGAGGTTAGAGGAAAGTAGAACCAAAGCCTCCACAAATTTCAGTAACTCTGAACCTGAGAAGAGTTTGAAACTGAAAGATGTGTAACTAGTAAAAGGATTACTTGGAGACATGATGATCCTTGCGAATAAATTGGGTCAAGTTCCTTGGTACTTACCAACTCAGAATATCAAAGCCATCTTTGTTGATGCTGTGGTTGCCACAAAATCAGACTTTAAATGTATCTGATCGTGGCAACAAAGACATCTGCCTCCAAACTTCTGGAGACCCAGAAAAAACTACTCTGATAATACATTTTTCCCCTTGAAAGGCAAATCATGCTGGTCTACTCCAAACAGCCTTTGTTCTAAAAAAAAAAAGTCTGAATTTCATGTGCTTATAGATTTAGGATGCACTAACCTACAGTCTAATTAATAATGAAGGATGTACTCATTTCTGAAGCACATCAGTGGAAGACTGTGCATTAGGTCTAAGAAAGGCAAAGTGAAGTAAGAAACATAACTTAAAACTAAATGAAGATACAGCAAAGAAATCAAGTCAGTAACCATGCCAAGCGCATAGCAATGCAATGCAAAAACTCACAGACTAAGAGAATTCCAAGTAATCTATGCAACAACACAAACACTTGCATTACTATATGCTAATACTAACGATCAGATAGAAAGGCTAGACTATAGAAGAAGCAAAACAAAAAAGAAAGAAAGAAAGGAAGGAAGGAAGGAAGAAAGAGAAGATCCTGCAAAGAACATGAAAGGGAAAAATAGAGATAACTAAGCACTTTAATAAGTCCTAGACCCTAAAAGTCCTGTTTTTACTATATTCATGAATACATTCAGACACATTTTTCTTATTATCTGGAGGTCACCAAAGCTTAAGCACCACAGAACTCTGCACTCCACAACTAGAACTATGCAGAGACCACCATGACAAGGAACTTAAGATTGTTCTATACAAGCACCAAATTTTAGAATTAGGTGACTTTCATGTAATCTGTAACAAATTTTGTTTGTAACAAACAAAATAGAAGGCCTGCTCAGATATTACTCCCCCTCCCTCACAGATTGGGAAAAAGCATTGGACATGCATTCTTCCTCTGTGGCATGTGGAGAAGTAACTGTACAAAGATGAATGTGAAATTTCCTAAAATCTTGGATATAGCAATTAATTTCTCAAATATCCAGGCTTGAAAATTTCTTTGCTAATGGACCACTGATAACACAATTGAACTTCTCCTCCTTCTCTCTAGCACACTCTCTAGCACACTCCACTAATAACCTGCCCTAGAGGGTTTTCCCTGTCCTCCAGAGCCTAATGTGAGGGTCCCTGGGAAGCTCCATGGGGTACTCTCCTAGTTTCATTGACAAAAAGAATCTCTTCCACCAGAATGCCAACACTGGATCATACCCAGTCACTTTTACCCTTGAGGAAAGCAGTGGAAGAGGCAGAGGGAAGCATCCCTCTTGATCATGCTCTTTGTAAATGTGAGGAGATGGTAAAGGATATTACTTTAATTGTCCCAGAAACTGTTCATAATAAGATCACCAGTGCACAGATGTTTTTAGGCAAGGTATGTGAGGGAACCTAGTCTTCCTCTGCTGCAAATTTATGTACAAAGAGACATAACTAAATGAAAGTTTCACACTTTATAGTTCATCACAAAATGGGAAAAAATACATTATAACTGAGTATTTGGGGACAAGTGGAAAGAACCTGAACAAAGATTGTTTAAACATTCTGAATGAGGAGGAAAGAAAGGGAGAAACTGACTATAATCCAAAGGGACTGAAATATACAGTTTATCAGAGAAAAACTAAAGGACCTTTTACCACTGGCACCACATATGCTCCGCATAGTGCAATGCTCTCATTAAAGAATTGCACAAGCCATATGAATTGCACAAGTACATATAAATGTACTTTAGAAAGAAATTATGCAGAAACTAATGATTATTATAAATTCAAAACAAATCCAATTGCATAACATGGGCTATTCATGTTGATAAATGAACCAGAAACTGTCTTATTAATTATAACTGAGGAACTGGATAACTGATTATGAGCTAAATCTATGAAAGAAAATATATTAGACTCTTCCTGAGAATGGGTACTTCTGTCTAGCTTAAGAAAAAGTAAGATCTTGTATCGAAGAAAGCATTGTATGGTAATCTAAGTATTTTTGTTTAACACACCAGAGAGCCGAAAAATGGCAGACAAGGTCATATAACTCCATGACCAGAGCTAAAGAAAGATAAGTTAAAATAACGGCATGACCCAGCCAACACCACAAAATTTTGATTTCCACTGATTTCATATGCTTAATTTGTTCATGGAAATGTTACTGTATTTAAAGGGTTGAATCACGTCCATAGATTGCAACATTGTACCGTATTACTAATGTTACTTAGTTATGAATTTGGATCAGAGCAAACTACCTGAGGAAAACAGAATGAACTGCTTTAGACGACGTGATTTATTCAAATTCTTCAATATATTTCAAATATTTCATAAACAAGAGTATATGAAACAGTTGACAGACCCAATCATCATGTATGCTTATAACTAAGAAGAATGTATAGTCTAATTATTTCTAAACATGTGCCAGAACTACAAGTAGGAAGATTATGTGTGAAGAACTTCCAGTAACCAAGGCTTGGAAGTTATTGGGCAGACAATGGATAACATCAACCTTCATTGGTTTGTACATACAGATAGAAAGTACATCAATGAATAGAAATCAGGCTTTCTTTTTCTGGATTTTCTTCTGAGTATTTACTAGCAACCCACCATAAAGAAAAAAGCAGGTATCTCCAAGCCAAAATAGCTGTATCATACTAGTATTTTCATACCAGACTGCTATTAAAGGCACAGGAATTGGTGGGAAGAAAAGGCAGCAAGTTTACATACCTTTCTATAAACTTCACATGAAAGGAAAGTCTAAATTTTATTCAATTATTTATCTGGGTGTTATCTGTTAGCCCAAGGATCAGATGATGAACTAAATGCCAACTGTGACTCCCTAACAGGATGGGTTTCATTTCCAATGAAAAATACCTTGGTAAAGGAACAAGTATGCCTAAATGCAACATCAGAGAATGATGGGGTTGTGGTTAACGATGGCCACTGAACACTGGGTGAAATCTCATATCAGTCCTACTTAGAATAAACTAATTGATATAAATAGAATTTACATTAGTTGCAATTAAAAATGCTCAATCATTTCAAACGGTCTACTTTAACTATGACTAACACTGCATTAAGTCCATTACTTTTTAAGTCTGAAATCTCTTGGAAAATAATTTTAGTTTAAATTTTACTTCTCTTTTACAAACTGTAAAGCATCAATGTAATCACAGTTTTTAAAAAATTACAGAAACCAAAACATAAGGTTGCAATCTTACAACTTCCCTGGTAATAAATCCTGTTGAATCAATGTGCTTACTTCTGAGTAGATGCACACAGGAACATGCTATTAAGAACTTTTAAATAATACGCATTTACTCACCTTGATCTCTTTCATGCCATGTCCTACTCCCAGCAGCTGGTGAATTTGGGGAAGGATAAAAGTCCCCTGTTGGGCTTGGTTCCATATTCTCATCTATGGATATAGTTTTAGGTCTCTTACTGTAAATATACAAAAAAAAGTAGTATTTATGGTCAGAAACTCTTATAAGTCTGTAGTCAATCATTCAATAACTATCAAGAGAACCCAATCCACCTTTTTCCCACCCACATTTAAACATGTCAGACTAAGGTGAGAAAAGTTTAAAACACATTCAGCCATGAAGCACATGGGGTGACCTTGGACCAGTTCCTATCTTTCAGCCTACTCTACCTCAGAGGTTTGTTGTAATGATAAACATGAAGAAGAAACCACATACTGTACATAACTTTCAGCTCCTTGGAAGAAAGGCTACATATAAACATGACAGATAAAATAAATTAGTACAGATTATCTAGTATCCCAGAAGAGCCAAGATTTTGCACTTCTTACATTCCAACATTACTACTTGTCATTCAGATAAATGTGGGCTAAATGTGGGTGTGAAGATCATTCTGATGACAAGACTTGACATTTGAAAACTTCCATTCTACTTTAGTGACAGATGTTGATCTCACAGAAAGTGACATGACATCTTATTTTTTCCTATTTCACCAAGAACAAATATTTACAGTAACTTTAATTACACAGATGCAACTAAGGAGTAGCATTATAATATACATAGTATAATAAAGTTACACAGCAAAATCACATTATATTCACAGTATTACATAGCCACACCATCACCAGATACATTTAGTGTCTTCTTCTAATAAACGCACCTGGTTGGTGGAGAGGATAGTGATCTTTGTAAGTTTACACCCGAATTCATGTCATGATAGTATGGTTGACTTGGAAGTTCTCCAATAGGGAAGTTTACTCCAGCTCCCTGGGTTATCGGCGCTAAAGAACACAGTAAAGAACACAGACAGTTAGTCACATCTGTTGTCTGAATAACATTTCAGTGTTCTAGCAGGCACATTAAATTCACCATACATTCTATGTAGTGGAAAACATTAATATAGCAAGCATTATCCTTGTTGCTACCGGCCATTAATTTGTTTCAAGAACAGTACAGTTTTGACACTGTCACAAAAGTCTATCTAACAGGAAAAAAGAAGAAAACTATTTCTAAAAGTACCATATATACATTGTAAAATAGTATTTATATTAAGTCTCCATATCTGCCTATTTATTATATAGAAAACAATAAAATAATGCAATGATCTTTAAGTACAATATAAACATATACTTATGAAAACAGAATGCCTTATGGAATATGAATTCTGACATAATTTGTAACCTTGAATGCTACACACATTACTTTTATTTTCATTATTCTAAGTATGCAATAAATTTTATTTTTATTAATATGTTTTTATGACTTATTTTAGGTGTTGATCCATCAAATTCTCATGACAATTAGCATGTAATTTATTTACTACTTCAAAATATTATTATTATTATTATTATTATTATTATTATTATTGCTACTTCAAAAGGCACAGACGTTTTATCCTTAATTACTGCATGTCATAGCATAAAGCCAAATATAAATAATACTGTTTTCACTGCTGAATATTTCTGAATGACATCAGTGCAATTTGGAATATCAAAACCGGATGGTTGTATCTGAGGCATTCTCTCACTCCATAAAAGTAGTAGCAGAGCTCCAGAAAGTCGGAGGCTGGTATGGTTGAAACAGCTCTAGCAATAAGAACTACTACCCGCTGGCAGTGAGAATGACCAAAGAAAGTTCCATTTTTCCTTCTGGTCACAAGAGACTGAACTGCCAATCAATGACAAAATGCTGTATTTGTTTAATACATTATTAAAGCTGTTCAGATAATTCACCCAACTATGAGAAGTTGTCCTGGGAGGTAAAAGGACTCTAATAACAGTTGCATTTTGCCTGTTATACAACCAAGTATGTTCACTACCAAGATTCACACAAAGAAACAAGATTGGAAGAACATGATGAGTATCAATGCCCTCAAAATGTTGGACTGCAACTCTCAGTATTCCTCACTACAGACTATGCTGACTAGGGTTGCTCATATTTACAGTGCAAAAAACACTGCAAAAATACTGTCTCTGACTGAATGCACAGGGACACAAAATTAGTAAGCCTGACCAATAGGAACTATCTACTGCAGCTGTACAAGCAGCATGCAAGCTGCAAAGTTTCAAAGCAATAAACAGCTGTGCAGTAGCACACTCACTGTATAGATGATTCCACTGAAAAACTAAGAAACACGTATTTCTTGATTATTCAAATATAAGTTACATTTTCTTTCTTGCTGACATGAGGCAGCTTACTTGTTTAGTAAATTTCCATCCATTATTAAGGTGTTCATGATAACCTGAGTTTACAGCTATAAACTAAGCTTGATTTATAAAACTCTGAAGGGAACTAAATTGTTTGAATAACATTGCCTGAGACTTCATTAAATCAAATCTGATACTTTCAGTCACATATTTGTAATATTGTTCCTTAAAATACAATTTGTATTTTATCAAAAAAGGTAGCTGAATATTAGGCCTCCAGAGCAATTCATTACAGATTGATTTATATGTTTATCCCAATAAGGTCAATGAGAGTTACTTCCAAGTAAGTAAATACTGTACAATTATTGTCACAAGTCAGCATCCAACAGGTTCTGCTGACAGAACTGCATCCTACCAACAGAATACAGACAGTGTGATTGCTACTCCTATCTACAGCAAATATTGTATATTTAAAACAGCTCTGGAAAGCCCTGAAGGAGGGGCTCTTTCACACTACACCATTGTAGCACTATGGTTCCACTTTAATTGTTTTGGCTGTATCCTGTGGAATCCTGGGTTTCACAGTTTCGTGAGATACTAAAGCTCTCTGGCTGAAAATTCTAAATAACACTTCCTAAACCGCAAATGCCGGAATTTCATGCGACACAACAACAGCACGTAAAGTGAAATTACAGTTGTGCATTTGTGTATTGTGAAAGGGAGTCAGGTTTCTGAGTGATACAGAAGACAACAGGTAGTAGGGGATGAAAGTCCTGGCACAATGTTAAGTGTAAATCATAATTTTGAATACTTTATGGACTTTACTGTATGGAATCCTATGAGATGCTGATTTACTCCGCACCGGGCTATTAAAACGGTGCAGAGCGACCTCCAATGGAGGTCTTCTGCATCATGGAGTGGACTGGGGCGGACTACTTTTTGTAGTTCTGTACCTCAGTACGGTTCGGAGCGACCGGAACTGGTCGCACAGCGTGCTTTTTTAAAAACCTCTTAAAAGAGGTTTTTAAAAAGCACGGAGCGTGCAACTCTGTGTCGCTCCATCGCCGCGCTCCACTGCAGATTTGCAGGCGTGCACAAGTGCGTGCCTGCAGATCTGCTGGGGGCAGGCTTTAGGCTGGCGAGCTTCTCCGGTTGGTGGAAAGCCTCCACCAACCAGAAGCCGCCATTTTGGACGCTAGAGCAGTGCGGAGCGACGAGCTCACACTGCTCCTCGTCCCGACGGACTTGCCCAGATGCTCAAGAAAGCCAGTGAGTTCCGTTTTTGCACGTTTCCTTTCTCGCATGTGGAAAGGGCCATTGTCTGCATATAAATGATTCCAGAAAATGAGTTTTCGAAGCCAGTTACTAAATTTACTGGGCCTTTGGTATGTGCTAAGGTTTTTGTTCCGGTGTCCCTCAAGGAAACCAAAATTCATGGATGCCAAGTGCCTTTATGTACAATGACAGTAAAATGACATCCCTTATATTAAAAAGCAAAATCAAAGTTTGCTTTTTGGAACTCTTTTAATATATATTTTCAAGCCATGGTTGGATACAGAATCCATGGATAGGGAGGGCTGACTGTACTGAATTTTCATTTTCAGTGAATTTACTGGATTTTACAGCTAAATCAAACTGAATATTCATTGACATATTGGTTCTACAACCATTGTTTTGCACAGAGGTCACCTTATTCATAAATAGAATAGGTATTCTTCTGTTAAGATATTTAAACAACCAGAGGCTGGGGAGAAGAAGAGTCTCACAAATGTATTTCAGATTTCTTTTGACTTTTATGTTTGTTTCTTGCTTTTAGATCCATTTAAGAGTTTAAACAAAAAAAAGGATTATAAAAACAATATGTTTTAAATTTTAAAATGCTTACTTCTAGACACTCGCACCAGTTCTGATACATTGAAGACTCCAGATTTTACAAAACTATCTTCAAGATACACTGGAAAGAAAAACAAGAATGCAGTTAATATATCCGAAGAAGCAATGAAGTTAATATTTCCTTCAAAAGCATATATATAGACTAAAATCCCTACTCAGATTCTACTACTATTTGCTGCCCCTTATTATGGCACATCCTATAGTTTTTGATGACTGAATATAAATAGCACCTAATTTCTTTAACTATCTCTTTTTTCAATGTTGTAAGATTAATCACAGACTGATTGGTTCTAAAAGTTGGGCAATGAAATATAAAGGTAGATTGCTGGTTGAAATCCCATTACATTGTGTCTATGAAATGGAATGTCCCAACAGCTTCCTCATCTGGATTGATTCAGTTTGCAGTTCATATATTATGATTCATTACTTCCTTCTCCTTGTCCCACTGAAGTTGTTTTCTCTTATAGTTAGTTATGCAAATGTGTTAATGATGCAGTGGTGTGGCACAAAAATAGGGACAATGGGCTCTTCCAGATGAGACAAATGTGTTGGAAGGCTGTGGTATTTGTTCCTGTACTTGTCCAGGGTTTCTAAATATCCAAATGATATTTATGTTGTCCTGGATTATTTTTTGGCAATTCCCAGCACCAGCTGCAAGATTTTATTCCCTATTTCAAAGGGGTTTCTTTTTCATTCTGAGACACATCAGAACTACCCTTTGCTCCTCTCTGTCTCTCACTCCCCTACCCCTATTTGTCTTTAGAGTGTTACAGTGCCTCAGTGGCTCAGTTGAAATGGCACTTTTTCACTAGAGCACTATAACTCTAAATATAAATTTTAAAAATCAGAGAGAAGAGAAATCTGGCCATTCAAACCATAGATTCATCTCATCAAACCTTTGGAACAGTCCTAGTGCAGATCCAAGAAATCCCTACAAACAGCCAAGTAAAATAATGGAATGAGTCGATATGAACATGGCAAGAACCCAAAGAGCTACGCTGCAAGGTGTCATGCTGCTTTAGACTAATCTGGACAATTCTAATGTGCCATAGGTTATCATAGTATGTCATATTGTATTTGTATTTCCTCTTTTTCTCATTATACATTTAGATGTTGATTTATAGAGAATGTGACAGTAGCATAGGCTAGGACAAAGAGTAAATCAGAAAGAACAAGGGAATTACAAACTGCTCCTTAATAACCACTTCTGGTACTTCAGGAATGGTCAGAAGAATAAAGAACTGTGTTTTGAGCAGTGAATTTAATGACCAAGGACAGAGAACAGACCAAAAAAAACGTTTGATTCCCCATTAACCTTCTACCACATGCAATTTGAAAACCCCAGTATTAATAAAATAGCAACTTGCTTCATTTTATCAATGACAAGGAAACTATAAATTCTAGTGTGTGTTTTTTTCCAAAGAATACCTTCTCACGTAGCGTAAAAAAACCTATTCTCTTTTATATAGCTTTCATTCACTGTATAACTCTGGGAACAAGAAATTAGTCTTTAGAGAAGAATCGTGGACATGTCTCCTCAGAAGTTCCTTAATGTTTAGTGGGCTTATGTTGCTATAATTGTGTGTTTAGGGTTATAGCCTAGATCATTCTCATTAGATGCTTATACAAGCAACACTGAAAGCAAAGTTGCCTTGGAAAAATGCAACAGATCTATTATGACTCCTCTTTAAAATATTAAATAATAATTTAAAGCTTCAACTAGAGCAACACTGATTTAACAGGCTGGCATAGCTGGCAGTATGCTACATTACACGTCATTCCAGGCACTCTGCTTGATAATGCAAGTTGGATTCCAAAGGTGCCTTTGAGCACAGGAAGGTAAACACAATATATCCAAGCACTAAGGGGATTTGGTTATATATATAGTTAGTAAATCCACCATGACTATGTACTTGAGTTCCAGCTGTGAGATAAAAAATGTTTTATACTTGTAATCTGCTGGAGAAGCAGTAAGAGATAAGTATTAGAAAGTTCTTGCTAAAATGTGAACATGAAAAAAATAGGTATGTGTGATGATACTCTTAGCCACAGGATGCTGGCTTCTACTGAGAACAGCACTTCAAATTTACATCATATTACTTTGAGTACCAAGGTAAAGAAACATGCAAAGCTCTTCTGAATAAATATTGCCAAGACAACCCTACGATAGGGTCACCATATGTCAGAAATGAGTTAGAGACACACAACATCAAATGGGAATTTTAGAGTAAGTTATTTTGACATTAATTCATAAAAGACTTTTAAATGAAATCTCTGGATATTTATTTGCAAATTAGTTACACTGACGGCCTAAAGATCCTTTAGTATTTAAACCTAAAATACTGTGTCATTTACTAAAGCCTCATTTTCCTCAAGAGATAATGTCACATGGAAGAGAATTCACTAATTATTACCACTGTTAAATTTTAAAATCTGGTGGAGGAACAGAAACTTCTTACAAAATTCTGAACAATGTAATTTGTTATAATCAGAAGGTCAATCAAACGAGATGCTTCTATATCTATAGAGCAAAGAGCTGGGAGAGGTTAATTGCATTCTTCTTTTCTAAGAAGGTGTGAAAACCCCTACTTTAATACTACAATTATGAGACTAGTGTCATTGTGAATACTGGGCAAAGACCCAAGTGCTGTGTGCAGCCATGTCTAAGAGACAGATCTGGTACAAATTGTCATAACACAGCCCATAGAAAAGGAATACCTGAAGATTATGTTGACTTTGAAAAAATTCAAGCTAGTAGTTAAAACTGGATTTTCCTCTATCTCAACATGCACAAAATTACCAACTGCAACAGCTAGAAGTTTATGATATAAAGTACTTCATGCTTCGGAGGCCCACATTTGTCAGACTACTTAATCACTGCAATAACTTGTATGAAAAGAACCCAGTTCTCAAGCCAAATACTTATTGTCACGCTTTAATATTTGGTGAATTATCAGTCTAATTATAATTGTATGAATAGAACTATGTGCATGCATAACCATTTATGGTTATCATGGAACTTCGTATATAACTTAGATGACACTTTGATACTACAAAAATCATAAGTACTGGTAAGGAGCTAATCAAAGAAGAAAGCATTCTTAGATTCTACTTTACATAATTTCTAGCACTGGGCATTGTACTTGTCAGAAAAGTATTTAACTGTGAATCATCAAAGATTATCAGATGATGACCAAGTATTTTAGCTGTTATTAGAATATACAATATAGCTTTAATCATCATCAGATTTCATAGTCATGCTGACTACCAAAACAAAGTTATTAACTGTTATTGACAGGATTCCACAAATTACAACTGGACTTTATAACAAGCCAACATATTATGATGCCAGGCCCCTTCCTCTTCCTCCAGGTGACAGACAATTCACAGAAAGTATACTGTACCTCCAAAATTCAGCAGATGGACAAAAACCTCTGCATTCCTTCCCCAGTTTTACCATGGAATCTACTGACAGTTTGGAGATGTTCAAGTGAACATCTTCAAAACAACCGCTGTAAAAAACCCAAGCTTTCTTCAGCTCCAAGTTGAATAGGATAGTTGAGGCATGTCTCATGCTTTGTTTCTGAACTACCTCTAAAGCTTCAAATTATGGGAATAAAATCTATACCTTCCTGTAGGGTGAGACACTGTGCTGAGCATGGAGCATAGAACTTCACAATTTGTTCATGGTGAAATTCATTACTGTAAAAGTGTTAGGCAATAATAATATTGCTACTGTTGTTATGTGCCTTCAAGTCAACTCTGACTTACAACAACTCTATCATACAGTTTTCCTGGCAAGATTTATTAAGGGGAAGTTTGCCATCACCTTCCTCAAAGGCTCTAAGGTGTGACTTATCTAAAGTCACCCAGGGCTTTCCATGGCTGAGCAGGGATACAAATCCTGTTATCCCAAACTCTAGATCCAACTGGCACTGAACTGTTATCATCTTTTGTTATTATGATGGGTCCAGGCTACAGATAAAGCATTTAAAGATGACAAAACTAATACAGAAATAAAGAAAAGTAAGAGCAATGATTAAAAGCAAGCCTTTTAAAAATAATAAATGTGACATAAAGGCAGTTGTGCTAAAGAAGCTGCAAGAATCAAGGGTCTCATGAATTAATGGAATATTTAACACTATTTCACTGAGAAAATTGAGCGTTGTTGTTGTTACTGACAGCCAGTATGGTGTAGTGGTCTGAGCCCATTTCCGCACTACACTCTTATAGTGCGATTATTCCACTTTCAACATCCTATGGAATCCTGGGGTTTGCAGTTCCAAGAGGGGCCATCCAGTCCCTCCCGAAACTGCAAACCCCAGGATTCCATAGGATGTTGAAAGTGGAATAATCGTGCTGTAAGAATGTAGTGCGGAAATGGCCTGATTGATGGGACTACAATCCTGGAGACCAGGATTTGATTCTCCACTTGGCCATGGAAACCCATTGGGTGACCTCTTGGGTGCATCACGCACTCCCAGCCCCAGAAAACCCTGTGATAGATTCGCCTTAGGCTTGTGGGAAGTCAGAAGCAACTTGAAGGTACACAATAACAACTAGCAGTAGTAGTAATAGGAGGAGGAGGAGGAGCAGGGATAGTAGTTGTTACTGCTACCGCTAATGCTGGTGCTGAGCACAGATTTGAACCCTGGGTAGACATATTATAGCTCGCTAAGCAAGAACACCCAGTGATGTCTACTTACAACATATCTCACCAATGACTGGATTTTAAGATGACTATCTTTACTTTTTATATAGCCAGTTTTCTTAGGCTATAGATATCCCTATCTGTAGCACCAACACATATAAGAAATCAAAACTATATTCTTAGCTTGTCTGAACTTTTACCGCTGCTGTCCCTGACAGACCTTCATTCCACCCACACGATTCATGCAAGACATGCTGTGATTAATTAAAACCACTTTAGTCTAATTTTGAGCTTTTTCTTAACTTTATCAGATTCCATTTTTCTTAAGAACCAAATATTACAGGCAGACTTCATGCTGCTAAAAGGAGGGTTGAAGCTTCTCCTTCTCTTTCATTTTCTTTCCAGGAACTTGCACTGGGCCATAATGAAGATTGATGGCCCACCTTCAAAGGATTTGGAAAATGGATCTTAACCTATAGAATCCTGCTACTATGCATATACACAATTTACTTTTCTCTGTGCTAGGAGAAAAATATTCAGTTTTCAGTTATATATTTAAATGTACTTCTGTTGTGAAATGGTCCACTACCTCGAGCTTCTTTAAAATAAATTTATTGCCTTTTAAAGTGCAATCCTGTGTTTGAATTTCACCTTTTTAAGCCAGTATTTACTGGGGGGAAGTGGGTTGTGGTTTGCTTTGTTTTGTTTTTACTGCATTTACATTACTGACACACAGATACTGAGGGCAGAGGGAGAAGAATCTGAGCATATTCAGTGGCTCAGAACAGTTGAGGCAGTGGCAATGGTAGCTATCAAGAATTTTTGTTTTGGAAGAAGGCTTGAAACTTCTGCTTGGTATCTGGGCCAAGCATGTGCAGTAAACAGCTGCACTGTCCTGGACAGGCTGTTGCCACCCAACTTGTGATGCAACACTGGCATGTACCTTTAGCTGTTTTCTGTTTGACTGCACAGACAACAAAATCAAATCATATTGTTGTGTAGTGAAACTGGATTCCCTACCCAGACTATATTTTTTGTGTGCATAATCAGTTCTCAGTTCTTATCAATGGTAGCTAAACAACTAATTCTGAATATGTAACACCTTTCTTTCAATAAAGATTTAGTGACTGCAGCCAAGATTTTAAATTACCTGTCAAAATACAGTAAAAGGTTCTCATTTTGAATTATAGTAATGGTCTCAGGAAACAAATTTCTCACTTTTCTTCCTTCAGAAAGTTTTGGTCCGCTCCACATATTAGTCTGCTGATACAAGAAACACTCTGAGTACCAAAATCTGTTTTAGGAATTTAACATGGGCTTGAGGGATATAACCAGCTTGTTTATAATCCACGGCTATTGTGGCCATGCAATTTTTGTGTGGTGTCATACAGAAAATTAAATCAGAGGTTGCTGTGTGTGACATTTTGCTTTTAACAAGCAATTCTTGGGAAACATGGTTTGTTCATTATCACTAACTAATCTTGGAGACAGCTGACTATACCATTTCTGGAACTGCTGCTTAAATTTTAAGCTCTCCCCTGGAGTATACACCACCAGAGCTAGTAAAGTGATTTTAAATTCAGACACAAAATAAACTCAAAATCACAGGAATAGGTATTTTCCCGAGTTGTAACAAATAGTTTCTTTCTAATATGGCAGGATATGGGATGGTGTGTAGGAGTTTCCTTAGCCACAGATGCCTAGGAGGATGGTAATATGGGATGGTAAAAATGGGATTCTGGCAGCCATCTTGAATCTCATTTGGGGAGACCTGATTTTACTGTCTGTGCAATCAAACAGAAAAGTAGAAATAGTAAACTGATAAAACAAGAGCTAGTTTGTTTATGTGCCACTGATATTACCAAATTTTTGACATATGTTATACAGTTACCTGTTACAGTCCAGGAGGACAACAAATGTCAGGTGCTCATGGCAACGACAAATGAGGTCAGGACAAACAGAAACCTTTCTCCAGCAGAAAATTGGGGCAGTGGAGGCATGATGGCTTTCCTTCTGTCTGCTGGGTATTTGGAGCAACAGTTCTTAAGCAAGTGCAGAGACAAGTCCCTATGCCTACTCCATTCTTAAAGTCAATAAGGGGCAGTGGAATTACCGTGACTTTCACAACTCTAAGCCTATCCAAGGGTTGGACATCAATCCCATTGGAAGTCATAGACACAAACCCCTATCACCCTTTCTCTGCTCAGATATGATGAGGGACAGTGGAGGCAAATAGGCTTTCTCCACTTTCATCAGACAGTTAAGGCTCCAGCCCCATTCTTAGCAGTTGCACAAGCATGTGTGTCTGTGCTTGCTTAATTGATTGATTGACTGATTGATTGATTGATTTTTCCCAGTTTGGGATTCAAAGTGGCTTGCAACAAATGAAAAAAAATAGTTAAAAATTCACAAAATACGAAAGTTAAAAATAGATTAAATTAAAATCAGATCAAAACACACCATTAAGAACACACATAGACAGACAGACAGACAGACAGACACACACACATACACACACACACACATCAGCACAACAATTAAGAAAACCCAGTACATTGTTTAGGTGGGAAGGGCCTTATACAATCAATCACCAAATACCTCTCAAAACAGAAAAGTCTTTACTTCTCTGCAAAAAAGAAGATAGGGAGGGTGCAAGGGTGGGAAGGAGTTCTATAACTTGGGGGCAGCCAATGAGATGGTCCTCTACCATAACCCCATAAGATGTACCTGTGAAGGTGGTGAGAAAGAAGCCCCCCCACAAGATCTCAAAGTACTTGCAGGTTTGTAAGGACAAATTCAGTCCTTTAAATAGCCTGCACCTGAGCTCTATAGGGCTTTATAGGTTTAAGCCAGCACTGTGTCCCCCGTGCGGGACCTCTCTAACTCAGAATCAGAAAATAATCCTTTGTTGCCATTCCAAACAGAAGTAAAACAGAGGTAAAACAAACACATCTGGGGTGTCGTGGGTCAGGACTCAGCTTTTCCAGGTGAACAGCAGTCTCGAAGGAAGACAGGCAGGCACAAGCCCACCAGGAGCTAGTCAGGCTCAGATGAGAGCCATCTGGCTCCAGTCTTCTTCAGGAAGGTAGAGGGTGGTGGCTCAATGCTAGAAATAACTCTCGTATTTGACAGCTTTTGCCTTGTGTGCTCTAGATTCCTTGGTCATTGCCTGCCTGGATTTTCTCACCTCATACTGTCTGACCACGTTGCCCACTGGATTCCTGGATGTTTGGACTGATACTTGACTACATTTCTGTTCCACCCTGAACAGGCAAGCTTTACTGATTATGAACAGCCTCCTACTAGCCTAGCACTCTGTGCCGGGTGACAAACAGCCAGTGCCTACAACATGAAGATGGGAAAGGTAAAGCTCATATGTTCCTTTTCTGGTCTCACCAAAACTTGGCTGACCTCGTGTCACAGAAAGAGGGTCAAGCAAAATAATGAAAGAACAGGTTGCTTACCTGTAACTGTGGTTCTTCGAGTGGTCATCTAGAAGAACAATGGGATCTTCGCGCATGCGCAATAGCGTTCAGAAAGTTCTAGGGCTGAGCAGCTTGGCAGGAACCCCTCCCCCTTTCCGTTCTGAGCATGCTCAGCACACCAAGCTAACGGTCTCCCCTCAGTTTTGAAGTCCGCCGAAGCAGGACCTGAAGAGGGGAAGGCTGGGCGGGTGTGTGTGAGGGCACAGATGACCACTTGAAGAACCACAGTTACAGGTAAGCAACCTGTTCTTCTTCTTCATGGTCTCTGTGCCTCACACACTGGGAGACTGTGTAGCTTACCAGTGGACAGTGGGTCAGGTCCTAGAGAACGGAAGACAGCACTGCACGACCAAAACGGGCATCCCATCGAGCCCGGCAGTCCAATCGGTAGTGACACACAAAGGTCAGAGGTCGTGACCAGGTAGCCACAGGACAAAGCTCTTGCAGGTCAACTCCTCACAGGAGGGCTGCTGAAGAGGCCACGGCCCTAGTGGAGTGGGCACGGAGCAGGGCTGGCGGAGGCTGTTTAGCCAGTTCATATGCCAGGAGAATAGTCTGGGCCACCCACTTGGAAAATCATTGAGTGGACACCTTATGGGCCTTATGATGACCACCAGAACAAACAAACAGGTGAGGAGTCTGGCAAAAGGACGAGGTTCAATGGATGTAGAAGGCCAGAACCCAGCAGGCGTCGAGTGAATGAAGAGATCTCTCGAGAGGCGTAGCCGGGTCAAGGTAGAAGGTAGGAAGGATGACATTCTGGTTGAGATGGGAATCGGAAACCGCCTTAGGCAGGAAGGAGATATCTGGACGCAGGACCGCCTTGTCATGATGGAAGACAAGGAAGGGCTCATCTGATCGTAACGCAGTCAGTTCGCTTGCCCATCTAGCTGAAGTGACAGCAACAAGGAAGGCTGTCTTCATGGCCAGGAGCCTGTCATCAGAAGTGGCCATAGGCTCAAAGGGCAGTTGTGTCAGTTGAGAGAGCACCAAGGACAGCGACCAAGGCGGAAGTGGAGGAGCGACTGGAGGATAAAGGTGTTGCAGACCTTTCAAGAATTGCTTGAGCGTAGCATTACGGAAGAGTGCAGCAGAAGGAGTGCCACGCGGCTGGTAGGCTACAGTGGCCAAGAGGTACACCCAAAGGGATGAAAAGGCCAAGCCCTGCTCTCAAATGTGCAGAAGGAAATGTAGCACGGTAGGCAGGGCGACCGGCGACGCGGGTTCGTGACAAGCCTCAGTGAATGTCAAGAACCTCTGCCACTTATAGCAGTAAGACCGACACGTAGACTCCTTCCTGGTAGCCGTGAGGACATCCCTAATAGCTGGAACATCTAGAGGATTATCTGCCACACATGGAGACACAGGAGTGGCAGGTCGGGATGCAGCACGAGACCATCGGAGTGCGAGAGGAGGTCTTGTGTTGACGGAAACGCCAAGGCACAGCCGCGAGAGGCTGCAAGAAGAGGGCTGAACCAGTGTTGCCTCAGACAATACAGGGCCACCAGGATGACATTGGCGCGATTGGAGAGAATCTTCACCACCACTCGACCCAGGAGCGGGAATGGTGGGAACACGTACAGCAATTCCTCATCCCACTGGAACTGGAAGGCGTCGCTGAGGGAGTCCCAACTCAAACCAGCCCTCGAGCAATACTTCCTGTTCTGATTGCTGATGAAGAGATCGATGGATGGCCGGCCCCATCGAGACACTATCTTCTGGAATGCAGTGTCGGAGAGGGACCACTCATGATGGCACGAAATGTCCCTGCTGAGCATGTCCACTGTGACATTGTCCCGGCCTGCCAGGTGGACGGCGATGGGGTGAATGCGGAGCAGTACACACCAGTCCCAGAGGCGAAGGGCCATGTTGAGGAGGGTGGTGGAGTGGGTGCCTCCCTGTCTGCTCACATAGCAGACAGCCGTTGTGTTGTCCGACAGGATCTGCACCGTCCCGCCGAAAACGAGGTTCCGGAAAGCCCGCAGCGCCTTCAAGATGGCGAGAAGCTCCAGGGCACTGATGTGAAGGCGGGTTTCCAGACCGATCCAGTGCCCCTGCACCTTGAGATCGTTGCAATGTGCTCCCCATCTGAAGAGAGAGGCATCTGTCATTATCGTGACCAGATGACAGGGGTCGACGAACGGCATCCCCGACAGTAGGTGCTGGAGGGAGTGCCACCACAGGAGAGAGCATCGCATCTGCTGAGGAATCTGAAGAGGGAGGCTGTCGTCGTCTCGATGAGGGTCGAAGAGCCTCATGAACCAGTGCTGCAGCGGGCGGGTGCGAAGGCGAGAGAGGTAGGTGACCACTGTCGTCACCGCCATGTAGCCAAGAAGTTGCTGGATCCTCCTCGCAGAGACCGCCAGGGCATGGAGGACAGTGGTAGCAGCCCGGCACAGAGTGCGGGCCCATTTCAATGGAAGAAAGGCCCTGGCCACGACAGAGCCCAGAGTGGCACTGATAAAGTCCAGAACACGGGTGGGCTCAAGGTGAGACTTCTTGGGATTCACCCTGAGGCCGAGGAGGGACAGAAGAGACACAATAAAATGAATGTCCTTGTAGAGTTTCTGTTTGCAGGGCACCAACAACAGCCAGTCGTCCAGGTAAGGGTATACCATAATGCGCTTCGTGCGGAGGTACGATACCACCGGGGCCATACATTTGGTGAAGACCCTGGGTGCGGTCGAAAGTCCAAAAGGCAGCACCTTGTACTGGTAGCAAACACCGTCGACCGTGAATCGCAGATACCGCCTGTGGTGGGGCCGAACTGCGATATGGAAGTAGGCGTCTCGTAGGTCGAAAGAGGCGAACCAGTCCCAATGTCACAGGAAGGGCAGGATGAAAGGCAGAGTGACCATCTTGAATTTCCGGGGGAGAACGTATGAATTCACCCCCCTGAGGTCCAGGATTGGTGGTAGGGTACCGTCTGATTTCGGTACTGTGAAGTACCCGGAGAAAAAGCCAGTGGAACTGGCAGAGGATGGGACCCGCTCTATGGCCCCTTTCTGCAACAGGGACTGTATCTCCTCTAGCAACGTCGGCTTGGCCGGGGTGGAATAGTAGACGCCTTGTGGTGGTATACTTTGAAATTCGATGGCATAGCCGAGACAGACGATGGAGAGAACCCAAGAGTCCATGGTGATGTGACACTACTCGCCAAGATGACGGGCGAGATCCGGGCGATCGACAAAGGTGGCAGGCAGGTGGAAGAGTGGATGTGTTGGTGGCCTGTGGCGGAAGTCAAAATCGTGACTTCGCTGTGAACGAAGACTTCTTGGATGACGGTTGCTGCCCTCTCAGGGTCCTGCAGGTTGAGGACGGAAGTGAGGACCGAGCTGACGTTCAGCAGGACGACCAAGATTGGCGACCGTGCCGACCATCACCCAGGCTGCTCCCTCGACCACGTGTCGGGAGGACAAGATCTGCTGGTTGGACAAAGCGACCGATTCATTATAAAATTGAATGGCGCTTATCCTGTGGTCATCTGGGAGATGGGCCAGCAGAGGATAGAACCTGTCCCAGATGTTTCGTTGGTAGGAGGGGAGGCAGGCCTGGGTGTTCGATATCCTCGTGATCAAGGAAGACGCAGAGTAGAAGCACCTCCCAAAGGAGTCAAGCCTGCGACCTTCCCGATCTGGTGGAGTGGTATGTGCCCTCTTACCACCTTTAGTCTGGGAGGACTCAACCACGATAGAATTGGGCACAGGGTGGTTGAATAAGAAGTCAACATCCTTCTTCTGGGTCCTATACAGGTGCTCCAGGCGATGAGGTATCGGTTGGAGGGAGGCTGGATGGGTCCAAGGATGTTTCAATACCTCCTGCAGAACAGGCAGGAAAGGTATCGGTGCCGCAGATGGTGGCCAAGTGTCCATGTAGTGGAAAACCAGGTCTTGCACATTCGGAGCCAGTCCCGCGACATCGAGGCCAAGGGTATTGGCCATGAGCAGTAGGATGTCCAAGAATTGTCTGACATCCCTGGGTGCTGAGTCTGGTGTGGGCTCTCCGAAAGCCAGTGGTGGAGACGAGTGCGACTCAAGTGTGGACTTGCCCGAGTCCGAGTGGTAGGACCGCGAAGAGTGTGAAGGTGGTCCTCAGTCCGGAGGCAGCTGAGGTGGCAGAGTAGCCGCAGATGAAGGTGGAGCAGGCGCAGATGATCGTAACACAGACAGTATCGACAGGAGGAGTACCGGCGCAGGTGCCGTCGAGGTTGGTGCCGGCAGAACAGTCGGGATCAACTGCAGGATCGATTGAGTGAAAATTGGTGCTGTTGATGACTGTTGAGGCAATGGATGGGCCTCCGAGGTTAGCCGAGTAATAGTAGCCGTAACCTGAGGAGGTGGTGATACTGGCCGGTAGCGTGCCAAGCGGTCCCTCGATCTCCGATGATAATATGGAGACCGCGATCTTGATCGGGACGGAGACCTATGGTATCGGGACATCAGGCAGTACCATGACACTGAGGACGGCAACCGGGACCAATGGCGATATGGTGACCAGTGACGGACGTCAGCATGGTACCGGTCTCTGTATGCAGGGGAGTACGAGTAGTACGACCCCGGCTGCTCCCGCCACACGTGTTCGTGGCCGTACCAAGCGATACACAAAGCTGACGAGAACGGCGAATCGAGCCTCGTCCTAGACCTGCCACGATCAGAGGTGGCTTCCCGCTGCCACAGGGAACGCTGTCTGCCAACACGACCCAGAGAGCACGCTGTACTATGACGGGTGCGGTCATGGGAAGGTGCCCTGTGGCGAGACGGAACCTGCAGAGTGTCCAAAGCAGGGCATGAAGGTTCCGGACGGTCCAGCCCATGGTCGGGTTGACCGTGCAGCAAGGCCGATGCAGTCAGCACAGGCGGATCGGAGTGCGCCTGAGGATCCCCCAAGGCTGATGGTAGCAGTACCACTGGGAGCTGGCCATCGGCATGCTCCACGGAAATATCCTGAGGGTTTTCCTCCTCGACTGTCGCCATCACAGGCCGTGTTGGAGGAGGCGTCGGAAGGCAAGACGGCTGAGTAGCCAGTGAAGGTGACTGCTGTTTCTCCTTCTTCTTTGTCTTTTTCTCCTTAATCAGAGGGTCTGAAGAAGAAGGCCGCTTTTGTTGAGCCACCGTAAGGGGCTTGGAGGGTGGAGCCACCTGCGAGCCCGCAGGGGCATCCCCAGATGAAGAAGAGGCAACTGGCACCCTAGAAAGCTTCAGAATACGCGGCAAAGCGGAGACCGGAGGCAGAGACGCTCAGGACGGTACTGAGCCTGGTACCATCAAGGTCAGTATCGCAGCCGTCGATACCGACAAGGGTGTGGTCGCGGGTCGCACAACAGTGGAGGAACGCAAAGCCATAGAAGTAAAGGGGGCAGTGTTCTCGGCCGCCTGCTCTTTCATTTTTAAGGCTTGTTCCCAACAGTGGGACTTCAACCTTGAAGACCTATTCCCCAAAGTCTGTGCTGTAAATTCCCTACAAACGGAGCAGGCCCGCACGTTGTGGGCCTCTCCAAGGCAGAAGAGGCACTCGGAGTACTTGTCTGAAAGGGCGACTTTACAACCACACGAGACGCAGCGCTTAAACAACGAAGACATAAGAATAAAGAGAGGGGTTCTCACAAAAAAGTCCAAGGGGAGAAAAAACGAAGATGGGAAGGAAAAAAATGCCAAGGCGAAGCTGCTCAAGCAGGAGGACCTTCCGTTTGCTGCGAACACCCTGGCGGATGAAAGAAAACTGAGGAGGGACTGTTAGCTTGGCGGGTTGAGCATGCTCAGAACAGAAAGGGGGAGGTGTTCCCGCCAAGCTGCTCAGCTGTAGAACTTTCCGAACGCTACCGCTCATACACGAAGATCCCAATGTGTGAGGCACAGAGACCATGAAGAAGAACCATGATTACAGAAAATGCTACAACCTTGCACCCAACTACCTATAAGAGTGACACTGAATTAAGATGCAGATATGTGCAACTGAGAAATAGGTTATATCTCAGTAATGAATAGCAATCTAATAATTTTTCAACTGTGCCTTTAAATTCCAGACAGAATGGTAACTGAAACAGCATGAACCATAAAACAAACACAATGCACCACAGGCTTCTTACAAACAAAATTTAAGGGTTCTTTTTTTGGGGGGGGGGGATAATTGCTTGTAGACAACTTTATTCACACCACATCCAGCTAGACTATAGAAATGTGATATATCTGAAATATTCTGTCCCCAAGTAATGACAGAGGGAACATGATTGCTTTCAAAATCCTTAATTTTGTGTAGCTCAGGAGGGAGCAATTATGAAGCTATCTATGAACACTTCAAGATAACTGCAGACCAATATGGATTCTGATCCATTTGATGATTCCAGTAATATTTCCAGTTTCAAGTATTATATACATAATTTCAAGGACTGAATTTTTTAACCACAAGTAAAGCAAGAGACCATTAGACTGAATCATTTTCCCCACTCCTCCCTTGTGGGTTAGTTTCCTATCCACATGAGAGTAAGTTGTGGTGCAATAAAACAATGCAACTATCTGTGCTCAGAATCATATACAACTCAAGAAAAACTGATGATTAAACATTCAGAATAACTGTAAAAACAAAGACAACTCACCACTATTAAAAGATCAATTCTGGAGCTATATGTTACAGATTAAATTGTAAAATGTTTCCCATTACTGTTAAAGAAAGAATTATTTCATATAACTATGGTCTAGCCCCAAATGATATAGCTCTTCCGGAGCCGTTGTCTACAACATTATCTATCTGTCTGTGTGTGTGTCCATCCATCCATCCCATTTCTCTGAGGCTCATCAAAGGTTGTGTATTAAAACACACACAGAGAGAGAGAGGAACAGGGACAGCATAAAACAAATACATATCAACAGACAAAGCAACTTAAAACACCAAGTTTGTAGATGTGTTTTGGGCTTCTTTCTGATCATGGATTGAAGAGGGACCAATCACTGTTCCAGAAGGATTGCTTTTTAATTTGGGGGTAACACAGAAATAAAACACTTTTCTGCATTTAAACAAGGGCTCCTTTGCAACCAGGGATGTCTTTAAAAGGGTCTTTGTTCATATTCAAAGAGGGAGCCTACTCAGACACTAAGCTGCTTAGAGATGTAATGGTTCAACTGGTTACCATGATTTAAGCCCTTCAAAAACTACTAGCAGATTTTGCTGAAATAATGTGGCCAAGGAACTATGCTACATTCTGCAAAAACTAACACTTCCAGAAGAAGGATATACCAATGTTGAGCACATAGGAACAGTATAAGAATGATGTAACAAAGAAGTAAATGTTGTTGGATCAAACAGACTCAAAAACACTTTCAGTAGACACACTAAATACTATATTAACTCACTGACACCACTGATCTCTCATAATAGACCATGGGTAGTGTACTTTTATTACTATATTATTATATTTATTTATAGCCTGCCTTTCTCTCAAAATTAAGACTCAGGACGACTCAAGTGTAGGATCAAGAAATACCCTAAAGGTACAAAGCTAACCTTTCAGGAGAATCTCAAGACCTTCCAGAACAGATCGAATTCCAATCCCCAAACCAGAGCCAACAGCATCTCTATCAACCTGGCCAACAGCATCTCTATCTTCTCTGTTTTTAATTTAAGCTTGTTCTTCTTCATTCAGCCCACTGCATGTTCTCACCTCTCCTGTCTTGAAACCTCATTAATAGACTGAGGGTGAGACATAGGATGCAAACTTCTTTCCAGGATATTCCTAATATGCCTGAAATTTAATGCAGCTGCTAATTTTGGATTGTTTTTTAACAGAAAACTATATTCCCAGAACCTGATGTAACTTGGGTTTTTTTCCCCCTATATTTTACATTACATGAATCCACACAATTTTCTCTGCAGCTCTAATATTAATCATCATAAAACAGCCAACGAGTAGCATTATGTAGCATAATCTTTCTCAATCTACAGATAGAATTTTAAAAGTATCTCATATAACCCACTAATTTAAAAGATTTCATAAAAGGGTAGGCCTCAAGGCACCAGATCCCATTTGATCATGGAAGCTAAGCAGGGTCAGCCCTAGGTTAGCACTTGGGTGGGAGACTGCCAACAAATACCAGGTGTAGGATATATTTTAAAGGAAGGAGCTGACAAAACCATCTCTAAGCATTCCTCCCCTGAGAAAACCCTATGAAAGGCTTGGGGCTGCCATATGTCAACAGGCAACTAGAAGGTACATACACTCACACACTTTTATTGCTCTTTGCACTTTTTGTTTTAGTAGTAGTGCTAGCCACTTATTTCTCCTTCACCTGGCAGTTTTAACTGACCTGGAAATGATCTGCATGGACCATTAGAATTGCTGCTTCTCAGAGTGCTGGTAGCATCAAAGAGGAGCTGCCATCTAGCATGAGAACATAGTAAGAATTTAGGAATAGGTATGATGGTCTGTTTGGACTAAGAGAACAACCAAGCTGTGTCAAGTGTACTAGCAGAACAACTCTATGCCTTTGCCAGTAGTATGAGACTAACCTGGGAAAATTTGCATCTTGGGGAAAATTTGTTATTCTTACACACTAATGAAGGTATAGTGGCTTTGTAATTTTTTTTATAAAAAAAAGCTGGGCACCTGATATTCAACATTCCACAGCATCTCAAGACTGAAAGTTTTGGCACTGTAACCCATCAGTCATCAAAAACAAGTTCATCTGCATGCTAAACTAAAACTAAACATCTTTCATATTGTACGAAACATAAATAGAGTGATTCTCTAAATGAAAGAAACCAGAGGTTTGATCCAGCTACTGTTTATGATACTTACTGCCACAAAGAAGGCATTTTAAAAAAAAAAAAATTTTAAACCCTGTACTTATGTACAAGTATGATGCAACTGAAGCATAATCAATGAAAGGAAATGAAAACATATTTTCAGGTTACAATTCACACTCACTGTGAGCTACACTTGGTTAGTGCTGTATTAATATTATCAAGTTGAGTATATTACATTGAGTAATACATTGAGTGTATTACTAATGGACTCAGTGTATTTTTAGGAATAAACCATGAAGAATTATAGCAACTGTACTTTATATTCTTTCATCTGGCAAGGAGTATTGCTTTCCTGCCTTAGCTAAGAAGGCAAATTACCAGACATGCTAAAGAATGCAACAGTCTAGCCAAACACAGAGAAACCAACTTTAAATACTGCAAAGTTTCCAGGCTTTTTTCCCCTTGCTTGGCAAAGCTTTCAAGAAGGTAATGGTACCCCCAAATTCTAGATATTATTCTTCTAACATGCTGATTTCTTCATAATCAGATTACAGATTAAAATTGACATGAGAACACTATCCTTGCTAGCACACAAGGTTGACTGATCAGTCTTGGAGGGGAGGGGAGCCCAAACATTCAGGAAGAAATCTCTAAGACCTATCTGTCCAGTGATTATATGACGTTTTAAAATCTATGCATTTCTTCTTCCATAAATCTTAGTGTGTTCTGCCTGTAATCAATAAATAACAGAGAATCTCCCAAATAGGTATCTTCTGGGGGTGGGGGTCCCAGGCTAGTCTATTAATGTATTTAATTTTTGATTTTGTATCTCACATAGGTTTCCAAAACTATGCAGTATTATCTTCCTTTTTTCTACATTGCTTCCCCCCCCTCATCATTTTTTAAAAATATTTTTTATAAGTCCTTCTGCGGCCCAATGGCTTTGGCATAACATGTCAGAATTTCAACAAAATAAAATATGATTTTAAAATTTTTGTAGTGGTGTCCCAGCTGTGAAATGCTCTTCTCAGAAAGGCTCATCTATGCCATTTCTAGTGTCTTTCTGGTTCCAAGTAAAGACATTTAACTGACATTTCTTTTTACTGAGATAATACTGATACTGTCATGTTTCAATAATTAATTATTATTTATATTTAACGCTTTAAATAATACAGTCATCTGAAAGCTTCTGGACAAAAAAAGTTTACAAAACATAAGAAGAATGAAAAAAGAATAAGCACCATACTGGGGAAAGAGGTAATGCTGTACAGCTTGAGGAAATCTATGGAAGATGCAAAATTAAAAATTAAATGCTGTTTTCTATTAAAAGAGTAGTTTAACTATTGATTTGTTTCTAGAAAAAAGAGACTAAGCAGATCAGTCTAAAGACAAGTTCTCAACCATCTATTCCTTTCTCTAAAACAAGCTATTGGAATTCTGTCACATATTACGATGATCCAACAGCTCTCTGTTTAGAATGACAATTATCTCAAGACAAGGGAGTTACAAAAACATAAAATGAAAGAGTGTAAAAACAAATTTTGCATACTATTGCACAAAATAGTTGCCTCTTCATAGAGATAAATGCCATCAAGTTCAGATGAGTGGGTGCATGATTTTGTCTTTTTCTTTTTCGGACAAGTACTGTTTTTCCATTTGGATAGTAAAGGAATTCACTTATCCTATTATGCCCCCTGTGAACTACTGTTCTGAAAAATTTAGACAGTGGAAAGATGACCAATAAGAAAGAAGTTGCACAGAAGCACCAACCAACGTGAAATTATTTAAAAATATTATCAACTAAGAACATCCTCCAGAGCACTACTAAATACAATTCTTACAAACTGAGGGGGGAGTGGTTCAGCCCACAGCTCTGCCTAGAGAAGAGTGTCCATCAAAACTCAGTGACCAGGTCACTTCAACTTCCAGCAGGCCAGCATGTAGACACTCCCAGCTGCAGCTCTATAGCGAGGACGGCTTTCACAGAAAAAGTGTCAGCCAAAGGGATTTCTGGCTGAAGAAACCCCCTCTGGATTAAAAAGAAGCAGGGGATCCAGGGGATCAGGGTCCAGAATTTCCATTACTTGCATTTACTTTTAAGTAAATGCATTATGAGTGGGAAGGACTGAGGAAGTGAAATCTTTTGCCCTTACCATGAAGTACAGCTACTTAGAACTACAGATCTGATGGCTCCATACTGGCAACCTGCTTTTTTAAATAAAATTCTTAAATAAACCTTTGGGGTTACAAAACTGAAGTATTCTTCTGACTAAAATGGAGTCTTTCCAGCCACTTTACATCTGCATTCAAGGGCCAAGTAAGTGTGTTCACCCCACAAGAGTGGGATAAACAAATCAGAAAATTGAGGTTGATGTGTTTAGAAGATAATAATTAAGGATCTAAGCACGTATATTTTGTGGACAGACTGAATCTCATCTTATTTGTAAGATTGAACTGGATTTTAACAAGAAGAAATTATAGTGTTAGAAAGTACAGACATTATCTATTTGATGTTGCTTAGACTGACTTGCTGGCAGCTTTTGGGCTAGATAAGAAAAGAAGTGACTTGTTAACTCTGAAACTGCTAGACTGAATAAAAGATAGAACTTTCCCAGCCACTTTATCAGGACTTTTTGCAATGTATAATGGAGAAGCAGCATTCTTTGAGTGAAGTGGAACTCCTAAATTTGAAGAGGAACATGACAGAGGCCCTGGGGAATGACATCTTTGAGATCAAGGAAGAACTGTGACAAGAGATAAGACTAGGCAAGGGGGATATAGAAATTAGCAATATGAAAATGTGGGAGGCTGAAAGTCATATGGAGAGACAAAATCAAACTGAGCCAGCTACAGAATTGGGGGACAAGAATGGCCAAGAAGTTCTCATTTGTGAAATGTGGATTATAGCTTGAGGGAGTGGGGAGAACAGTGAGGCTTATTTGAAACTGATCTGTAATCAAACTATATTGATGGTTGAATGGAACCAAACTGATTTAGCCTGTATGACTGAAGGGGGGTATGAGAAAGATGAAAAAGGTGTTCTGTTTCAGGACAATTTTCCTAAAATATCAAGTGGAAAGGAACAGGAAATATTAGTAAAGGGTAAGGAAAGGAATCTGAGAAGGTGAGGCGGGGAGAAGTTCATGGACAGGATGGTAACAAGGGAAGAGAGGAGTTAAATTCAAAATGAAATAGATTTTGTTTAAACTAGGTGATTAATGGAAACTGAATTTGGTTACTAAATGGTATAAAATATTTTACAATATAAAATGGTATAGAACATTTGGATTTAATGATGTTTTATATCATGTAAATACTATGTAATCAAGTAAGCAGGTAGCATTTAGTATGAAGAACAGAAAACACCATGTCATTTATCACATAAACATAAAATGTAATGGAATGTAATAGAAAATAATATTGATATACCATGCTAGATATGTTAAACTTTGGTAGAAGAAAGTTCATTTTTCTTTTTTTAGCAAGCATGAACCAGGGGATGGGAAGAAGAGAATTATTGGATATTATCTTTGAGAGGCTTGATTCAATGTAATTGTTATACTCTTTCTAAAAGAAGAATGGAAGTCAACCCTTTCTCTTTTTTTCCTCTCTCTTCCTTTACTTTTTAATTCCTAATTCTTATCTCATTTTTTTTCACGTTGGTTTTTCTTTTCTCTTGTGCATTTGAAATTTTTTTGTGTTTTTAGAAATTATTAATAAAGATATCTTAAGAGTAAAAAATATATATTAGTGGTAAATATATATGATTTTATACTTTTTAAAAACCCTCAGTGATTAGGTAAGGACAGCATTAGTCTGAACCAAGCGGCAACTGGTAACTGAAGGAGAAGGAAAGATGAGATGAAGCTGAGACGGGAGAAGCCTTCTATGGGACAGATATCATCTGGAGATTCTACAAAGCAAGGCTTTATGGAAGAATGGCAAAAAGAAAACCACAGTTGAAACAAAAATATGTCAAGCCCATTTGAAGTTTGCAAATATACATGTGGGCAACACAGTACACATGTGTGAAAAGTTTCTTTGGACTAATGAGAGCAAATTGAATTTTTTGGCCTTCCCACCAAGTGTTATGAGTTGTGTAAAGCCAACAATACTCATTGCACTGAAAACACAATCTCCATGGTGAAGCATGATGCTATGGTTTGTAGCATTATTCACACACACACACACAAAATACTCTTGCTGAATCTCGTCAGGACTGCAGGAAAACCTGTTGCAGTCTCTAATGGACCTTCTGGGACTGGGTGGAGGTCCATATTTTGGCAGTGACCATAAATACACAGCCAAAGTTAACACTAGAGCAGTTTTTTAAAATAAATGCTAACGTCTTTAAAATGAACCCTAATGCACCAGTCAAAGTTCAGATCTCTACCCAACTGAAAATCTGTGATAAGACTTAAAAGTTCCTGTTCACCCATAGTCCAAATCCAGCCTGCCAGACCTGGGGCTGACATTCACTCAAGAAGACTTGCAGTTGTAATTGTGGCTTTTACCAAGTAGTGACTCTGGGGCTGAATACTTCAGTGACCAGCAAGGTCTCATTGGTTTTCCTTAATTCTTGTGCCACGCTAATAGTATTTTGTATCTCCACAATAGTATTTCCGCAATCAGAGTGACACCTGAGAAAGAGGGGACTGTACATATGCAGCATAGCTTTCATTGCTGTCTTCTGAGCACCAGCCTTCTTCTACTACATCACGTGATTCTTTCAAACCCTCCAAGTAATATGGTGCTATTTTGAAAAACATAAGAAAAGTTCACTGCACGGGCAAAACTGCCTATATACAAATAACAAGAGTTTACCAGGTTGCATCTGCATCTAGGACTCTTACTTAGAAAGGCTGGGCGGAAATCTTTAGAGATGTTAGACAGTTACTGCCAGTCAAAGGAGACAATACTAGACAAGACAGAATAAGGCTCTAATTCATTATAACATATCTGATTTGGATCTCTTACTTTCAAAGATTTCTGTGGGTACAGTTACCTATAATTTGGTTTGTTTTCAAAGGTCATTTTCATACCACTGTTTTCAAAGGTCATTTGTACACTGGAACATAAGTGGCAAGCAGGGGTCCCTTGCCCCCTTTACATTTTCCTCCCTGGTGCAATCTCTGTTTTTTTGCCACCAAAAATAATTGGTTTGTCAGCCCAGGCCACAATGCTTTTTTTTTCCTTGGGTGCGGGGGTATGTGTGTTACTAGTGCATAAGATCCCTTTTGAAAGCATCCCAATTTAGGGATTAAAGTGGGTGTATTCAGAAAGTATGTAGTGGGTGTGGTTACCTGAAGTTAGTCATGAATCCCCATCCTCCCTTTTTACTGGTAGGGATAGTAGAAGGAAGGACTGTGTACATCAGGAACAAAACTTTTGTTGAGGTTTGTCACAATCTCCCCAAATTGTTCCTTTAAAAAATCATTTGCACTCTGGTGTTTCAGCAGTACAGCAGAAAAGGGATCCATTGAAATTTCCTTGATCCTTCTTTTAAAAAAAATCTATTCCACTCTTGCCTCTACAGCAGTACAGCAGCAAGGGAACTCACTGGTGTATGTTGAAGGAAAGTTATACTAGCATAATCCCAGCAGTGATTTTTTCTTAAAAGGCAGGAAATCTAGGGTGGGGAAAAGCTGCATCAGACTCCTTGGAAATAGCCAATGAAAATATGGTGTGGGGAAATATGTATGAGGAAGTTACTGTGTGGCTATACAAAATTGCCCCAATGCAAAAAGGCTAAAGCGAGATTGCCACACCAAAACCAAAACTGTAGTGTGAAATCAACATTACATCCCTAATAACATAGTGATGGGTTAAACCCCACTTCTCTAGTGAGACAAGGGACTAGTGTAAAAAAGACTAGGGATGGCATTTTCTGTACAGAAAAACAGTACTTTCTGCATGGAAAATAACATTTCAATGCATAAATATTAATTCCTGCACAGAGAATACTGTTTTCTGTTCAAATCAACCATGTGTAAATTTTATGCAGAATAAATCCCCAATTACAGTATTTCTTGTGCATAAAACAGCATTTTCTTTGCAGGAATTAATATTTCTGCTTTTAAATGTTATTTTCCATGATGAAAGGGCTATTTCCTGCAGAGAAAATGATGATTTCTGCATAAAAAAAACATGTGGGATTTTTTTCTGCAGAATAAGTCTCAAATTCCAAGTAGCCTTCAAGAACTGTGTGGTTTTCAAAGATTTTTCTCATAGCAGGAAGAAAACTGCTTCCATTACACATTGCTACCCTTTGAGAAGAAACTTTATGAAGAATTACATCTCTAGAAAATAACTGAAGACAGTCTCACTAGTACTGGAGATTAACATGATTCTCAGTTGACAAATGTTAATACAAAATTAACCTATGTTTACATTACTAACAAATTAAAATAAAATCGTAGGTAACAAATTTGAAAAGAACAATGTTTTATTCTTCAAATGGCAAAATTTAAGACACTTATCAAAGTAATTTAATTTGAGATAAGTTTCTACATGGTATCCTTTCTTACCCTGACAGCATGTTAAGATGTTTTGTTGTTGTTGTGGTTCTGGTTGTTTTGCAATTAATGGACCATTAATGATGCATTTCCTACTTCACAAAAAATGCTGCTTCCCCAGATCACTGCTTTCTTGCAAAAACAAAATAGGATGCTGACCAGCTATACACTCAATTAACAATACGACCTTTATTCTCAAACAGTGTTTAATAGCAAAATAATCTAAAACTCATTTTTACCTGGTGGATTCTTGGCAGGATCATTGTGGCTTGGACTTCCTGATTGTCCAGAATCTACAAAGAAAAGAAATTGAAGAAACATGTCACCAATCTGATTTGCTGTTACTACATCACAAGGGTTAAGAGTCTTTTACATTTGAATATTCAGCAAAATATCCATTTTGAAAAGCTTATTCTTATGATTTTCAATTCTGCTGACATGCTTTGTTAACAGTGTTGCAGAATAGCTCCATATGAATATTTCATTAAATACTTTCAAAGAATCAAATTGTAATGTGCTTGGAGGAAAAAAGAAACAATAATATTCCAGAGAGTAAAGAATTACAGTCAGTTTAGAATTTTAAAATCATTTACTCATATGATATTTCACAGTTGTGAACTATTCATCCTGCGCATTTAAATATTTTAATTGGGGTCTTCGATATTCATCATCATGTTTACTGTAAACAGTTTTTCATTTTAGAGCCAATTTGGAAAAAAAATAGCAAATATTAAAAAGAGGCCACATCAAATGTATAAAAAAAGTATATTTTTTCATTTTCATCTTCAAAAATGTTGCTGCTTGACGACGACTAACTGAATAATTAGTTCACTTTCCCAAAGCCTCTCTAAAATGTTTAGTTAATAATTCAAATGGTTACAAGCCCAGCTGAACCTAAATTAGATGTATATGAAAAGTTATTTATTTTGTGGCTCGCGTATTGCAATGAGTGTAACTTTGTATGTATAAGGATGTATAAGGATGTATAAGAAATATTAACAGATAATACAGAGAATTTGAAAAAAATATAATTTCAAACAAAACTGAATGTAATATACCTCAAAATATTTAGTATAATCAAACATTATATTACTCAGAAGTTCCACTGAATTCAAAAGAAGTAACTCCAAAGTAAGCCCACACAGAATTGGACCTTAGTGCCAGTACCTACATATCTAAGAAAATGTCAGTTCCACTGAGTTTAACAGTTCTTAACTCTGCATAACAGGATTGTAACATTGACTTATCTAAAATAATGTTATCTGATGAAATTACCATTATTTATGTGTGTGTAAACTGACCTCATGTATAAGTTGACGGTAGGTTTTGGGGCCAAAATTATGGATTTAGATATGACTTGTACATAAGTAAAGGGTCGTATTATGGAGTGGGGAAATTGCCAGCACCACCCAGGGCCAGCCACTCCTGGCCACGGTCATCACCACCATCTTCCTCCCAGGCATTCAAAAGGCCTTCATCACTCCACTCAGAGAAGGGGATGGCTCCTTCTTTAATAAAATTAAGGTAGAGTATTAACTCTTCTAAAGAAATGGAACCATCCCCTTCTATGAGCAGAGTGGTGAAAGATGAGAGATTAGCCCACCCCAGGAAAACCTAAAAGACGCACCAACGCCCTCTACTCTCTCAGCACCTGTCAGGGATTCCAGGCAGGGAACCCTGGGAAAATGATCAGTCCACTGCAAAGATGTTGCATCATGCCCCAGCTGTGTAATTGTAACTGTGTAACTGGGTAATTGCAAGGTTGCATAAGAAACTGGGGTCGTGTGGAGATGGTAGAGGGAGGTGTGCAAACCTCTACCTGATTGGTTGTAGATATGTATATAACAAAGCAACGCCAGTAAGTATTTGTTTGTTGACCAAACCTGGTGTCTGGCGCAAGCTTTTGTCCGTCTGTCCTATGTTTTGTATATAACGGAACTTTGCTGCAAGATAAAGTGCCTCCTGTTTTGGAAGAAACTCCTCCGTGTGTGAGTATCCTTACTGGGGAACAAGGCTGCTGCTGTTGGCTCGCTGAACTCTGGTTTTTCTGCTGCGTTTCCGTGGGGCTGAAACTCCTATCATCCCCAACAGCACCCCTTTGAGGGGAAGCAGCAAAGAACCAATATAACCACTGCCATTTTCCTGCCCAAGCATTCAAAAAGCATAGAAGCAGCGCCATGGTGGAGAGAGTACACAGGGTCAGAACTTCTTTTAGTTTCTCCTGGGCTGGACTAAGCTCTTGCCTTTCACCACTCTACTCAGATAAAGAGATGGTTCCTTTTCTGATGGGAGTTAACATACAGTACTTACATTGACTTGTGGATAAGTCAATCAAGTTTTTATTAGGTCAAATTTTTGATTAAAATTTCTAGGCTTATACATGAGTATATACAGTATACTTTACAATAAAACATCAGCTGTAAAAGCACTTTCAGGAGCTGTGTTAGGATTGTCAAAGCTTTCACAGCAATGCCATGAACAAAATGCACTTGTCCACCAGCCGTCTCTAAAGCCTCACCAACCCCGATCTATAGCTTTTGAGGAAAAACACCACCTATATTTTTCATTCTCTCTTTAAAGTGACATCCCTCCATAAATTATGCAAGCTACCTTCACCGTAATATCTTAGGAATTTATATTTTACAGCAGTAAATTACAACAGAACCATAAAGCATTTTCAAATAAATGTAAATTATATTGTAGAAGCTCAACAATTAATGATGATAATGTCATTACGTAACAGTTGCTACTGTGAATCTTCATAGGTCTTTCCTGCTTAAAATGGTCTCTGATCTTTTGATTATAAGGAGTATCTTTGACAAACTGAAGTATACATAAGGACAAATTAATCTACACATAACAAATTAAACTACTTATAAGAATTTTATGTAGAAGAATGTGACACAAATGAATTTATAACACTAGAATATTCTGCATTTTAAGATGATTTACAGGAAACGAGTAATACATAGCCATTTTTCATTACTGTATATCACTGTTTTGATATTTTTAATCAATTGCTGTAGTAACAGAAAGACTTCAAGAAAGTGTAAAATATTTTAAGATATGGAACTACTTTGCAAAGGGACACCAGCAAATTATATATATTTCTATAAACATGAAATCCATATGTTTTCTTTGTTAAATTTTAACAAAATATCTATACCATTATACATTTCAATTAACTCATCTTTTAACAAGATCAAACAGGATCTCTCACTAGATATTATATTAAGCAAAACATTAACATCTGTACAGCAGCATACCTAGTTATAAATGTAAAGAAAATAAATGATAGATGAAGCTGTACCCTCTCTGAACAACCAGGGAAGAAACACTGGAAAGCAGAATAAAATCAAGCATCAACATTTTTTGTGTGTCCATGTCTGACATTTATCACTAATTATTCTTCTCCTAATTATAATTAACTTTCAGCTTTTACCTGTTAGACTCATAGAAACCTAGAACACTTTTCCATCACTTTTCTTCAACTAAGCTTATATAAAGCTATTAATTTAATACTTCAGCAACAGGAATGTTGTACGGAACGTGTTCTGTCCTTGGTTACTCAGAAGTAAGACTACTAAACATGACAAAATTTATTCCCAAGTATGAGCACAGGATTAAAGTACTGCCATCCTGACCCATATGAAGTAAATTTCAGCTGTAATAAAGTCCTATACAGGTTACCTTCTTGCATAGTTGATGCTAGCTAATATTTGCAAGTTACATCTATTTTGTCGCAGGTATTTTTTAACTTTAGCCAGGCACAATAAACCCCATTTGTGTGAGCCACAAAGACCATGAAGAAGAAAGGGGATTTCAGACATTATCTATCATATATTCATCTGCAGCTATGAAATTACCTGCTGTAAGTCTAAGATGTAATTACTGAAAAATATCTGAATACACTTGTGCCACTTTATTATGCTACTTGGAACCTCAAAAGAGTAATCCCAGCATTACCTAATTCTGCCATCTGCAAGGTGGTGTTTGTGGATGTCACTGAGATGCTGTGAGATTTTAGCAAAAGTCTGCAAAATGTCTTGTACCTTCTCTATGCTTGTGTAAGGCTTCTAAAAGATTTTCCAGCAGCTCCACAACTGATGACGTAGGGAAAGATTAGGATACTTATCAGTACTTTTCTACACATTCCTTTATTTACACTATATAGGTAGAAATGGAAGAACCAGACAGCCAGTTCTTCAGACTGTGTCTTGTTCTCTGTTCATATGGTGTGCTAGGAAGGACAGAGAGTCAACCCAAGGAATGGAGCCAAGGGCGGGTAAGCTCCACATGGGGCAAAGCAGTAGTGGCATGGCTTTCTAAAAACTCATCATTCTTGGCAGCCAAGGATGAAGGAATCTACAAGGACAAAGACTGATTTCCAGCTTGGGTTGGAAGGTAAAATGAAAATGTGGTATCACATGTAGGAATAGAGGCAGGACATGCTACTGCTCTAGCTGCTGTTTTGAATCCCCTAATGGGACTGTCTGTAAGTGATCCATCTAACTTTTAGCACTCATCTGGGAGTGAAACACAGCACAAAGACCACATCATCTACCCAAAAGTTTGGTCTCTGGTTTCTGACAAGTGAGTTCTTTCAGCCAAGTTTACCAAGGTCTGAATCCTTAAAAACAAAAGAGTAGGATCATCCATTAGGAACTAGCACAGAAGTTTTAATAGTTTCAGAGCTGAAAAGGGGTTACCAAAAGGAGGTGGATTGCAACTTCTCAGACTGCACAACAGAAGGGGCTACCACCTTGTGGTACCACCTTCCTATTCTTAAAGACCTGCCAGAGTGCAACAGAAAACTTTGGGCACAGGGCGCCAGCGCAATGCTGATCTTACTTTGACCCACCAGCTTCTCTTGTACCCCCTCCCCCAGTAGGGACAGATTCAGATATTAAGCAGAACCTTCTGAGCTGGCCAAACTTGGCCTCATTCCGTTCTCCATGTTTCTTCCATGCTGGGCCCCAAGTTGACTAGTTTAGAAGAGAAAGGGGGCACAAAACAACAGTTGCCCCTTTCAGGTTTATTTCTCACAACTCTTATTTTGCAGTGAGTGTACGGTCAACCTCCTGTGTGTAGATCCTTAGTTAACATGTCATCCCCTGTGAACAGTCCCTCCATTCTCATCATTACACTGAATAGTTTCAGTGCTTACATGTACTGTTGGCTGCTTAGACTACCTATCTAAACACACATTCACCTTTTAAGGTATCCCCCATTTCATTTTTTTCTCCTATCTCTGGGAGAAATTGTTATGCATTATAATGAGGGCAAAAAAAAATCTTTCAAAACCAAACCAAACCAAGCAACCAAACCAACCAAACCCTTCTGAATGCCAGAGTGCCTTCCCAAGGCAACTTCCAGTCCACCTGAGTGTGCATGGGGGGGGGTCATGATTGCTGATTGGGAAAGTATTCCTATATAAGCTAAATCAGAAGTAAGTTTGCCTAGAAAGGAAGTCAACACCTTTGAGCCTCTGTCTTTTCATCTACCTTCAAAATCAGCAAACGTTCTTCCGGATCACAGCAATACTTTCTACTGCTGCCCTTTCCTTTGCCTAACGAAGTCTACCTCTCTCTAGTTTTAAGTATTTTTCTCACTTTTCTTCTCTGTCCAGGTTTCTAAAATAGTACTGCCCTGCTTGCCTCTTTTCCCTATTGTTTCTAGACACTTTCAATTTTATTTACATATTTATTTTACACAGAATGCCTGCCAAACTGCTATCACATTAAATAATACATTTAGGTCTGCACACTACAAAATAAAAACCATAAATCCAGTATATGCCAAGATGTGACAGTATAGATCCAAGTCATAGAGTCTTAAGGATCTCCATGATTATTAAGAGGGACTACTCACAAACTACAGTACAATCATAGATCATCTCTGCTTCTGAAAATGTGTTCAATTATTTGTGTTTTATTGGCATTCAATTGAAAAGTAGGTCTATGCTTCTGTGCTACAGCTGCAATAGCAAGCAGTGGATGTGTGATTTTTATTGTCCAGCATATCGACCCTCATGTAAACCTCAATCTGATTGCAGTTTGGGGGCTATCCCATCTAAAAAGCATGTACATTTACAAATATATGTTTTATTTTCTAGGTACAACTTCTTTGTGTTTGCCTATGGCTCCAACAGCAGTCATTTTCACAGCACATTCTCAAAATTGTGGGATGCAAATGTAATTCAGTGTAAATCAAAGGAAATAAGGTTTTATATTTTAATATCAATCACTAAGAAACATTTTGGTCATTCTCTTTTCTTAGGTTTCAGCAAAATTTTTACACCAGCACCTTTCTCATACTTCTACCAACTTACCCATTGTCATACTGTTAATGTTTCTGTAGAATTTAAGTATATAACAGTGGTAATTAAATCAACATTACGTAATGTGTTTTGGATTGGTAATCTCATCTAAATTAATTTACTGACTCAGCCTTTGCTTATTTTTTAACTGCCTTACTTATGAAGCAGAGCAATGGGAGTAAATTCAGTTTTGGTATACATTAAAGGAATTAGTAGACCTGCTTATTAGAATGTATAGCTCACTAGCCAAACTTTTCAGTTTTGTATTCTATGTATGAGTTCTTTAAATTTTTAATTCTTGCTGCTTAATTCAAATATTTTCTACGCCATTGATAACAACCACATGTTATATTCCTGGAAAATGAACTTTTCCCAGCTGTTTTAATGAGATACATTTTTGCTATGCAAAGTTTTGTTTTTAAGTTAAAGAGATTTATATGTCGTTCAAGGATCAGAAATAAGCTTCCCAGCTCTCATAATACTGGATGAACTTCTCTTTGACATGAGTTTAAAAAGAGATTTACATAGGTCTCCTGCCACATGTGGATGGAGATGAAAGAATGAAGTTTCTTTCCAAAACTTGCTGGACTCCATAGGAAAAAGAGGGATTGATGTTTAATCTTACCCATCTGGGAAATATTGTATACTTCAACTACACTCTAATATATGGGCTTTTGTTCAGGAATATAGCACAAAAAAGAAATTTGTGGTATTTTTTTTTTAAAAAATGAGAGCTGGAAAGCTATCATGCTGAAAGACTTAATCAGGAAAAAAGACACAAAAGGCATGAAACAAAGATTATTGCAAACATCAATTTTTCAGGTTCAGTGTAGGAGATATGGCTTTTTGCTTCATGGAATAGCCATTTTTACCTTTCTGCTTATCACACTGAACAAGAAGATCAAAACCAAGTCAAGAGATATTATTCTGCTTGCACAATAGCTTGCAAAAAAAAGTATGTATAGTCTCATGTGAAAACAGAAAGACTGCAGCACTGTGTATGCTTTCTTTCAAGCAGTAAAGCACAAATAACTGAACAGGACTAACAGTTTTTTTCTCCTTATTTCCACAGTTTTTTGGATCCACCCCAAAAGGATTCTGATATATTTGTACATCCAATCTAACAGTGTAACTGGACTTCTAATTATATGGTAGCCCCCATGCCACACCACAAGCTTTTCTGGAGAATCCTCTAAACCCCCAACAAGGGCCTTCCAAGGGACACAGGGGACATAGAAAATTGTATTATGGGGGTGTAGATATTTGCTCCTGCTCTGCAAGTGACTTCTACTCATGCAGCCCCTGGATCCAAACCGCTCTTTCCAACCAGCTATACCGTCAATCAAAATCTATACATGTAAAATACAGTTCTAAATATTCACAATTGTATCTTCTTTCTCAGTATCATCATGAAAGATTTTCATCTTACCTAAAAAATGCTAGTCTATTACAACCAAAGCAATACTCTTTGTGCATTTTATGCCTCTATTTTAGGGCCCAAGCTATGTACGTGTTTGACTATAAAACATTTATGGGGTAGTGGTGAATTCTTTATGCCAAAAAGAGAACACAAGAACAGAGGGCAGAACAGTACCAGCTTGAAGATCCAGTGTTTTAAGATATTTCCCTCACTCCAGTTCACTTCCAATACGATAGACAGGAGGATGGAAAAGTGTAGAAGCAGGGCAAGATAAAATGAGGAAGAAGGTGGATTGTGCTCCTCTTTCCTGCACAAAGCTTTTAGTGCTAAAACGTCACTCGACAATACAGTAGGCACATTTTATCAAACTTGTACATGTCTTGCTTGGTCCTTATATCTACAAAAGCATATGCCACAATATCCTTTACATTGACAGAAGGTTGTTTGTTGTCTTTAACAGAATTTCACAAGTAAACACTTGTAAATGCAATAAATCTACGGTAGTGTGTGATGATAAGCCCAGATTTTAGCTGCTGTACAAGAGGCAATATACACTGATTTTTCTCCCTAGCTCCACCTTATGCCTCTGTAGTGCTCTCTCTCTACTCCCATAATTCAGGAATAATATAAAATGAAAAATTTGCATTGAACAAGCCATTATCCAATAATTAAACTTAAGTGACCAATTTTTCATTTTACATTTTAAATTCTTTTTAGGATGCAAAGATACTGTATTTTCAAGGACGAAAACTTACCAAGAAATTGTATTTGTGTAGCTATTCAACTGACTGGATGACACAGAAGTGTATGCTATAGTTGTTAAACTAGAGAATATGACTCTTCTAATAGTAACTTTTGTTATAATAACAGAGTAATTCTAGCCTTCCACCGCTAAAGCCACAATGGGTACTTTTTCAGCTACAACAGCACATAAGGGCTATTTTGCTTTGTGAATTAATACAGTTCTGTTGCACAGGAAGAGCAGTGAGAAAAGAAGTACCATATTTACTGGCATATAAGAGGCACTTTTTCCCCCCTAAAAAATACCATCTGAAATGCCGGTGCATCTTATGCACTGGCAAATACAGGCAACTCCCTACTGAGGCAAAATGCATAGGAGAGGGAGGGGGGTGAAAGGAGTACTGGTGAGAGCCTTCCTCCAACCCACCCCTTCTGTTTTGCCTGGGCAAAACATTCCTTTCACTCCCCCTCCCTTTCTTATGCATTTTGCTTTGGCAGAGTACTAAAAATATTTTTCCTGAAAAATACCCCTTGGAAAATGGGGCGCATCTTATACACCAGTGCATCTAATACTCCAGCAAATACAGTAATTCCATGTTGTTTGAAGGAGGAAGACAGGAAGATCAATAGACAAGCAATTTCCTTGGGCAGATTTAAAGCACTGCAGTTCAACAGCAGCTCAGCAAGACGCAGCAGCCATAGCAGCATGCCAACCCCCAGCGTGAGTTCCCAAATAATCTGGAACTAGAATGACACAAAAAAGGTGGGAAAGTCCTCAAATCCAAGATGCTTGGAGACCACCAGGTTGGGAATGGATCTACCAGAACTCAGCTTCATGTTTTCTACCTCCTTGTTATAATCCTCTTTTTTTAAGATGAGTTACAGACTATTATCACCTGTATTTCATTCCGTACACTGTGAAGTTACAAAATGAACTGAATGAAACAAGAAGACGAGAGAAAAAGAGAGCTAGTTGTTACAGCTTCCCAAGCAAGATGCGCAACAGAAGCTTAGAAAACAGAAGGAAAAGGTTTATGAAACTAAAAGGAAAGATGCGGAAGAAAATGTCATCAGCCTCTGGAACATTAGGGTCTAGAACAGAAGTTTTGTTCATATACCATTCTGATATCCAAGAAAGACCACAGAAGCATATGGTACAGTGAACAATACCAGATATTTAACACTTATATAACACTCATAATTGCCTCCTACATCCTGGGTAACTGCTTCAGAAAAGTACTGATTAGTCCAGAGTCTTTTGTGAAAGCTAATCAGAGCTTGGAAACATTACTTTCTGGTCTTCAGCTGTGACAAATCCCAAAGTCTCCCAGATTCTTGGAGCTGTAATCTAAAAATGAAAATTTTCCAACCTCAGATACTAACTGAACAAATGAAATACTAAGCAGAAGAAATAAGGAAACCACAGAGAAGAAACAGGACACTAAACTGATTGCTCATTTCAATTCTTATGTTTAAACTAGAGTGATGATTAGCCAATTAACTTTAAAATGTAATGCAAATGTATTCCCAATAGAGAGATAAGGAACACCATCCCTTAAAACATATTCCAGAGTCCACAGTGGGCACCAGCAGCTAATAGCTAATCAATTCAAATTTAATTGGAGATTCAGTAGCACAAAATCATATTATTTAAGAGTTGTTTACCACAGTATGTCATACCTTGATGATAACAGTATCAAATGAAAAGTGGATGCTAGAATTGATGAATTTTGAGACACCAACTACTATAAAAACAACATCCGTATTGCCTCAGACACAATAGATTTTAATGGTAGTGAAACATGAATCCAGCAACGAGCCAGAGTAAAATGCAATCAAGTAAACTGGCTCTAGCATTCAAAAAATTGTTAGCAATATATTATGCTATAGTATTAGTACACGTAAAGTACATTTATGCTTCAACGAAATTTGAGGAACTTTTTTTTCTCAAGGAAAGTGCTCTTTACAATTCAGTAAAGCAATCAGATCTCCTTACCCTCTCAATATTGATGACCAAAAAACTTCCTGTACCAAGATATTCCTGATATTAAACCCACTTCAAAATCATGAGCGTCAAATCATCTGGATTGAAAAGCTGTACAAATTCAACTACCTTACTAACTTTTAAAGACTACTTCTTTTGACAAAGAGTTTATTGTGAAACATCTTGGGAATAAAGAATACTATCTGCAGAATACTATCTGCAGATACTCCAATCCTGCAATTCTTTGATCCCACCTTTTGCTTTAATGCCAGGTTTATAGCTTACATTTATTCCTTGCTTGACTGTAGCTTTTACAGAACCCAGGATTGCTATGTGGTTTCACAAACACCTGAACAAATTTAATGACTGCTAACCATTTTAACCTATTGTGTTAGTTCAGAAAGTATCTCTTCCTTCATTCTCTCCTGCTGTACTTTTACATGAACATAGGGTATCATCTCCTGGTTCCTCAACTGCCTTTGAACACAGCATAAAGGGACAAAAACAAAGTACAGAAGCAGCTTGAAGAAAGAGGATGATAGTGAAAAAAATAAAAGGTCTGAAAAGATTCCTTCATCCCCAAATCCAGAGGTTGAATGTAAGGCCATACAGACGACTATGTTGCCACTTCATATTCCACCACATATCTTATGCTAACAATCAAGAAGGAATAGTGAAAGTCATTTAAGCTAGTCTCTGGTTAACAAGGCTAGATTATTGTTTTGGAGGGTTTGAGATACAATAAGGCCTCTCATATACCCAGACACACACAAACACACACTTTTTCATCTGGGTATGAATACAACTGAAAGTGTATGAACTCGTTATAGTGAAATATCCTGTCTCAAGGAGGTTTGGCTTTTGTCAGATATCTGCAGGGAACAAAATGCTAGTTCTGGTAGCTTAAGAGGCACACAGAAATCTACCATTTACATCAGCCTTCCTCAAGCCAGCACCCTTCAGCACAACTTCAGCCAACAAGGAAGAGGGCAGTTTACATTCTACAAACTGCTCCAACTGCTCTCCCTAAAATTTCTGAAGATTCCACCATATTTCCTCTGAACCTTTGAATTCTATGTCAAAGGCCATGGTAAAGCTATTTTAAGTTTTTATTACAGATATAAGGGACAAAAAGCCAATACACAGATGTGGCTATTTGCTAGTTATTTAAACAGAAAGTGCTGAAGAACAAGATCAAGCTCTTTCATATTTTCCTACTCACGTAGGATAACACAAACCAACTTTCCACATGATTATGTGATTATACATTTGGAACGCACCTGACTATTCCAATACTGGATTCTTGAGCATAATGATCCACCTCTAATTATGCACATTATTGACACAGAGATACAGGCTCTGAGAAGGATGTCTTTGAACAGAACACAGTTGCCCAATGATATACAGAGGCAAATGGATACCCTGATGTGCATCTTTATGCACATCACTTAAGCACACAAAAACCTATCTCTGAATATAATTCCCCATAGCTGATCAGAAAGACTGAAGAGAAAGTAGATGTGATGTACTGATGCATTTCAGTAAGATTAGTCTTTGTTGCCCTCTAAATGACCAAGCACCTCAATATGTTTTATTTTTATTTGCCGGGGGCGGGTATGGAGCAAAAGTTGTGTTAATGTTCCAACACAGATGACTTTTTTTATTTCAGTACCATATTCCTAGGAAACTATTTCAACCTTCACACAATACTACTTTCCCCTTACAATAGTGGAAATCAACTGTCAACTCCAAAGTTTATGGTAAAAGAACATACAAATGTCCTCTCAGTCAGGCCATTATGTTCCTAACAGGTTTCAGTGAAACAATCCTAGCATGATAACAAGGCAAGAAGGCAATAGTTTGATTCTGACATTCAGAAGTATATACTGCTCTTGAACACAGAGATTCCAGTTAGTACCCAGAGCTAGTACCTCCATGAACTGATCATTTTTTAAGCCTCCTAAAGATAGCCACCATCCCATCTGGTAAGGAATTAATTACATGAACAGGTACTTCTTCCATCTAACCCTGAAAACAGTCTTCTAAGATTCCTACCTTTCTTTAAAAACAATGTTTTAGCTTCCTTCTCAATTGTAAAGATTAACCTAAACAAATTGTGGTGAAGTTTCATAACGTAGATTGCAATACCACAGTTTCCCCACCCCGCCCTCACTCTAGAAAGAGCATTCTATCCAGTAACACATAAGAATGTATTTACGGCTTTGAGCAACACCCATTGATTTTTATCACATTGGTTTCAGTCATGAATTAATGCTTCAGTGATTTGCAATCATTACCAGTTTTCCTTCTCCATCTACAGGTACCCACTGTATCAGAACAGCACAAATCAAGTAAGTAATGTTGACCTACTACACTGGGATGGCAAAAGGGGTCTGCATGCTGAAATTCATTACGTTATGCCAGAAATGTGGTTGTTGCATCCATTCAATTAAGGAGTGGCCCAAAATTCTGATATTTGAGGTGCTTCCACGCCAGTAAACTTGATCAGAAGGATGAATGAAAAAGTTCTTAGCAGAGAACAAACCACGCGACCTTGAATATCTTAATAACATACATAGCTGACTCTCTTTTAATAACAAATAATTTGGAATTAAAAGACCGCCTTTTATGCCTTGGTGATATTAAATACCTTTTAACACCAAAGAATTTTATGGGACTTTAAAGACTAGTAGATTTATGACAGGATAATCTTCATTAGATGCATGAAGAGTCAGCCTCAGTCTGAATCTGCAGACATTACAGCCTCTTAATCAATATGCTCTCTGATGGTGCCCAAAATCGATTACCTGAAACTGCCCATCTCACTTTTCCAAATTATAGGACTAGTCCAGATCCTAATGGCCTTGAGGCCATTGGAAGAAAGGTAGGCTAAATGTGACAAGTAAATAAATAATAAACAGCCAAGCATCTGGTGCAACCTAGTAAAGTCATAAGAATTCTTCACTCATACATGCATCCCTTCAGGTTGCACACACTTATCTTTGGAATGTGTCAATGTTTCTCCAATTGTAGAATCATGCTGTAGCTTGCCATATGTTTATTATATCAACTGGAACTAATTACGTACACATGTGCATGTACACACATTCTGATTTGAGATATTACACATGAACAATATGAGAGCAGTGCTGACTTTCAGTTCTGGGTTATGATTTTTCAAAGGCATTAAAGTATAAAATGTAAGAGGAAACCAATTCAGGAAAGTGTGTGCCCCCAAAACAACTGGACTTCTGTACTGCAATTATATTGACACTTTTCAGTGAGAGAAGTCATACCTGATGCTATAGCTTCAGTTGAAGTCTTTATATTCCCTCCCATATACATTCTACTTTTAACTATCTGATTCACATCTATTTCACACATTTGCCTCCTTTGGCACTATCTGCTCCTACTGTAACTTTGTTATCCTCAGGCAAAGAGTCTATCTGCCTTTGGAAGACATATGAAGCAGCTTCATACAGCTGCAAGGGCCACAGACAGAAGAGCTGTAAGACAGGAAGCTATGTTACACCTTGCTTGCATGGTTGTTGCCCACGCAGAGAAGACAATATGCAGGATCATCAGAATGCAGAATCTTTGCCTCACAGCCTAGGCACTTCGTGAAGAAAGTCTTCTTGAAGAAAGCCACCAGAGAAAGAAGACAAACTGACAAAATGATGAGAACGCCAAAACTCTGAGACTTCATGATGATCCCACTGTGGTGGTAGGTAAAAAGAAACTGGGTTTCAGTGGGAACACACAGTTCATATGCACATGGTGAGGAGGCTGGGTAACAGCCAAAATGCAGCACTAGAAACTGCTCAGGAACAGAATGAGCCATATGTGTGAGTCACAGAGATCACAAAGAAGAACCACTGTTTCCCACACACAAAGACAGCAGAGGATCTCATAGGGTATTGTCACCTGAATTTGCTAGAAGACATCACTGATGAACAGTGCAGGATGGCAGTTGTACCTCAACAGTCTCTCGAAACAGTGAATACTTTGGCAGAATAGATAGGAATGGGAATTAATTATATGAAATAATACCCATCAGTGGATGACATCTTCCTATGTTTATAACCTATCAACTACACATTCTTTTTTGAGTTTGCAGAATAGGTTTACCTAAATTTTACATTTGCTCTGTTATGTCTGAAACCTAGCTTTACTAAACATATAAAGTGAACAAAGTTGTGGTAAAATCTGTTTTAAATTTTAAAGCTTCTTAATAATAAAATTAAATAATAAATTTTTTATTTGTTACCCGCCTCTCCCCAATGGCTTGAGGCGGGGTACAACACAGATACAATTAAAAACAAATTGCAACTAAAAAAGCCTAAAACACAAAAACCATTTAAAACACAAATATATTCTAATTAAAATGTATCATAATCAGAAGTATAACTAAAAGTACAAATACAATTAAAACTGCAATTAAAAGTATATTTAAAAATAGACTGGGTAGGCTTGCTGGAAGAGATAGGTCTTTAGCACTTTTTTGAATTCAGACAGTATATTTTGCTGTTGAATCTCTTCCAGCAGGTTATTCCACAGTCTTGGGGCAGCTGACGAAAAGGTCCTCAAAGTGACCATTGCCAGCCTAGTGCTGACCAGTTTAAGTAAATGGCCCCAGAGGATCTGAGTGTACAGGGTGGATTTTTGCCTTTGTTGTGAAAAAAGCATGAAAGTGTGACCAAGTGTGATATATTGTTTAAGCTTCAGTGCTTAAAACAGAGCAAAATATTTACAATTTCGTTCTCAAGTTTATGCCATTACTTTCACAAAAGGGGCGGGTAAGCAATGTTGATTTTTTGAGTATCAGGAGCTCGAAATCCTGAAATCTGTTACATAAAAAAGATGAAGGAATTATTTTGGAAATTAAATACAAAAAACAGCAGATGGGAGAACACTGTGATAGGTAGATAGCTTTGGGCATTTTTGCATTTCTCAATTTAATGGGCGTAACACACAATGCAGTTCCTTACAGACACACCCCACAGCTGGAAGAAACAAAACACTCCAGACTTAAGAAGCCTGGGGGCAGAAAAAGAAACTTCATTCTTCACATCAGATGCTGCCCCCACCTGCTACAAGGCAATCTCCCCTTACTTATATCAGCAACAAAAGCTCTGCTTTAGAGGGAAGAGAAAGAAAAGCCCAGTGAACATTTCAGTTCTAGCTCATGTCAGGATGCACACACTACATTTCAAGGCCATTAAGACTGAGATTTATTGGCTGCCGTTATTGAACAGTGAACAAGGGTGGGTGGAGGCCTGGCTGCATACTGTAAACAATGCTGGTCCTGTGCCAAGGCTGCAGAAAATCTGTCCTGCACAGCTTGTATTTCCCACGCAGGGCATCATTCCACTGTATGTTGCTATGATTTGGGACATCTATAGCATTATATAGTGTCATGATGTTATATAGCGGGCTATAAGAAAGCTAAGGTTACAAAAGTGAAGGTTTTTCTCTCTGGGAGAACTTATGGGATCCTTTCTCTGAGCAATAGGCTTTATTGTGCCTTTCTACCTCACATTTTTAGGCAGCGAAGTGACTTGATTGAATGGTGGTGCTTTCTCAGTATCTGAGGGGCTACAGATTAGTCTTTTCAATACCAATGAAGTTATGCTTCCATGTAAGGGTCTGAACTGCCATGTCCCCTTTTGAGTAATTAGTGGCTCTTTAGACACTGCAGGACTGCAGTCTCCATCATCCCTCACCACTAACACAAGAGTTCTCTTTTCCTGTTTAGCCCTTTTGGAGTATTATTGTCTGTAACACTTATGAATTAGATCAATTTCAAAATACAATACATTTTTATTTAATTTTTAAAAATTCTCACCACTGGCTAGGACTGGTTAAAGTCACATTCCAATGACACCTAGGAGGTCACATATTCTTCACCCCTACCCTTAACAGACTGAAAGGAACTTTATTATTTCAGGAACATAAAACGTGTTATCTATAACTTCATTTGGCTTAAAATCATCATGTTTCTTATATTGAAAGGGCAGTTGATTAAAAAAATGCATACTGAATTTTTATTTTTGTTTTCTTACAACTGGAGGTACCACTCTGCTCTCTCCGCCATGGTATCTCTTCGGCACGTCCCCATCTGGTGGAGAAAGTCAGGACTTCTTTTAGGTTCTCTAAGGACAGACTAAGCTCTCTATTCTCTCTGGTGGCCTTTTGCTATACTTGGACGGGAAAATGGCAGCGGCAGCAGCTAGAAGCAGCTGGCCTCCTGAGACAACTTTTGCCTCTCCCTGGAATTGGATCCAAGGAGCCATGTCCTGAGCCCTAAAGTTTTATCCTCAGCTTATCCACAGGTCATATCAAAATCCATAATTTTGACCCCGACACAACCCTCAACTTATACATGAGATCAACTTATACACAAGTATATACAGTACAAAGATTTGAACAGTAAGGAACACGGGACTTGTAAAGAACCTCTTTGATCTAGCCTGTTTATGAGGCTTAAACAAGCAAGCAAGCAAGCAAACACTAAGAACAGCAGAAGCCACAAACAGTAGTAAAATAAAGAAAATTATCCATTTCCTCTCGTCAACCAGAGTATGAAGTAGACATAAAGCAGTCATACCTAAAAAAGAACTGAGAAAGGTAATCAGGATGAGGAATTAGAATTATCTGATACTATACATCAGCGCTTGTGAGGGGAATTTTTTTTCCCACCTAACCTGTCATATTTGTGCCCACTGGCTACAAATGTTTCTTTCTTTCCCAGGAACTCACTGAGGACTGGCAGCTGATGGCTTGTGCACTGGCACCTGCACTTGGCACCACAACTTTGAGTAGCACTTATGTACACAGCCTTACAAAAATTTATCTGCTACACAGAAATAATGTAATGGAACAAATATATGAACACTTTGCCTTAAACATTTATTCATCATTTTAATAGAAAATATTCCATAATTCATTTTTAATTTTCCAGAAAATAAAGTTGTGGGGGGGAATTTGCTTTTTTTTTTTTTTCATTTCTTTCCTGTACTCACCTCGAAAGTATAATATGATTGTTTTAAGGTTTCTCAGCATTTCGTTAACCTCTGGTCTATCCTCTATGTATGTATTTGGTGTCACTAACAAGTTGCTAGGATATCCATTGCAATGTCATCTTTCATCCTACCTAGACAGTATTGTGGTTTGAAGAAAAAAACAGGGACAAAATATTCATAAAGCTTCTCGCCAATGAATGAAAGCAACAATGTAAGGAGAAAAGGAACAACAAAGAGAGTACAGGGGAACTTTAGTAGAAAAATCAATTATTCTCTAAATCAAGGTCTTCAAGTCCAGCCCTTTTGAGACCAAACATTTTTAGCTGATGTGTTTTATTCCCAGGCGAGCTAAGTCAGCTGCTGGGATCTATCAGAGAATAAGGTGAATTACTATCTTATGAATCACATTTCATTGTATCATATATCTGCCTAGAGCCTTAGCTTTAATCTACCGATAGCTTACCATTTGTTTGTTCAGCATACAATATTTCTGGGAATAAAATGCAGAAACCAAATGAAAAGATTTCTTCACACCACCCACCCCAAGCAATATGCATGAGGAATTGTAAAACTATTGCTTTTCTCCTACAATGATAAATATCAGTTATACTGCCTTTCTCAATCAAAATATATTCTACCATATTCATGACAGAAATGGAATATGATTATTGAAAAGATAATCAATAAAACAATAGGTTTAAGACACAAAGCACTTCAAGCAGCAAACAGAGTGTGCACTTAGAGGATAGCAACCTATTAAACAAGATTAGCAAACATATGAGAATAAACTGAGGGCCGATTCACATGAACCCATTAAAGTCTCGTTTTGTGAGTCATGTAGGCTAAGTTTACTGCCCGGTTCCAAGGTAATTCACGCAAACATTTCATACGAGTTTTATACACATATGTATTACATCACTTGATTTACAGCGATGCTTATTCAATCTGTTTACTGTCTCAGTAGAAAAACATTGCCAATGGTATTAGAGGACGAGGAAAACTTTTGTTAGATAAAATTAGTTGTCCTGGCATGTTCATATATACAAGCCATCACTCGATAAATATGCCAATATGCACAAATGAACTGTAAGGATTCTTTTACACTTAGGAAACATATAGCCCAACCACTTTCGGTAGTCAACTGGAGGAGGGGGCAATTAATTGCCTATCTAATTAACTGTCTGTATATTTAATCCATATATGTGGAAAGGGACCAACAGGAGATAAAAAAGTGACTCTGTGTGTGTGTGTGTGTGTGTGTGTGTATTACCACGTTGTCTCAATGTAATCTTTGTTTAACAATGTTTAATATGGCAGCTTTCCTTCATATACAGAGACAGTAACAAAGATCATGCTCCCATGAACATTTCAAAATACTTATAAAGTATGAAATTTAAAAATACACCTGCAAAGTGCCAACTGTATAGATCCACATGTAAAAAATATGTAATGTAAAATGGTACAGAGAACAGACGTAAGAATTCATTTCATTCTTTAAGATAGGTCACATGACAAAGCATACAATGATGGAACAGCAGGAGAACAGGATTAGTGGACCCTTCTTATAAGCAACCTCTGGATCTGCAAATTTAAATAATCACAGAATATCACATCCTATGCCTACAGTGGTGGTGACGTGCACGGACACGCTAAAGTGGCTGCACAATTGTCGCTGCTGTTTAATGATATGGGACACGAGCGTTCACATTTTTTTCTCATTCATGGGGAATCCTGGAACAGAACATACACATCCCAGATACAGAGAGTCCACTTAATAAGCAAAATTCTGCATATCAACACTGTCAGTTCAACTCCTCCACAATGGTTACATGGGAATCTGGACTGAGGTCTGGGATCTCTGACCCTGAATAAATCTGATAGGCGATAGTCTCTTGTTCCTCTCTGCAGAAACTTTCTGTTGAGACATTGGACTTTCAGCATTTTTACACCTGGCTGCAATTTTTCTTAAAGTTACAAATAGAATATGGGCATTGTCTGTCTAAATTAGCCAAAGGTGAAGTGTGTGGGTGTGTCACCTACAATTGTGAAAATGTAGATTATTATTTATAAATCATATATTTTTAAAAATATATGAAAAGTTTTCATGAGATGTGTTGTGTCCCCATACATTTTGTTGTTATAATTTATGTATGTGTCTGTATCTCTTATAAAGGGGTTAGTTTAACCTCTGCTTTGCTAGTAAAACTGAATTACTGTGTTGCAAAATGATGCATGCCTAAAAAAGTGTGTCATCAACATGAAAAGTTTGGAAAGTGCTGGTTTAGCCAATCCAGTATTTCTTTTCTTAGCAGCCAACCTATCACTTCAGATGAGGAATCAATGAAATTATAAGGGTTTTTCAAACTCCTGTAGTTTAGCTAGAAAAAAAATTAAATGTTTCCTAAAAATTAAAAATCTGCTTCAGGAAAGAACATGGCAAGTGGTGGCCTCCATAACTGAACCTGCTCCAGATTCCAGTGTGGACTCCAAAAAACGCTGTCCAAGAAACTGAATTTATTTTTATTGCTAGCCATATTACAAGGGGGAGTTCTATATTGTTTTCCCAGTAGTTCAAATTGCTTTATGTTTTTTTTAAATAAACAAACAAAACCAAAACATCAGCACACCACCATAGATTTAAATTCTGCTTCTCCTTCTCTAAAACCAAATGGAAGATGTAAATTTTAAAATTCTACCTTTGCTCAACTCTTCCGCAGTTCTTTAAACAAATACCGAGAGTGTTTCCTATCGTGAAGTAAGACTATAACTTCCACCATTAACAAAATGTAGGTTACTCACGTAAAAGAAATGACCACACACTGCACTTCAATAGCATTAGCTCTAGGGCCATACCAGCTGGTGTTCTACAGATAAAAGAAGAGAAATCTATGGCTGTTCAAGGATTTAAAGCTATAGATGCATACATCCAAGGTGCCAGGTCTCCTCCACTGCAAATTGCCTCCTTTTGTGAGATCCCATTCAGCCTCAATTTGGCATCAGGCTGATTATCACAGCATGATGGAGTAGAATGGAATATTTAATTCCTTTAGAAATACCTCAAGTATTCATGAAAGTGAAGAGATTCTATGAGAAAAATCCACAGATTTCAGTAGTTATTGTTTATCAACTGTTCATATGATTCACATGTAATATTAAAAGCAATAGTTTAACCCTATTGCCATGAGGCTTGATAAACTCAAGACCACATACTGCCTCTCTTTGTTCTAGTGTAACTATGCAGATGTAACTGGAAGCAGATGCTTCAATTTTTAAATTAACTTTGGTTAACCTAAACCATGAAAGAAAGGTCCTCATCTCCTTGCAACAGCCCTGGAAAAGTAAGAGTAGGATGGCCACACAAAAAAGGGAAAAGGGATTCTGCACTTTTGACAGTTGCATTAAAAAGAGAATTTCAGAAGGGGAAGCTTCAGCAGCAACACCTGCTAAAACTTCATTTTTTACTCAGCTATTACAGGCACAGAAGCCCTGGCCTCTTTTTCATGTGGTCACTCTAAAGAAAAGGAAATACATGCACCCAAACTTCATTTCTACAACACTGTGTTTTGACTTATGCCTGAAGCCACTTGGTTGCATGTAGCTTGGTCATGCTTAAAGAAAACCAAAGTGACTTAAGACTATAATCAAGTAATTTGCCAGCAAAGATTATCATTCTTAAGGCATGGAAGACCCACCTGTTTTGAACATAAAAAATTCTGGAACAAAACATTTGTTGGCTTGTTTGTCTTGTTCACAGTTCACAGAAAAGAAACACAACATGTTTGACAGTCCTTGTAAATGCATATTTTAATAATTTTATCAAGCACATGCCAGTCACAGAGGTTCTGTTCCCCAATAATGTGGATACTAACTTAATTGTCAAAACAGATCAACAAACACAAGACACTTCACTGTATATCACAACAGTCCGTGAGGAGGAAGCATTCTTTCATCCCTTTCTTGTTTAAACAAACCTCTCTATTATGGTGCAGAATGAAGGAGTCAATGAAAAATGTGTATGAGTGAAGTCAAGTGAAAGTGCAGAGTACATCAGAGATATTTTAACGTCTCTCTAAGTGTGGCACAGTTTTAAATAGAACTCTACTTCAAACACTTTATGCTGACTAACCCTAAAAAGTTGGCAATGGTGCAGGGTATAAACACTATCCAAAAAGTCCTACATTCTCTTCTGGCAATTGTTTATACTTTTTTTATAACACTAAACAGAGAAAGATAAAAAGAACTTCAAAATTGGCACAGGTAATTTCAAACTAGTTGTTTGACCTTTCTGCAAGAAGCTTTTGGCATTTATGACTTGGCAGTTTTAGCAAAGGCGAGGCCAGGACAAAGAGGAAGACAGGAAGTAGAAAGCTGGCCACGTCTCCTTGGCAAACAGTTCTGTAACAGGGTGAACCAGCTATCTCACTGCCAAACCAAAAACCGTGGGGGAAGCCCATATAATTTGCCAAAAAAAAGACTGATGAATTTGTCAGGGATTCCAGGCAGGGAACCCTGGGAAAATGATCAGCCCACTGCAAAGATGTTGCATCGTGCCCCAGCTGTGGGTAATTGCAAGGTTGCATAAGAAACTGGGGTCGTGTGCAGATGGTAGAGGGAGGTGTGCAAACCTCTACCTGATTGGTTGTAGATATGTATATAACAAAGCAACGCCAGTAAGTATTTGTCTGTTGACCAAACCTGGTGTCTGGCGCAAGCTTTTGTCCGTCTGTCCTATGTTTTGCATATAACAGAACTTTGCTGCAAGATAAAGTGCCTCCTGTTTTGGAAGAAACTCCTCTGTGTGTGAGTATCCTTACTGGGGAACAAGGCTGCTGCTGTTGGCTCGCTGAACTCTGGTTTTTCTGCTGCATTTTCGTGGGGCTGAAACTCCTATCATCCCCAACAGAATTGTACATCCTAAATTCAAAATGCCTGATAAACCTGAATGCTATGCCAAACCCTAATCTCTTTAAACCATATACTATAGCACTTCAGAGAACTTAATTCATCCTTATTAATGTGCTTTGAAAAGGAAGAACAGAGCAGCATTCTTTAGCATTTGCTATCAGTAGTGACAAAAAGTTATTCATGGGAAACAGCTACAGTTGTTGAACTTCACTCAAGTAACATGAGGTACAGTTTGAGTTTTAAGTGCTGCTTAAACCTAAACTAAGAAACTAAAGCCTTCTTCATTTAAAATGCACTGATACACTAATTCAGTATGAACAATAATATATACAAAGTCTGTTTGTTTCTCTGACAACAATTAAACTGTCATTTTATAATTAGAACACGTAAATGAAAAATTTATGCCTTCATCATTACCATACCTCCAGGCTCTCACAGGACTGACTTACAGATAACAATAAGCCAGAATACGACAAAATTCTTTTTTTATTGGAAATGAGAAAGCATGCTTGTGCATGCCGGTCAATTCTCCTGCTTGGCTAGTCCTGCTAGTAGGAATGTCTAAACAAACCAGAAACTATCTATGGTTTTCTCACCACCTTTGTCTTACTCTCCTAACAAAAGAATAGTAATAAGAATGAAGAATTTTTTTAAAAACCCTCTTACTTAAAATTTTGAATTGTTATGTTGAGAAACAAGCAATGGATCCCAGGTTAGGTGTACCTGTATACAAACCACAGGCATAAGTTTCCTGGGGTGTACAGACACTGCAAAATTTAGCAGTTGGATAGCACTTTAATTGTCATGATTCCACTCTAATTGTCATGGTTTCCATAATTTGAGAAGAATCATAGAGTTATATGCTTGAAAGTTAAAGTGTAGGGGAGTGAACTAGAGCTCTCTAGCAGAGTTTAATTACTTCCACAAACCACAAATCCCAGGATTCCATAAGAAGGAGCCATGGCAAATTTGTATTAAACTGCTGTAATTGTGCAATGTGAATATATCCCTAGTTTTAACCATTTTGGGCAGCAGATGTCATAAAATAGGAACAATCTCGCAGCATATATTAACCGATTCACTCATTCCTCAGAAGACAGCATTCTAAAGCATTCTGATTTATTATTATGTGTAAACAATCCAATTTTGGGGGGGGGGGAATCTAGTTTTTGAATGTGGAATTCTGATTAAATGGAACCTGGATGTACAATGTCAATCAGACAAGTTTTCTGAAAGCATATTTATCTTTCATCACATTTGCTATGCTGGTTTGCTGTGGACCTCCATTATAAGAAATCTGTAACTGAATTTCTTAAACTTCAACCATTCTCTAGTATGGAAAATCTGGAATAACTACAATCATGCAATCAGACTTTCAAATCGTGTGCATGTTTTCCAGCTGCAGTATGTTACTGCAACCCTTCATCAAAATCTCCAGATCAGCCCCCTAGTACTAGTAATGTTATATTACTAAAAATACTAGAAAAACAATTATTAGTATTATATCAATGCTAATATTATATCAATGCTAACAACAAAAATAGGAATTAAAATTATATTACTATTGCAAACAATAGTTTCTAACAAAAAATACCCTATCTTCTTGGCCTCCTTTATCATACTTATATACCCACAAAAATCCTGATATTATTTTGATTGTAGATATGAATAATGCTGAATTAATTTATTCAAATCTTCAGAGTCCGAAATAATTCTTTTAGCTTAACTTGTCTAAAATACCAAATCTCTGATCCCTAAGACATGTACATGTGCATGCATGTACAGATGTGACTTCTAAAGAACACAGAAGTAAAGACTGTTTCCAAAACAAAGAATATCTTTCCTATTCAAAACTGTAAAACCTTGGCACATTTTTTAAAAATATACATCCCTAAATTTTTGAATGACACTGATTTTAACGTCATGTGAAACTTAAAAACAAAATAATTAATTGTTGTTCATGACATTTATTTTCTGTTAACTTTCTGTCCATGCAAACTATTTTTTCATTTTTTTTTCTAAATTTTAATTCTAGCATGGAACATAGCTATCACCATATATTCATCACGAATCACAGAAAACAGAATCAGGATGGTCTCAAACATAGATCAAGTTTCACTATGAACAAAGCAAGTTTTTGCATTTACATAAATGATACAGACCCACAAATAATATACAACTGTTCATCTTCAAAAGGCTGTTTCATGTGTCTTGCTGCCTTTTTTTTCTAAGAGCCATGACAGCACAAATCAAGTAGTAGCACAAATTTAAAGCACCAGCAGCAAGTTCAAGAATGACATCTTTTATGTAGTTATCACTTCCACACCTATCTTGAGCCATTTCCGCACTAGGCTGCTATAGCGCTATTATTTCACTTTCAACATCCTATGGAATCCTGGGGTTTGCAGTTTAGGGAGAGGTCTCAGGCCCCTGCCCGAACTGCAAACCCCAGGACTCCATAGGATATTGAAAGTGGAATAATAGCGCTATAACAGTCTAGTGCAGAAACGGCCTCAGAATGTCTGTTTTGTGAAGATGAGGAATTTTGAATTCCTAATGCAAATGTAGCATGTGGGATACTATCTAGAAACTTTTAATATTTTCACTCATCTGTGATGTCATGAATTCTTGGCAGACAGCAAAGTATTACGCTGTCCTGTCTTAGGAATCAGTAGTTCTGACTTATGTAAAGCATACTTAAATCTGAACAATTACATTTGCTGTGGTTGCTGCTTCTCTGCTGCTGTGTGCCTTCAAGTTGTTTCCAATTTATGGCAAGTCTTAAGGTAAAGCTATCATGAGGTTTTCTTGTCAAGGTTGGTTCATAGGGGGTTTGCCTTTGTCTTCCTCTGGGGATGAGAGACTGTGACTTGCCCAAGATCACCCAGTGGGTTCACATGGCCAAGCAGAGATTCAAACCCTGGCTTCCAGGGTTGTAGTCCAATGCTCAAACCACAGCACCATGCTGGCTCTCATTATTATTAACTTTATTTGCACGCTTTCTTTTCTCCGAAACTGGAACTCAAGGCAGCTCACAAATTAAAACAAAAACAATATAGTTAAAATGTACAAAAGAGTGATATCAAAGTGGAATTAAACAGTCAGCAACATTTAAAACTATTTAAAACAAAAAATTAAAAGCAGCTTTTAAAAAATATAATTAAATTCCAACACAGGCTGAATCCCTATCCCCTTATCTACCTTGACTGCCCAGGAGCACCTCTGTTTTGTTTGGACTGAACCTCAATTTATTTGCCCTCATGCAATCAATTACTGGTGCCAAACTATGGTCTAGGACTGAAAGGGCTTTTCTAGGAGTTGGCGGAAAAGAAAAAAAGAGTTGTGCGACATCAGTGTAACACTGATACCAAATCTCAACTCTTCCCATCATTATGTAGGTGTTGAACAGCACAAGTGAAAAAACAGAGCCCTGAGGAACTCAACAGGCCAGCAGCCAAGGAGTCAAACAAGAATCCTTCAGTAGCACCTTCTGAACTTGCCCTTCCAGGAAGGACTGGAGCAACTGTTTAACAGTGTCTTCAAGCACCATCCCAGCAAAGACAACTCAGAGTGATAGCATGGTTGATCATATCAAAAGCTACAGAGGTCCATCAGAACAAAGAGAAACACACTTCCCCTGTCTAGTTCCCAACAAAGATCATTCATCAAGGAAACGAAAATCATCTCAATTGCCCAACCAGGCCAGATTAAAATGGATCTTCCAGGAACCTTTAAAGCTGGGAAACCACCACATGCTCTAATAACTTGAACAACACGTTCAACAACCAGTGACATCCTGACATGGTGGACATTCACTAATACTTGTTAATTGTAAAAGGATTCAAGGAAGGCTTTTCAAGAACAGTCTGACAACTGCCTCTTTTTAGGCACGCTGGAACCATGTCTTGTTCCCAATTCTGGAAGAAAGGCAGCTTAGAAATACAAATAAATAAATAAATAAATAAATAAATAAATAAATAAATTTGTTATAAGGAGGTGTTGACCAAGTGACTTTCATTCACTTGGCCAATGCCCCTCTGCTATTTTTAATGGGCCAAGAAGGGCACGGTTCTTGTGGCGGCTCTCACTCCTCCAAGGATTCTGTATTCTTCCCCATGTTGTACAATTGAAAAGAGACCACTGTTGTTTGACAAGCACAAAATGCCCTTAGGCATTTAGTCTTAAAGAAATCTCAAATATCTGGTATTTGATACAAATTGACCAAGGTTTTTTTTTCCAAAAAGTACAATCAACAAACTTCAGAAAGAATGGGTCCCTTCTAGCTTGCACATACTGTCAGAGACAAGTCTTCTCAAAACTGTGAAAATTTTCAAGAATACCCATTTCCTTTCTTTGTATGTCCTGACTTCTGGCTTCTTCCTGCTTCTAGTTTGTTCCTCAATCTTTTCTTTTGGTTCTGACTTACTAATTCGTTCTAATTTACGTCTCAAGATTTATCTCAGACTGCTCATTTATCTCTGACTACTTACATCAGACTGCTGCAACAGTCCAAGGCACCTCTTGAAGCACACTCAGGTTCTACAACACAGTGCACTGGAGTTCCAGCACACTGGAATCACTGCACTAACAACATAACTCATTTGTGTTCTAGGAGTTACAAATCAGGAGCATGAGAACAAAGTCAACATGGATGTACAAGCACATCCATTCTCTTCAGGAAGAAAGAGAGCTAAATACACTCAAAGTATTGAACCAGAAAGACATGGGGGGGGGGGTTGATGTGGGACAAATAATAGGAGGAATACAGTCGAGGTCACATTCCCTTCTTTCCAGCTGATCTGTACAATTATGCATGTGTGTGTGTGTGCGCATGTGCACACGCACACACACGTACACACTTAGTTGGAGCAAACAGCAGAGCCTTGCACTCAGCATCTATTCTTCATCTGGGCAGGGATATATGTATAGAAGCAGGTTTCAGTATAAAAACGCAGGGTGCAAATTTTAGTTTTCCTTTAAACGAAAAATGTTTCAAAGGATTTTCTATGCTAGTATTTACAGTACTCAACTCATGTGGTAAGTAGGATTTATATACATGTGTAATCATGTTGGTAACCACCTCACAAGTGCCATATGAAGTGAAGGCTCTATAACCTCCTATTAAGTTTTAGCTACTTCAGTTCTTCCAAACCTCTTTAAAAGATGGAACACGTGCTAAGCAATACATAATACCAGGCACACAATTATTTAAAGTGTTCTTGAATATTTTCTACAAATTGTCACAAACTTCCACATGTACAAATTTGTGCAAGAAGATTTCTTGAGTATCACATTAGACCCAACTCAAACCCAGCTGTATGTAAAAGCAATGTTTCTTTTATTCTCTATATAAATTATCACAGCTATCTGAGAATTATTGTAATTATAACTGAAGAAGAACTGTTATTAAGAACTTTACACCGTAATACCATTATGCAATGCTAAGAACGTTTGTCTTTTAACAATCCACAGTACAAGCACTCTTTTGTAGTTCTGAGTGATTTCACCCCTTTCTAATAATATCCTCTTATTTTCTTTGGGAGAAACCAAATGGAGACAATCCCCAGTAACCTTTTTAAAGTAAAGCTTTTTAGTAATGCCAAGCCTTATGGCATTTTGAAACAGGAATAGATGCTTCCCCTTTATGGCAGCATAACATGTTCAACCTGCTTTGCAAAATGGATAGAAAGCCCCCGTTTCCCATCTCCTCAAATCTGTGTTTCATAAACTGTACTCCAAGAGAAGTAGCAATAAAGTTTATTACAGACCTAAAGTATCTGCATAAACCCGGTTAATTGAAAAGTGGGTGGAGAAGGCTGCCAAATTAAATGTTTACATTAGCACAGCTGTATTGTAAAAACATTCTGCCCCCTGTGCTTTGTAATTATAAGATATTTCTGGACTGTGTATCTCTACAAAGTTTATCTCTACTGCCAAGAGTATTTTGGCACAGATCGTCTGCAATTTTTGGCAGCCAGCGTGCTCTCAGCGCAGGCTGTATCTAAAATGGCTGCCAAACAGTTATCCTGAAATGTCGTCGACCTGATGTGTTGTCCTGGGTGAAGGGCAAAAGCCAAAGCTGATGTCTAAAGCAGTGTGATTGTTTTGAATTAAGTCAGAAAATTTTGTTTGTATAGAAAATAGGAGGACTACAATTCTGTTCCATCATACAATGAAAATATATTGAAAAGTTACACTGAATGATGAAGAATGAAGATTTTCTAAACATCGAACTACCCTGTCACCTTCTTTCAAATTTACATAACAGAGTTCTGGAATCCACTGTGCTAAAATTAAGAAAGACTACCAAGACTTGAACATTTTGACACAAGCTCTCTTGTATTCTTTGGAGTTAAAATTCTCTTCAAAATCATTCAAGAATTAAACCGTAAGAACAAGACATTTAACATCTTCAACAATTATTAATTTCAGTGGGGAAAAAAAGCTGCTCTTTTCCTTAGGATCCAGTTTCTTTGAAAATTAGAATAAAGCAATTATGCAAGCTATGTAGAATTAATACATCAAAATTTTTAACATACAAACAGAATCTTGAAGCAACTATTTTTAGAAGCAATCAGTGCTAGAAAATGCATATCGTATAGCTTTTCTGACACTGTACACTACAGAGGATAACAGCACTTAGAACACAAGGCTAGAATCTTTTTCCTTAACAGTTCCTTATGTGTCGGTATTATGTGTTCTTATCATTCACGTACCCATTAATTCTGTAGTGCTTACTGGAAACTAAGGGCAATAAATCAACTTGAACATCATCTATCTTAGAGTTCTATGATATATTTTTAGTTCATCTTATAGCAAAAAAAAAAAAAACCTTTGGGGGATTATAAAAGATCATCCCGCTGATCCCACAGAATGTGGGTAACCTCATTTCTGGAAGAAGTAAGGTCTACTTGACAAAGTACCATGGGTAATGGGTACCATTAGGAAACAACATGTGATAAACAACTCAGGAGATGTAATGCAAAGAAACGGATACCAGTTTGTTCTTTGGAGTAACAAGAAGAGATTGCACTTACTAGTGCTCTCCTTCCTCAATTGGCTGTGGCATGCAGAGAAAACATATAATTTGGGTAGAACCACTGGAGTAGCAATTATCTGTGACCCACTATTTGGGAACCTCTGGACTATATTTACACACATACATATCTTTATTTCACATCTAACATTTAATTGAAGCTATAGCAAACTGACAGGGCACGATTTCCTACAGCTGGTTATTTTTTCATCAGAAACTTAGATTCTCAGTGCTCTTCCAGCACAAACTTGTTTCCTTTCTGTGGTACTCAAACAAAGAACAACAAAATACAGCAATATGAGAAAGTATTGCAATATAAAGTTTTCCTTATGAAGTGCTGGTCCATTCAAGACAATTCTGTGTACAAGGACTTTAACCTTCTGTTTAGTTAGTAACCAGGTTCAAAGTCACAACTTCAGTGTCCTTGTAAATCAAATGACCTGGAGTTAAAGTTCCACAGAACACAGTACTTGGTTGTTCCTAAATTCCTTCTATATTCTTCTATCATTAACTTTTAATAAACACTCTTTTCCCTCCTCTTCCCCACCCCTAAAATACAACCAATCAAATGTTTGTCTTCACAGTGTCTTTATCAGTTAAATATGCTGAGTAACTTTATTACTGTCTGTAGGAAAACTCTTTGTACATTAGTATAACTGTATTTGTGAAAATTCTGCAGCAGTTAAAGTTTAATTTTTTTTTAATCTTAGCCACCATTACCAAAAAGGAAACAAACCAACTATTACGGAACAGTAATTTAATAGCCCAACTGCAAAGATGCTATGCCTCCTATCAGTTACAGCATTTAAATTTTTTTTTAAGATTCTTGATAGAAAAAGTGCTTCTATTTCAATAAACTTTAATAAGGGCTGTATCAGATCTACTAGGGAACCATTCCAAAGTAGAGCACAACCATCTGACCCTCACACCCTTGTGAAAATTACAGTACAGAAGTACTGTAGTCTCAAAAGTTCCTGAACCACACATGACCTCTGGTTATAAGGGTACCATGGAGGGTACAGCAATTTTGCCTTTTTGGATAGAAAGTAATCAGCTCTCCCTGAAGGCAACAAATTCTGGAAATGGGCAAGTGGGAGGAAGATCAGAGGAGCATCCATCAGGCTAGAACAAACAACTAAAAGCAGGAAATCATACTAAAATAGCTCATACCCAGTCAGATGACAATTAGGCCATAGAGCTAAATACTGATTAACAGCAGGCCAGGGTTTTAGTCAGGGATATCTCCCAGCCCTACCTAGGGATGCCAGGCATTGAAAGTGGGACTGTGTACTTTTCCACTGAATTACAGCTAAGGATATAGAAGGATTTGCTCCAAATGCCCCAGCACTGAAATATGTTCCATTGTCCATGGATGTAACTGACACAATGGATTATATAAATGCATGAGGGTGGCTGGTTGTTACCCTCTTTGAAAACTGGCTAGTCTCCCATCTTGTTGGAATGTTACCTATGTTTCTAATCTGAGAGCATACTACGTACTGAATCCTATGAATGTGTTTTTGTTGCTGTGTGACTTCAAGCCATTTCTGGCTTATGGAGACCCTAAGGCAAACCTATCATGGGATTTTCTGGGGCTGAGAGTGTCAATACATACTCTCAAACCTCTTGGGTTTGTCTAGAAGAAAGTGGAGGGGAAAGGAGAAATAGTGGAAAGGGAGCGGAAAGGGAGAGCCAGAGAAGCAAGAGAAGATGCAAAGAGGGAAGGTAATTAAAAAGGGCACATCTGTCAACACCCTCACTGAGACACAGGAGCTGGGACATAGTACGAAGAGGGGATCCTTATGGTACAGTGAAACCTGGAAAGCTAAAAAGAGAAGGGGAGAGTCTAAAGAGATATGTGCTTTTACATGTGTGTGTGTTCACACGTGCACATGCACATGTGCGCACACTTCTTTCAGCCTCTGCAATTCTGGACAAGGAGCATTCTTGGTAAGTCACAGGACACTCTTTGAAAAGGATGAGAATTGCTCCATGTGCTGCCAGGCTGCTAAACAACTTATGCCCTGGCAAGGTCATTCAGTTCATACCCTAGCTAGCAACAACCTTCACCTCAAAAAAAGCCAGATGCAGTCAGTCACCTCATTTCAGTTTAGAGATGGGAAATGTCCAGCAATACATGTGCTGAATCTGCACAGTTCTGCTGCATGAAATTAAATTGTACATTGCTAGATGGGGGACAAGATTTGCTGAGAAATGGCACACAGAATAAACTTAATCTAGGAACTGGCTGATTATGTGTACGTGTTTATGTGCCTTCAAGTCACCTACCACTTTACAGCAACATCATGAATTTCATAGGGTTTTCTAAGTCAAGGAATACTCAGATGTGATTTTGTCAGTTCCTACCTCTGAAATATATCCTACAGCATCTGATATTCATTAGCGGTCTCCTCTCCAAATACTAACCAGGATTGACTCTTCTTAGTTTCCAAGAGTTTCCAAGATCAGATGGGATCTAGCGACTTTAGGGAGCAATAAATCTAGGCAGATTTCTGTATCTCTAGTTACAGCCCAGCCCACTGCAATTTAAAAATCATCAACCAGCTTAATTTTAAAAAAAAGTTTTAATAAGAAAATCTTGATATGTATTTTTCTCAGTACTTTTCTCAACAACCTGTGCAGTAACCTATACTATTCTGTACTTTGCACATTAAAATGTTCAAAATTTTTAATGTTTAAATTGTGAAAATGTTTTCAATTATGTCACCACCAGATACTGTTTCTTTATCAAACGATGGTCAGGATCCAACTATACCAAAGCCTGGTGGGTTAGCAAACAATTGTACTCAAGTACATTCAGAGTCAAAGCAAGGATGGTATCCACTACAGTTTTTGCTGTCCAAATTGTTGCAGAACTGGTTGTGCAAGAGTATGTAAGTGGCTGTCCAGCCATTAGAAGAACAAGTAGAACAATCTCAACCTCAAGTACAACTGCTTCGCACACATGTGTAATCTAGTGCAACTGCACTAGCAAGGATTTTCAGTCTTGAACTAAATTTGATTCAGACCACTATGTTGTTTCTTTGTGATGTCAGGATGAATACTCAGATTTTTTCTCTCTATGCAAAAAATAAAATCGCAAGCAGCATTAAGAGTATTTCTGTTTATAGGAATAGGAAAATACCCAGCCAGTGGATTGCAATTATATAGGTAAATATCGAGTTGACTGTTTGCACTCTTTCCTGAGCTGTAGAGGGCTGCATCTCCTCTGTCTCTCAAGCTCACACCATCAAAATAATTCTGCTGATAAATGGCAAGTAGGAACTCCAGAATCCTCAGAGTTCACAATCTGCCATGCCCTCCCAATTTTGTTTTGGGCTAGAAAAAAAAAAAGGCAGTCTACTGTAGAAACAGGAAGTGATCAGACAAAAGTACAGGAGTTGCTGTATGCCCCACCCCAGTATACACCTACCAACTATATTCTTGAATCATATAGGAACTGATTGTACATTCTTTCATACAATGTTACAGAATCAAGTTTTTTATTATTTTGTTTTAAAAGTTTATATCATTTCTGTAAGGTTTGGTATTACATTCAGCAAAATTATATCGGGTTCAGTAAATAAGCATTAACTTGAAAAATCATAACACAATAATTACTTCACTAAAGCCTGCTGGACTTTTGTAAGTTTAGCAGCACTTCATAAAAACTGAGACAGTCTGATGGCCTTACACTGAAAAGAAAATGCAAAGTAATGAGGCCACCTCTTCAAAGGCCCCACCATTGAATCCTGGTAAATTCTAATATCCCTGTTTAATCTTAGGTGACTAACTCTATACTGAAGTATTCCCTCAAGAAGAACAGCTAGAAATGGCAGTGATGCTAAGCTGTAGTTTGCTTTTCTATAATTCTGGGTTCTTTATATATTCAGGCCACACCAGCAAACTATGGTTTGGTTAAGGTCAAAACCCACAATCCAAACTAGCTGGTTTGGGAATGTCAGCTTATACTGACTAAATGCTGTTACATCTCTACTCATTATTGTTATCTCTCTCTCTCTCTCTCTCTCTCTCTCTCTCTCTCTCTCTCTCTCTCTCGCTAGCTAGCTAGCTATCTGTCTGGTAACTCAGGGTAACACCATATACATGCTCAAGTTGGCTCTATTCCATGAAAGCTTATTTACAACAAATTTGGTAGTTTTGTTATGAGACTATCTTGACTTTTCCTTAACTGAAAGAAGGATGGTTCAAGAGTAAAGGTTAAATAAGGAGAACTATTAGGGCTGCTGAGGCCCTCACAGATACTAGAGAAAGGTCTCTGAAAATGAAAGAACTCAAGTTTTCTCCCTGATTCTACAGCTGGCCAATGGCTAGAAAATGGTGACAGAGTAACACTTTACTAGTCCTGCAACAAAGCAAGCTTGATTTCTTTAAAGTTTCTAGAACTTTAAATGCGACAATGAAAGAAAGTATCACAGAAAACCTAATAAAAATCTAAAATTAAACATCATCATGCTTTGTGCAGAGAAAGACACATTTTTTAATTGTTCTCCATTTTTCTATCCAAGATCTGTGCACAAATCACAACGAAGAGACCCACAAATACCAGTAGTTTATAAAATTAATGCTGAGGATCATTAGAACATCTATGTACCAGATGCAATGGAAGATTCCTGCTGTACTTCTAACAGTTGGGTAGATGAGGGATATATGGCACATTTCACTCGTCTTGCCATTGAACTGCAGGGGTGAGAAAGCTGCAACTGGCAAAAGTTCATCTTACATCTGGTCACCCCACATGAACTTTATCATGTCTGTTTCCTACATTAATGGGAGGTTTTCACTATAAGTACTCAACAGATAAGTCTCAAATACATGAAGCTGATGACTCTCAGATTGTACAAGAAGGTAAAGTAATGAATTTAAACAGCTTTTTAAGGGTAAAGACAAAAAGTGACTTGCAAATGAAATGTCAATGACCAAGACCAAACATTTATTAGACAACAACTGCTTGAGAATATGACTTGAATAGTAGACACATATTTTTATTCATTAAAATGAATAATCAAATTAAATCCCACACTATGGTGTCCCAGGCTCATAATACATTAATAAAGTTTCTTAAGAGCTTTGGCAGGGGGCCAGCACAGTCCATTAACTCCTTGCAAGTTGTAAAAAGAAGTAAAGTCATTTCAGGCTTCTTTGTGGTTATGAATGAAACAGCAGGCAGCCTGTATGCAAACGTCACTTTGGATACGACATTGGTAATGGATGCTTTGCTGCTCAATCAAAGCAGTATGGGGATAAGTTAATGCACTGAATCACAATCTAAACCCTGATGCTTTGCAAAACTAATTTAGTTAAAAGTGGAAGGAAAATGGCAAAAGATTCCAAGTAATGAAGACCTGTTTATTTTGCTAATAGGCTGTCACACTGCATCTGGGTTAACTTGCCCACTGTGAAAACCAGAAATTATACAACGCATTTTCAATGATTATAAACTGTTTTGCTACAAATGCTTAAGCTAAACTAAGCCTATTTTAAATGCAACACAATTTTTCTTTATTAAAAAAAAAAAGGAAATCCTACCTTCCTGTGATTGTTCTATTATATGAAGACATAAATAATTTCAACAATTGGTAACTAAGTGGCTGTCTTTACATTTGCCTAACAATTTGAATTAAAGTGCCATACTTTCCCCTTAAGCTTTATAATACCATCTGTTCTCTCTCTTCTAATTTTTTTTCATGACATTACAAACATTTCCCTTTGGTAAGGGGATTTAGTATTTTGCATCCTTGAAATGAAAAAGCAAATGTGAATGGAAGTATACATATAAAGAGGCATACTGAGATCCAATAAGAGGGACAAAGAATGGGATAAGGAATTAAAACTTTTCCCTTAAGGTATAGCTCTCTCATCAAAATATAATAGGGCTAAAAATGTACTATTTAAGATCCTGAGGAAAGGATTAAATAATAATAATAATTTTAAAAATGCACACATTTTTCTCTTTATCTCAGAAGAAAGTAGATAATATAACATATTAAGTCAACAAAACTTAGAGGGTAAATGATATAGACTTTTCATAATAATGTATTTTGTAAATGCAATGTAGGAGCTTGACAACTCGCACTTGATGTTATTCTCCTTTGACAGCCTGAACACGAATGTAGTTTAATTTACAAATGTAAAAAACTACATCTATTAAGGAAGAGATAATTGATCTGGTTGTTTTAGCCATCAATTGAATTGTCAGGTGCCTATGAAAACTGTGTGAAAACTTCAGCTAATCCAATATAAGAACATGGAATAGTGGTTGCACAACTATTATAGTTCCCTGTGATCTTTCATTCCATTTCTGGGCCCAATTCAAACGGGTGGCATTGGCTTGTGTGTTCTTCCTCATTAATAACATTCACCATTTTGACCATATTCCTGTGTTTCTTGGCAACATGTGTCTTTTTATGGCTTTTTATGATTATAATAAAGTTGACTGATGGTGTCCCACTTTTCATCTGTGAAATGCTGGAAAGGACAATCTTTAGGCTGGATTCATCTACCGTCACACTCTCAGGTTCTGCAATCATATTCTGAGCTCCTCCTACAGGCATGCCTGCCAAGTGAGGTGAGGTGGTGTGGTTCAAGAGAGCTTTTCCTGTGGTGGCATCCCAGTTCTGGAACATTCTCCCAGAAAAGTTTACATGGCATCTACATGATGCTGGAGTCATTATGCTAGGGTCAGCTCGAGATCTTTTTATTGTCCCAGGTTTTATGATCATTTGAGTTTAACAGCTCTAGCAGTGTTTCTTAGATCTTTCTATATTGGTGCACACTACACGTTTTTTAAGGTTTTTATATATTTTTACTATGAACTTATATTCCATAGTTTTAAGTATTATTCTGTAACTTACAAAACATCATCATCAATACAAGGATGGTCATGTGTCACCTTCTACGGAGGATGCTCTATATTCAATGGACCATCCAGTCCAAGTCTAGGTTAAATACAAATTTATTTACTTATGTCCCACACCATATCCCAGCCACTCCGGGCAGCACAAAGAATAAGAAGGAATAGCAGAGGCCTTGAAATTGTCCAACAATAGTTACTACCTTGACAGCAAAGTGAACAGGCACACAGGTACCTGGTCATTTTCTCCTCCACCATCATAAGATATATTAAATTTCTATGTAATCAGTAGTGGGGGGGCACACATTGCCCTCCTATGGGAGTTTGGAGGGCCACCTCCACACTACAACCTTATTTTTTTTAACTTTTTTTTCACAAAAAAGCCACTCTGTGTCTCTTAGAAGTTTCACTAAATTTTCGGACTCTCTGAAAGGCACAGAAGATGTCTTTTTTCAACCAGAAAGTAAAATGGTAAGTTTATCAGAAGCCACATTCTTGATGAATAAAGGCCTCTCCTGTACCTTTCAGAGAACAGAAAACCTCTTGAGAACAGAAAACAAGGAATGCTGGGGGCCAGAGACCTCAAAAACAGCCTTGGGGCCACATATGATTTATAAGCCACATTCTCATCTCCCTTGATTTAAATCCTAGTCATCATATCTAAATTTGCATCAATATATTTACATTAGTACATGCAGACTGTACACAAATATGATTGCTCTTTTGAGAATGCATATGGGGGGGGCAATAAAGAAGTGCCCGTCCTAAGTTGTATATAAATGTACTAAAATAAACAAGCAAATCAATACAATATGCATTTAATACAGCATTTCTGTAAAGAAATTTCCCCCCTCCTGCACCCCAGGGAAGCCCCCCCGACTCCCCCCCTCCTCCAGAAAGCTTCTCCTAAGGGCTAAAAATGCTTGGAATGTGAGCTGGTGGGGTGAAGCAGGATGAGAAAATCAAGCAGAGGTAGCTTGTGTGAGTGATGCCAAAAAAAAAAAAACCACCAGAGAGGCCCATCTAAAATCTGTGTGTTTATGTGTTTGTGTCTGTGGGCAGACAGAAATATATTAAAAAGCTCTACAACATTTCTACAGAGCACAAAAAAGTGAGACTGTGTATGAATCCCACACACAAAGAACTGTTTTCTGTAGCCAGCAGCTAAATACCAAATCACTTAGATACCTCAATAAATATGATGCAGTATTTGATATTCATCAGATTTCCTCCCTTCCTAGCATGTCATATCCTCCTACTGACATTTAAACAGAGGTGAGATCAAGACTGCCTGCAATGACATAATCTAAGCATCTCCAATCATCTTAATTATTTTAGGGATCTCAAATCTAAAATTTCATGCAATAATATACCACAAGATTTTAATTAAGTTGAAAGTCCCCAATGCACGTTCACATTCCTATTGAGTTACTATTCCAGTTGGTTAAAATTACATATCCATCTACATGTCTAGAAAATGTGCATGCACATGTATGCATGCATTGTTTTCAAAAGCACTCTTGTTTTTGGCAACATTCCATCTGAAGCTTACGTCTTAAGATACAGATGTTATAAAAGCTTGTGGTTTTGGCTCATTTCACATTTGAGAACATAACTTCTGCACGCACTAATTTATTTTGAATCTTTCAGCAGGAATATACAGTAAAACTAAAGATACATTAGTTTTATTCACAACTTAGCTCAAAAGGCAACCTAGTCTCTAAGTAATGATGATTTACCATTTTTAGGTTAGAAATTCAAAATGGACGTTACATCTACGCAAGTAATATCATCTTGTTATTTATTTGAAAGAGAAAATGAAATTCCAAGAGTTTATGAATAAAGCTGGAAACAGAATATTTCCTTTTTAACTACCATCTCATGTGGCTGTACAACTCAGAAAACTGTTTGTTCATCAGTAGCTTTATTTGTACTCAGTCTCTAAGCTAGAATAAAGTGTTCAAATCACTATAGCCAGTTTAGCCCATCAAGCTGAACAAATCTAAGCAGGCTGAAAAGACGTGGACTTGAGAGAGTGAAATTCTGCTAGGCACAGTACTTTTTGGGAACATAACTGAATTGCAGAGGGATTACTGACATTGACACTGCTTGAACCATAGGCTGTGGTGGCCATGGATCTAAAGGTAGAACAGGAATGGACAACTTGTGGTCCTCCAGATATTTTGTGACCTACAATTCTCCATCACTGCTGGCCATACTTGCTGATGGGAACTGCAGTGCATAAGTTGTCCAGGCCTGATCTAGAATATAAACTAATCTATTCTGAATTAGAGCTTGAAGGCAGTAACAGTCTGGATCAGAGCTAGTAAACTGAAGCTTAATTCAGACAACAGATAAGAACCCTGTTACCTTTAAAGCTTTAAAAGCCTGAGATGCGGCTACATGAAGGCCCATGACATCTCATGTTAACTGACCACAGTGAGCTGCTGCAACTCTCCTGTAAATGCCTTCAGAGGGGCAGTGTACAGCCCCAGGAGACTAGTTAATCTTCATCAAGTTTGGGTTCCATCAGGAACTGAAGACATTTCTCTTCCCTAAATAAGCATTTGATTTTGTTGATGCTTAATTTAATTATTAGTTTTGGCATTTTATATTTTTGTATTTGCTGTGCGGTAAATATGTTTTAATGACTGGGTAGTATAAGCCGCTTTGACTAACTCTGAGTGCAAAGATTTTGTAAGCTATCTGAATGACTCCTTTCTTTGGTGGAGAAAAGTAGATATGGATTTCTAACATAAAGAAATAAATATAATAAGAAAGAAAAGTCTGGTGTAGAATATCATTTACTCTACTATGCAAATGCAAAAATGGATTCAAATACTTTTTTTAATCCTGAAGGTGTGTTTTCTGTCTTCCTTGTACAGTTTGGTGTGTGTGTGTGTTTAATTAGAGCTTTACAACAGATTTTAACTAAAGAATGACTGCTGGTGGTGAAATACAGCTAATTATATGCTTTATGACAAGATGCGTGAAGGTGCATATAAGAATGCTATATGCATAAAAGCAGGGTACATAAACTGACAACTTAATCTCTTTCACATTAACAAGCCATACTTTGGAAGGTGGCAGATCTTCAGTTCTTGTTAACAAAACCCTATTCTATTTCCACTGAGAACAAAACATGGAGTTAACAAAAGTAAAGGACTGCAATCTTTTTCCTTTTCTTGTTCACTAAATATAGTATTACAGGAAGGTAAGGGCCTTTTTAAATGTCATGATGTCACTGAAAGCTGTATCATTTTTATAAAAAAAAATTATTTTGTTTTCAAAGCTCTGTCAAAACACTATTAGGCAGCTAATTGTGAGCCATGGTCATAACAGACATTCCAGTGAGGCACCATATTCTTGAGCGGGGGGGGGGGGGGCAAAAAAAAGAAAGTATCCCAGGATAGGAAGACACACACAAGCAGGCACACCATGGCTTTGAAGTTAATTAACAATCAATCCCCTTTCCAACCAGTTGTAGGCAAGTCAGTAGTGTTTGGGCTACTTCTGCTTGGTTGAATTCTCTCATACAAGGACCACTTCTGAACTATAATGAGGCTGCAGTAAAGCATCTGCTTAAGGATTAGAAATCCAGCAACTCTGAATGGCCAGTACAACATAAACCAATTTCTTGTTTAACTCTGTGTTTGCCGTTTTGCTCAGCAGACTGCACGTGCATCACTGCCAGGTTTGTTTTACAGTGGCAGTGGTGGGTCAGCAACATACTGTGCTAATGTGCTGGTGTTTTTTAAAAAAACAAAACACAGGGAAGGAAAGTGAGATTAGTTAAGACTAAATGTCCTCTTTCTATCTCTGTAAGATGACATTTACAAATAAAATTAATTAAAAATGTATGCTCATAGTCAAAACAACATATTAGCACAAGAGCTGAGGATCGTAAGATCATGCAATTAAACAAGAGACAGCAATGTTTGGTCAGATTAAATAATGAAATGTGTTTGTCCAGATTATAATTCATAACAAATATTTTTGTTATGAGTATACAAATCATAACAAATGTTTAGACAATTAATCAGTTGATTTGATTACAAAAGTGCCATAATCAATCAGCCAGATGATACACCTGTATCTGTATTTCTATTTTTGTGTGGATCTATCAGTAGTCAAAAGAACTGCAAGAATTAGCCACAATTTTAACAGAAACATTTTTCCTTATCTTAAACATAAGAATTATTTTCTTCAAGACAATGCAAGTTCTAACACGTGCACATATTCAGCAGACTTCACAGCTATTTTATTCATATGCAAATACATTCAGATTTGTGACACAGTTCTCTACACATCTATTCAAAAATAAGTCCTACTGACTTATAAAATAAATGAATATAGGAAGGCAGTCTTAACAGGCCAATTAAATCACATACAATGATTTTTTTTAAAAAAAATCATGAACAGAAGAAGTCATATATCTTATATCATATAGTGTGTTTTACTTTACCTCTTAACATGAAAAATGGAGAATGGAGGAGCTAACAATTAGGATTAAAATAATTAGGATTAAATCAAAAGATTTACAAGATATAAAAGTCTAGTGATTGAATGAGCAACAATGTCAGTAATAAAGAATGAAAACAGAAGGCTGATCAGAATGGACACAGTTGGCTTAGTTGTACTTAACTGGTGACACTTTCAAGAAAACAAAAGGATATTACTTGTTCAGAGACACCTGTCTTCCTTCCTGAGCATGTGAACCTCAAAAGCACAGATCTACCCTCTACTAAAAATGGCTGCTGCCTATGCTGCACTGTGTAAGAAGTTCTGCTACACTATCTATGGACTGGTTATACTTCATAGTGAATGGTATGCATATATCACACCAATTATTGTAGCTGTTCAAAATATAACTGAGAGGATAATACGTGCAATCATTCAGAAAATGAAACCATAAATGCAATATACCATAAGACGTGGCCCTAACATCATACAATCTGACTCTATCTCAGGTCAAAGACTCTCCTTTCATGGGTAACTGAATGTCCCTACAATCAACAGATTGAGAGTAAGCACTGAAATAGTACTGTTAGATAATATTTTTTTATTATACCAATTGCTATTGTTGATTGTAACTTTACAATATTTTTAACAAACTTAGATAACACATTGCCCTATTTGCCTTAATGCATTATGGAACTCTGCTTCAAAGTTGTCATGCAGTCCTGTAATGCACAAGAGCTGTTGGAATGTAACTGTGAGACAGCTTCATCTTTTCCTTAAAAAGAAGCAAAAACTTACAAGTCATGTGCAGCTCCCACAGAAATTCACAAAATGTATCTTGATTCTAACACCAAAGTAAGAGTTGTTTGACACATTTACTAGAATAAAAGCTTCAGAATTTTTAACTGTCATATAACCATTTGTCATAGAATTGACGTAGGGTCTCGGGTACATTATGCACATTTTTTCATGGGTCAACTTTCACAGTTCCCTTTCAGAAGGGTCATTTTCTTTATGGTCAGACCATACAATGTGGTCAACACGCCATGCAGTCGCTATTCGTTAACTTCTGTTAATCTCTCTGAAATGAATATCTAGCAGCTGGCTAGTCTAAACGTGAGTACATCCTATATGCCAGGCATAAGGATCTTCACATTCTTCAAAGGAAGCAGAAACTTAGCAAAATAATACTGGCTTTATCTTGAGGGACAGGAAAATGGATGACTGACTCTTCAAAGGCATCCATCCTACAGGAAAACAGCCTGGGAAGGCTTGAGGGAACTTTATATGTACCCCATTGGAACTGGGTACTCCTGGAGAACCACTGCTTTCTCTAGTTAAAGGAACTGTCATGAAAAGGGACCATGTTTTGAATGAATACTATACCACTGTTTTCATCTAAGCTGAATATTTGAAGATACCAATTAAATATGGGAAGAAGGATGTGATGGTATGGAGCAGGGAACCACTGAACAGGAGTTGCTCCTGATAGCATTTTATTGGATTTAGCTTTTGCAAATTAGTGTTTGGCTTTGGCTACTATGCTAACAATCAAGGTGGAAGGCCAATTGTCTTCTGGCAAATGGACTAGCTAATGAAATTTTCAAACATTAGAAACCAAGAATAACCCCTGTCTTGAGTTGGAATAATATATCTTAATAGCAGTCAACAATGTATATGACAGGCTACCCATCACACTTTCCACCTCCACCTCCCCAAAGGCAGTATTTGCTAAATAGCCAATTCTACAGCCTACTTTCAAAGCTCTGTAGTTCAAAAGTACATGGTATAACGTAAGTTTTAGAAGCAAAAAAGGAATATTAATATAAAAGTAGGACACACTCTCAGCCCCCAAAAACCCCATGATAGGTTCACCTTAGGATTGTCATAAGTTGGAAGCAACTTGAAGGCATACAACAAAAACAACAACAAGGGCAACCAAGAAAATGTTGCAGAGAATATTCATGATATCTGTTCCAGTTAGTCAACCATGCCCCTAGATACTTCATATCATCCCCTGTCTCACCTACCATCCCAATTTATCTGCTCCCCACAAACAGGCAGCATTCCACACCTACCTAACATGCTCAGTTTGTACTGGGGCTGTTTTAGGGTCACATCTCCCCACCCAAGGATTTTTTTTTTTGCACTGCAACAAACAACCAAGTTGTTATCCCAAGCCTGCCTAATGATACAGTTTGGCTACAGAGCAACACATCTTTGACCTTTGAAAACAGAAGGAACAACTGTAACTCCATCCCCACCTGCACTGTCCTACACAGTACTTGAACACTGAAAGGGTATAATTTCTACAAGAAAAGTTTTGTAATTTTCCTGCAATTTAGTCTTCAGACTGACTTCAAATAATATTCAGGTAAACTGGTATGACTGAGCTATGGGCTAGTTGTGGTGTTAGGTAAACTCTTTATAACCTGAGTTCATAAAGACACTTCATATCTAAACTGCATCATTACTTCCTGGGAACAAAAGAGGCTAATGGTTCCTTAAAAAATGTCTGTAGCTGTAACTAACCGATTTTAATACAATTATTTTTTTTTCTTTCTTTTTGAATACTCCTGTAAGTCCACATGAGATACTGTTTTTGCAGCTAAATTCCATGAAAACCTTAGAAGACTGTTTCATGAATGAGGATGTATTTTCTTATGGTGTCATTGTTTTACTACTTCCCATGTTTATTTGGACAGATTCATAGCACTGGGTAGGAAATGTATTGGTTGGCAACCTCAGTTTTGGAAGAGAAAGTAAACACATGGCGATTAGCAAACAGTAAACTCTACTGTGTTTAATTTTGGCTTAGAAGAGGAAGACAGACAAAAAACAGAAGAAGTGGGTGGAGAAAGACAATTTGGCATTATGCATTCAGAACAGGAGCTTTTGCTCCTTAGCAGCTTCTGCTTTTTAGTAGCTTCCTAGTCCTTCACTGGAAAGATTCCACACCTACGCTTTTCTCTCTTTTGGTTTCTTTTTTTCCCCTCTAGCATTACATTTTAAATAATTCTTTCTGAAAATTTCAACCTATATAATATGCAACTAATCACAAACATTGTTTATATAATCACCTTACCAAATGAAGGCCAGGCTGATTGTTCATTTCTTCAAATCTTGGCATTTTTAAAACAAATTGTTTAAGCTGATTACAATTTCACTAGTCTGAAACTTTCAAAAAGTGTGCAAATATTTCTGCTTCTGAATAATTCTGAAAGTAAATCTTACTGTACTCTGCAGGCTACTCCTGAGTAGACACACAAAGGACTGTATTATACATTTTTCACAGTAAAAAAGGAGAAGCTGAAAGGAGGGATTTATGAACAGAGAAAGAAAATGAAGGTTTAAGATTTAAAAAGTGGTGCAGAGGTCTTAAAGGTGAAGAAAAAAAACAGGGAGCTAATAAGGACAGTGAGGCATAGTCCCTTATGGTGGTGCAAGGAGAGAAGAGACCAAGTGCTATGTGATGCAGAGAAAACAGGAAGGGATAAAAGAGATTCATGGCAGAGAGACATGCGGCAGAGAAGTTAAACACAGAGATAACTTCTGGTAATACAGAGAGAATGAGAAAGCATATCTGCTAAAGAGTACAAATAAAGAGTAAAAGAGAATGCACTCTGAAATGCACGGAGTTGTGGAAGAAAGGTCCACAAAAAGACATGTGGTTGCAGAGTGAGAGAAGAAAAGAGTAATACAGAACCCAGGACAGGAAAGAAAACACTCAGGGCCTTTCCGCAGTACATTGTTATAGTGCTGTTATTCCACTTTCAACATCCTGTGGAATTCTGGCATTTGTAGTTTACTAAGGCCAAAGAGCTCTCTGGCTGAGAATTCTAAAGGTCCTTCCCTAAACTGCAAACCCCAGAATTCCATAGGATGTTGAAAGTGGAATAATAGCACTGTAACTAACAGTGTAGGGCAGAAAGGCCTTAGGTTAGAAATGCAGCAAGAATGTTCCTCTAATGTTAGTGCAGAAATGTAGAACTTTTAAAAAATGATTTGAGTTCATATAGTCTGGCCTGCTTAATACTGCCAAACAAGACTGTCCAGTCATATATTTCCAAAAGAGAGAGAGACTGAGAATGCACCAGCAAAAAGGGAGACAGAAAATGACATCTGTTTATGCTAAAGGATTGGATATGTACAGATTTAAATCCAGAAACAATTACAGCAATCTGAATACGAACACAACACATTTCAGCAGAACAATGATGACTGTAATCACCACACTGGATTGCTGCCCAAGTGCTAACTTTTGATGGGCAACCTCAAGGCTGCTCTGCCTTGGGCTTGGGAATCACCAGCCTTGGCTGGGCTTCCTTTAAGCAGATTGTGGCTTCAAACAGAGGACTGCTTCCTGACAGCCAGAGCTCACAAGGAAGCATAGGCATGACAAAAGGGTCAAATAACTGGGAAGGAAGCGGATGGCACAAACTGAACTCTGTTAGTTTAAGAAAATACTTGATGCTCAATTGTACATCGTGATTGTAAATCATGTCAATTGTATTGCAGTCATGTATCATGCATATCAAAAATATATGTGGAAACTTCTACATATGAAGTTAGTTCCCAGTTCTAGATTTTCTGGAGACAATCAGAAAAAGTATAACTGCAAAACAATCAATGTTCTAGATAGAAGTGCTGGCCCAGGTCCTTCTTAAGAACAACATGCATAGCTAAACCTGGAGCTGCAGTCTGCGACACAGAAAGATGTATGCTCCATGCATAAATTGGAGGGAAGTATGGATGTCAGAAGAGACAAAGTATCACAGATAGTCTGAGTGACAGTGGAAGCCAGTACTAATTTACAGGTCCAAAATACGTATGAGTACATGCTCTGTTCTCTCCTTCTCTTTTAATTTTCCCCCTGCCCCAGTGCATTTCCAGCCTTGCATTTCAAGCAGCCAGAAATGTAAGGTGGTTAAACAAAAAGGAAGTAAAGCTAAAAAATGATACCACTCGATCTTCTCATTTTTTCACAACAGACATGATTCTTCTGCCTTCTGGCTCAGTCATTTTGACTAAGACCAGTCAAAAAAAGTTGCAAAACAATCAGCAAACTTCATAGGACTATTCATCAGAGAGGATGTTATGGTACACAAAACCAGCAGAAGTGGAGACCCAGTACGGGACCTGAAATAATTTCAGAAATGTAGAAAATGTGATCTTAAAAATTAAGCTGCTTTCTTACAACTGATGAGACTGTACGTATGATCAATACATCTCATAACTCAAGAGATAACATGCACAAGACAGGATCATGGTTTGAGTTGGGGGGTGCCTATGCTATGCTATAAACTATGCTATGCTAGTTTATAGTCAGCACCCCAAAATGATGCTTGGGACATGCTGACATCTCTTTATAGAAATGTCCCGTATAAAGCAGAACACACAGTTATCCTTGCCACAACCCAGTCAGTGATTACGAAGACTCCAGAGCTGCTTTGACAACACAGAAGGGAGAAGAGGGAAAGGGAATTAAATTCTGATGTCACTGTGGGCATACTGTTGGATTTACACCTCCACTTTGAGAACAGCCTAAAACTCTCAACAGGAAAAGGCACTATATTCTTGCAAGCACCAAACTAGTTTCTCTTTTCTAATCACCATTAGAAATCACTTCAGCGTACTCTAGTATCCATACATATACACTAAGCGACTATGGTGCATTGTTTACCACTTGCAAATACAAAACAGTCAGTAAATAGTATTCTGTAATCAATAAAGACCAAAAGCATTTCCTTTCACAAAACCCTGCAGCTGAGGACTTGCATCCGCCAGGCCCAGTTAGTTCATTTTCAAACAAAAGTAGGAAATGGCTGTATCCTAGCACTTTGCTGTGACCACATGAGTCAGTGCTTTGGAACTCCCATCTCTATTCTCCACGCACACCAAAAAATGTGCTGATAAACACACTAACTATTGAGATAAAGCCTCAGCTCCAAAGATATTTCAAACTGAATTTCTCACTGTTGCAGTGAAATCAACAGGCACAGTGGGACTAGGAAATAAGTTTTAAGAGGATGGAAAGTCCCCGGTTCAGATCTTGACTCAGTCCTGAAAACAGAGTCCGGTAATCAGCCACTGCCACTGTCATTCACTCAGTGCTTACTAAAATATCATGTGGAGAAGGAGACAGAATGTTAGAAGGCCCAGCTCAAAGCTCTGCTCAGTTGTGATGTTCAATGGAGTGCACAGTGCCATTTCTAATCCAAACCTGCCCTACGGGAGTTGCCTGAAGGACAGAATTATTATCACAGAATCCAGTCCCCTAGGAGAGGACAGGGAAGCAATCAAAAAAAGCCAAAATACAAATTTGCTACAAAGAAATCCTGCCTCATGTCTTCCCTAGAAATTTCACTATCACGAAAATAGCCATGATTAAAATGCAGCTTTCTACTTAAAACAGTTCAGTTTCAACTAAATAAATAAACACACATTGTACTTGGCAGTAACAATTAGATAAGGTTTTAACTGGGGGCAAGAGATTTACAAAGAACTGTAAGCAGTCCAATGTGGTGGCGGCGATGGCTGTTGCAGATTTGCCATTCCAAATGTAAAACTGAATGATTTCAGCCAAAATAGGAATAGTGCAGCTGATTTGGGATTATGGGTCTGGGTATGAACAGAGACTCGATGAAACATATCCAAAAAAAGTATCCATTCCTAATTATCAGCTATAAAAAGAAAAAAGGAAGGGTTTGATAATCCCTTCCTTATGGAGATGGTAAGAATTCACTGAACATGAAGCAAAATTCTACCATCCGTCTCTCCACTCCATGCTTCATTCTTGGGCATGTTAAATTTTGTTTTTCAGGTGCATTTTTTTCAATATACTGAGTGATACAGTAAAATCTTTTATGGAGCACAACATCGGTTTCACAGAAAGCAAACTGTCCCAACAGATCAGTTAAAATTTAGATTACAGTGGCCCCTGCACATTCGTGAGATTTCAGGGTACAGAACCCTTGTGGAAGTGAAAAAATCATGAATAACTCTCCTCCGCAATCCCCCTCCCTTTCCCTTACCTTTTGCCCTGGTGTGTGAGCCTTCCTTCTTTGTGCTGGGGCCAGAAGCAAAGTAAATTGAGTTCATGTGAGGTTCCTGCTTCCCTCATTTTGCAACTGAAACTCTCTTTTTCATCTTCTTCTTCCCCCTCTCCCGGCTGCTGCCTCCCTGCCTCTGCGCACTTCAAGCAACAAGCAGGGCCCAAGAGACTCTCTCATCCCCACCTTCTCCCTCTCACAAACCCTACCACCATCTGCCTGCCTCACAGCCTGCCAGAAGAAGGAGCCACACATGGTAGTGGGAGGACACCCCTTCCTCACCTGGGCAGTGTTGTGCTATGGGGAGAGAAGTCTAACTGGCAAAAAGTCCTCTGAGAGCGAGTGAGCCTCAAAGGTAGCCAAAGAGGTAGCAGGTGGACATGTGGGCGACTCCCCTTCAGGGCATTTGCTGGATTCTGAGGTGAAGAAAGTACACATACATGCGCGCGCACACCTCCACCACCACTTTTCATCGTCTTACCTCTTGCCCCATCGGCAGAACTCTGTGGGCCTACAGAAGCCAGGAGTGCCCAAGAGCAGAAGCAGACAGCAGTGGCAGAAAGAAAAAGTGAGGTGATGCTGGCCAACAGAGGACCCATGGCAGCAGCAGTGGTGGCAGGAGAGCCCGATCTCCTCAGCCTTTGGTGCAGCCAGCCTTAAGTTCCCTGCACGGGGCTTCAGCCACATTTGAGAGCAGCTGGCACCGCCCTCTCCACCTGCCACAAGAGATTCTACAGCAAAATATGCAGTCTGAATTTTAAAAGTTACTAAAGACCTATCTCTTCTGGCAGGCCTACCCAGTCTATTTTTAATTATGACGTATTTAAATTATGATATATTTGTATTTTAAATGGTATTATGTTTTTAGTGTATTTTAACTTATGATGCATTTTTAATCGTATTTTATGTTGTACCCCACCTCAAGCTTCAGGGAGAGGCAGATGATGATGATGATGATGATGATGATGATGATGATGATGCCTAAAACCCAGTCAAGAGACCGTCCAAGCTAATCAAAAGACAGAGTACGAAACCAAACCAAATTGAAATACGAAGAGAAAAAACAGCCAAAACACAGTCCAAAAGTGAGATATCCAAGAAAAGTAGTCAGAAATAGGATACAGCTCCCAAATGTTTCCTTTGATGCTGCTGCCAAATTGGATGAAAAGGAACTGGGGGTTTGAGTGGGAATGATGTTGATCATATGCTTCAGGAAAGGAGGAGCTACCACTAAAACATAACAGCTCTAGAAAGTTCCAAATGATGAAATATGCAGGTGCAATAAACCAGCTGTGTCACAGAGACCACAAATAACAAACTGACACATAGCCTAAAAACAGGTAAACAGGACAAGAAGACAAATTCTTACCAGTTTGGTTTCCATTTAGTGAATCTGCAAATAAACACTCAAGAGTATTTTGCCTGCTAACGAGCCATGTAAAATTTTGGAAGAATAATATTTAAGCTGTCAAGCACTGAACTATACTATCTGATCTGCTGTGAACCCTCAGGAGATTCAACATGGAGCCAGATATTTGGTTACTATCTACTGTTAATTATTAACTGTTCTTTTGTATTTCTGTAATACAGATTGAATACTTCTTTTACGATATCCTGAAACTAGAAATTGATGGGTATTCAGTGCATTCCACCTCATGTGGCCTGCCTGTTTCCAGACATAGGCTCTGATGCTGCTGAAGTCATTTCTCAGTAAAGGGACATAAGTGCGAGCTTATACTTGAGATGGACCTCAAATGTACCTCTCAGGTACTATCTAGGAATCAAAGTGAGTCTTTCTCATTCTTTCTCTCATACACATACACAAGGTTTTGCTGTCAAATAGATAGATAGATAGATAGATAGATACACAGACAGACAGACAGACAGACAGACAGACAGACAGACAGACAGACAGACAGACACTTTGTATTTTTCAATCTGATAATCAATACACACAGTATACAACATTCAAAGCAAATAGCTACTGACCATACACAGTCGTCATTGGGATGCCGTTGGTGATGGCTGCCTCAGATTTTGCTTTTTAAAGATTTACAAGAATGTATTTGTATGTCTGCCAACTCCAGGATTTCCCAAACAAGGTGGCACCTCCCTCTTCTTTCTCAGTGACCTGTTTTGGCACCAAACCTATTAACACTTGAAATTTGACTATGCTTATCAAGGAAACGGTATCCATGTGAAAAATGGACAGAAATACACATATATGTTCTATTCTGTTTTAACATTTTTTTAAATGTTACAACATAAGCAAAAATTCCAATGTTCCTGATGCAAGATGCAACAGTGCTTTTGCTTCACGAAGAAAATTGGCATGGATGCTTGGGACAGGAAGTTAAGAATATCACATTTAACAAAAATACCAAGGTAATTAATGCTGACAGAATACAATTATAAAATTGACATTTAGCCAAAACTGGGTGGTTAAGACTCTTTTAATTAATGCAATTTCATCTTCTGAAAGGTATCATAGAACCACAGAGTTGGAAGAGACCACAAGAGGCATCCAGTCCAACCCCCTGCCATGCAGGAATAAACCATCAAAGCACTCCAGACAGATGGATATCCAGCCTCTGTTTAAAAACCTCCAATGAAGGAGATTCCACCACGCTCTGAGGTATATTCCACAGCTCTTACAATCCGGAAGTTCTTTCTAATATTTAGTCAGAATCTCTTTGTCTGTAGTTTGAATCCATTGCTCTGTTTCCTAGCCTCTGGAGCAGCAGAAAGCAAGTTTACTCCATCTTCCATATAATATCCTTTCAATATTGAAACATGGTTATCATGTCAACCCCTAATCTTTTCTTCTCCAGGCTAAATATACTAAGCTCCCTAAGCCATTTCTCATACAGCATAGTTTCCAGGCTTTTTACCATTTTGGTCACCCTCCCCTGGATACATTCCAGCTTATCAATATCATTCTTCAATTGTGGTGCCCAGAACTGGACACAGTATTCCAGGTAAGATCTGACTGAAGCAGAACAGAGTGTTATTATTACTTCCTCCGACCTAGATGCTATACTGCTATTGATACAGCCTCGAATCACATTGTTGTCTCATGCTCAGCCTCCTAGATCCCTTTCATATGTACTATGGTCAAGCCAGATGCCATCCATCTTATATCTGTCCATTTCAGGGTTTTTTTACTTCCAAGTGCAGTATCTAACATTTTTCCCCATTGACATTCATTTTGTTAGTTTTGGTCCAGCTCTTTAATCTCTTAAAGACATTGCGAATTCTGATCCTGTTCTCTGGGGTATTAACTACTACTCCTAATGTGGTGTTATCTGCAAAATTCTTAAGATGCCCTCTATTCCCTCATCCAAATCATTGATAAAGATGTTGAACAGCACTGTGCCAAAGACAGAATCTTGTAGCACCCACTCATCACTTCTTCACAGAATGAAAAGGACCAATTGGTCAGAACCCTTTGGATCTGGTCAGTCAACTAATTTCAATGAATCTTCCCAATCTGCAATTTCCATCAACAGTGGATCATCATATTATATACATAAAATGGCAGTAATGTGAATGTGGACATGCTGAAGCATCCACATGCATGTCTCCGTCACTGAATAGTATGGGACACAATCATCTGAATTTTTAGGCATCCATGGAGGGTCCTGGAACCGAACCCCGACTGATTCAGAGGGCCCACTGTACAAATCAACCCAACAGTAGCATTGTCTAGCCAACATTTTATTAGCCTGTTTGCAAAAATATCTGCATGGGAAGGCTTGTCAAAGGTCTTACTGAAATCTAGATTTCAGTCTCCTCCACACATCTCTCCTCTGGGAATTGGCAGGGGCCACTCCATGTGCTGTATCTTCCATGGTCACCTGCACATTCTTTGGGGACTGACACTGTTACTCTTGTTTCTTTTCCTTATCTTCACTGATAAGGCAGAGAACTTTGAATAGACTCTAGAGCTCCAAACTCAGAGAATGAGCCTTGGTCTTTCTATTTGTACGTGCCACATTCCTCCTAATGTCTTCTTGTGTTTGAGAACTGACCTACTCCTGAGAGATATTCCCTGTGTGTTCCTCATCCAGGACAGTCTGCTCCATTCTGACAAAGAGAGCCTCATGCTCTGCAATATACTTAAGAGCAGGTATACAGACCTCAAGTTGATGAACCTTGTCTTCCAACAAGGCAAACAACTTGCACTTGTATGTGTAGCTACCTACATCCTCTGGCAAGAACACAAACGTAGCACAACTGTTGGTGAGCAGTTCCCTCACCATCCATATTCAGTAGTCTCAAGCAGACACTGAAACAGGACTCCAAGTCTCCTCCTCAATATTTCCCTGCTAAGCATCCATGCAAAACACCTGCTGGCCATGCCCCTGTTAGCCAAACTCCTGTTTGCTGAGCTCCAGGGACTGGGACTGCAATTACACATAGAGCTAGCTCTTTACCGAGCCAAATCTCTCACTTTCTTTGGGCCTACACACAATAGAACAATAGAACACCAATGAGCACACAATTAAGCCTTCACTCAGCTCACACAAATAGCCTTACCCCAACAGTCAGAACAAGCTCTTCCAAAAGCCTCTCTGGAGCTGGGGAATTTTAACCCAACAGGCACAAGCTCACTGCATGCCCACAGGAAACACCTGTTGGCTTTGCCCCCATTAGCTGAGCTCCTGTTTGTCAAACTCCAGGGACTGGGGCTGCAGTTACATAGCTAGTGGCTGTAGCTCCTTCCCCAACCAAGATTATTAACAAGTTAATCATTACTAAATTCATTATTTATCATAAGATTAATTATTTGCCATAAAAGATTAAAAATCCAGTAAATACAATTGCTTGTTACCTGTTTGTGATAGTCACAGAATCATTTTAACCTTTTCTGAGGTAATTTTAGACTAGTGAGGAATACTCTTGAAATCCCAACAGACTCAAAACAGTGCTTATCTTTGACAGACAACTCTAGTATTGTTAAACATGCAAACAATATGTGTACATTAAGTGAAAAACTAGAAAAACCATTAGCAGGAAGGATATATTTTGCAGCTGTTGTAACTTTTAACACATACCCCAAAAGAGTATGTTATAAATCTCTGTTCAATGTATATATTGGTTTAATACTCATATACCATTAAAATAATATTTTTCCTCTTTCAGAAAGTTAGACACATGATATCACATCAATTCCTGAAAACTATTCAGATCTACGACTAGGTAAACATAGGCACGTTGTATTAGGGTTTCTCATCATGAATATTCAAATATAAATATTCAGTGAATTCACTGAAAGGGAAATATATCCCAAGATGAGAAATGTGTGTGTTCTTCTGTTCTTATTCCCAAGTTTACCCAGTCTTTTATGTCGTGGTTCTTACAAGAATTAGCTCTGTCACTGCACTGACGCGATAGGTGTGTAGTATTTCAGTCTTATGAAAGCATGGCCCTATATGATATCTGGAGTACAGCTTCTTGGATGATCAGATTTGGTAGGAGATTCTGAAGAAGAGAATGGAATTCCCCCAATAAGACACAATTAAACTTATTTTTGGATCTCTGGCTGGTTCTTCTCTCCAGAAGTACTGGTACGTATACGTAGAAAGATCTTGCTAGGTTACTCCCCTCTCCCAGGCCTCCTAATTTGAGCTAATAATTCCCCATGTCACAGAGGCACTGGCATCACAGGTGGATCACTGAGTCACTCATGTTTTGTGTTACAACACCTCAAAGCAACATGAAATCTTCAACATTTGGAAGAAAAAAAATAATTCAACACAGTGGTGGCAAATGCATATCCTTTTTCTGAAGACAGGCTGCCAGATGTTCTCTGTAACACTTACTCCAAGATGACATCACTATCACTTTGCTCTTTTTAAAAATTTCTTAATGAAGAATTCTTTTAAACCAACACTTACTTCTCTGTGCTGAAATACAGTAAACAACGTCTTCCTGCAGTGGCCATGGCTCTCCCAATGCTTTCAAAGTTGCAACTCAAATCACACCACACTATTTAATATGTTGGCTAGGGCTTTTGGAAGTAGGAATTTGGTATCTAGGGGACCACAGGTTGCCTTGTTGTGGGCCTTCAAGTCACCCTAAGGCGAACCTATCACGGGGTCTTCTTGGCAAGATTTGTTCAAAGGAGGGGGTGGTCTTTGTTCTCCTCTGAGACTCAGAGAGTATGACTCACCCAAGGTCACACAGTTGGTTTCCATGGTCAAGCAGGGATTTGAACCCTCGTCTCCAGAGTTGTAGTCTAACACTCAAACCACGACATCACACTGACTATCCAGGTTGTCTATGTCTGGTTTATTGGAAAATCATTCCTGAAATTTATGATGAAGGTGTGGGTATCTCCTCCACTAGCTTCTATAATCAGTATTTTATTCTTTCCCTTATGAAATCGTTATCATCCTCCCTCTCTCAAATTTTCCATTCTCTTCTTCAGAATCTCCTACCAAATCTGATCATCCAAGAAGCTGTACTCCAGATATCCTATAGGGCCACGCTTTCATAAGACTGAAATACTACACACCTATCGCGTCAGTGCAGTGACAGAGCTAATTCTTGTAAGAACCACGACATAAAAGACTGGGTAAACTTGGAAGCATCTTGTATTGTTTGTTTGTTTGTTTTAAGCCTGGGACCCACTCCACCTTACCTGTCTTTCCAGAGGTAGACTGGGAGGAATTACTAAGATTCAATAGCTCAAATGAGATCAGAAAGGATTAATTGTAAACAAGTATTTAACTGTTATTGAAACAAACACTTTACAATATCTGCTCCCCATTCAATGTGCTTGTCTTATGTTCTATTATGCAAGGAAACAGGAGTCAATACATATAAAATATTGCAATATTAAGTAGAGGGAAACTTGGAAAACAAATATAATTTCTTCTTCTTCTTTCCACCTGACACTTCTTTTAATTATTTAATAACCTGTGGAAGCTTAGGTTGTTTGATGTTGACATCATAAACAAGTCTGTCAACGTAGTAACTGCACGTGTTGGAAAGAAATGTATGTTTAAAAAAAACTCAGACATTTGTATATATTTAATCTATACTGCAGTTTTACTCAGGGGAGCACTCCTTTAAGTCAAAATCATAATGGAGAAATGACTCATACAGATCTTCAGACCTACCTCAAGTTACAAGTCCAGACTGTTTACTGAAGTACAAAAAGCATGCAATGTATTGTTTATAGAATGAGAAAGAAATGCAGAGTGTGTAAAAGAAAAGTTGAAAACTAAATACAGGAACAGCACTATCTTGTTACAAGTACTTGGCAGTTTGTCTAAAGCTCTATTGTCAAAGACAGATACAGTATGTACTGCCTGTCTGCCAAAAGCGCACGCGCGCGCGCGCGCACACACACACACACACACACTCCAACTTCAAGCATCTTTAACCATTATCACTCTTTTTGGCAATGGCCCCAATTTTCAAACAGCTCCATACTAAAGTAGGCATAACTTTACTAGAACTATATTGTGACCACATAAGATTCACAAGAGTATTAATCAATTCCCAAATGGATTATGACATACTACATAAGAAGACTGCAAAGTTCCTAAAGGAATGGGGGGGGGATTAGATTAACTCAAAAGATCAGTAGAAAGTGTGCCCCTACTACATTCCGGCCTTTACAAGATAGTTTTTTAAGTACCTATTCAAAACCAATAGAAGACATCCAGTCCACTTATAATGGGAAGGGTGAGTAGAGATTCCGCAGGGCATTCAGCATCCACACACACTCTTTTTAAAAGCTGTGTAATAGATATGAGAAAGAGGGTGGGCACTCAACAGAAACAGAAACCGACTTTTCACAAAGAAGCCTACAGAAGGGGTATCCATTTCTCTTTAGCAGGCAACCAAACTAAAGTTTGAAGACAAAGCCAAAATTGGGCAACTGCTGATGGTCCACAAGCCATTTGTGTCCTTCTCTGTACAATCAAAGGCTTGGGCCCCATTTGATTCCTCTTTCAGTCCTGAGTTCTTAGGCAAAATTTGATCTCCTAGAAGCCCCTTGGAGGAGTGGCTTGTCCTCTTGACATGGATCTGTCAGAAGACAAGATATGAAAGCAGGACTGGAAAGGTTGAAATGGAGTTTCCTGAAAATGTGCGCAAGTCTTTGTCTAGAAAATTGAACAACAGGAATTTTCGTTGAACCTTATGCAGAACCTTTTGAGTCTGAAAACCTAAAACACCTTCAGATAGTTAATTGGCTTAAGATAAGATGCTGCACTATTCTGTATGAGAAGTGTAATTGGAATTAATAGCTTTACTCTTATTTGCACCTTTTAAATGTTATTGAGAATATTTCTCAAAATAGTAATGAACCTCCATGTAGGAAATAACATCTAAAAGCAAATATTATTGTTTTTTGTTGTTGTTATTGCTTGCAGTTAGTCTATAAGCAACAAGAGAAATGTGAGCAAAAACAAATTACAGAACTGGATGGTAGAAAAGTAAAAGGACCCTCCTTAATTTCACAAAAATACAGAACACCAATCCACCTCCAATACCTGCACAGAGACCTAACCAGCAGGGCCCTAGGTACTCTTCTATTCTACTCCCCGTCACACCTCAATGTTCCAATAGGGATGTTTTCATAGGCCTTAAATTCCTGTTTTCGTAGACCCTAAAATTTTTGTAGGTCTTAGACACTGCACCTAAACTGCCTAATGGATAAGGTGGCCCTGATACCTATTAAGGATGTGTATTGGATTCAGCCAAAATCCAAAATCCAAAATATGAGTAGAAGCAGGCCACTCTGCACCGGTTTGGGCACATCTCAAGGTGAAGCTGGCTTCCACATAAAGCAATGGTGAGAAACAGCTATGTGTCCTGGGCCCAATGTGCTGCCCCAAGGTTTCTGAGGACTGCATGATCTGCCAAAGCAAACAAACAAAGAAACCCAGAAATGGGCAGAAGCCCAATTCTGTTTGTTTTTTTTAAAGGATTTTTTTTTCTAATGTTAAAAGTGCAGAGCAGCACCGCAACTTATTTAAACGGTGTAGTGCTGCTCCTGGGGGCAATTTATCCTTCTTCTGACAAGGAAAAAGTGGTTCCAGGAAGTCCAGAAATGTTAAGAGAAATACAGCCAGATTCTGATGGCTATACTTTGCCCACTCCATCCTAAGGCAAGCAAAATAAACCTGTATCTATTTAAATCATCTTTAGGTTTAATACTTTCAGAAAAACAGACAGCACAATCACACAGGAGGACTGGGTTAAGTACTAAGACTGAATTACCAAGTTCACCTTCTAATCCACGGACATTTTTTGTTTTACATGGCACACCTCTCATAGATATACTTTGAGAAGAAACCATTGTGCCACCACATTTCTGGTTTGTTATTAATGGCTGTCTCCCTGCTATCTTTTATCATTTGCACAACAGGGGACATCAGGAGATTAAGGACATACCGAGAAAAAAAAATGAGACATGGCTTTGGATTAGGCCATGAAAAGAATGAAACTCTTGCAAAAATCTTTATACAGTCTTTATTTTGGTTTTTATTGGAGCCAAATAATCTCTTAACATGGTTCAGTACATTTTAACCTCTGTTTGCCACTTATTACAGATGACCTTCCACATTTGCTAGTGTTGGGACACAGGTCCCCCTGCAGAAGTGGAAAAACTGCAAATATCAGTTTGTGTGTCTGTGGAAAGGGGGTTGTGGTAGGGAGAGCAGGCACCCCAGGTCCATATCTAGTCAGGGAAAGGACAGGGAAAGGGGGTGGGTCAGCATGGTGGCCCTATGCTTCCTCTCTTGCTCATCTTCTGTGGGTGTGTGCAGGGCATTGGGAGTTGGTTTGTGGTGCTGAAAAATTGGGCTGCAATCCATCTTTAGCTGGGCTGATGGACGAGGAGGAGGAGGAGGAGGAGGAGGAGCAGAGGTGGATTTTAAAAGGCCTGATTAGACCTGTCAAGAAGAAAGGTGCTCTCAGAATAGAACTGCTCGAAGTGGGGGAGAGGTTAGAGTAACTTGCAAATAATCAAATCTGTGAAATTTAAACCTGCAAATGAAGAGGGTAAGACTGTAATCATGTATCCTAGCTAAATTATCCATTCTTGTTCCTTGACTTTGAGATAAGAGCATGTGCGCAGCTCCTCGGATGATGTGAGGATTAAGTCATACTTAAAGCTACCATGAAGCTCTTATTAGAACAGCTGTACATTATAAATGTCCATAAAATACAAAGTCCTTTCTGGTTTATTACTATTTTAATTAACAACACTTAAAAGGAGATTCTCAAGGAGAACAATTTGCTAACATTATTTTAACTGCTCTTTTGCATGCCATGAAATAAACAAACATTTTGAAGGGTCTCTACAAAAATAACTAACAGAAGTACCTCAAATAAAATTCAGCAGCACCCTACCACCTATGTTTTGCAGTTGTCATGATCTTTTTCTCCATTCCATATTTCAGTGAAAAATAGGGGAAGGAGACAGAAAATATGAAAGCTAAATTTTCATTTAGAATTTAATAAATACTGATTAAGCCACACAGAGCATAAAACAAAGCTACTTGATAAATCTTTCAGCTTTTTCCCCCCCAGAAATGAAAGAAATATGGCTGCTAAGCAGATGACAGATGCTGGCTTAAAGATAAGTATTATTTATATTTTTGTACCAGATTTCTAGCTATGCATAGCCTTATCATGCATTGGTATACAATCAACAAAGCATTTGTTCACTGTTAGTCATTCACTGTACAGCTTATAGTTTCCGAGAGAATTTGTTTCACATAAAATGTTGAGACATGAATGAACAAAACTCATAGAGAAGTTTTAAGAAAACAAAGCATTCTTTGAAATCACTGTCATAGCTAATTGAACCAAAAGAAGAAGAAGAAGAAGAAGAAGAAGAAGTAGTAGTAGTAGTAGTAGTAGTAGCAGTAGTAGTAGAAGAAGAAGAAGAAGAAGAAGAAGAAGAAGAAGAAGAAGAAGAAGAAGAAAGAGGCTGAAAAATTGTATTATAAAAGCAACAATTCACTTTGAGAATGCAGGAAAGTCAGGCCCTATATTTCTTAGAGGTCACACCTTCCACTCGGAAACAATAGCCACCAATAAAATGGGCAGAATTGAGTAAGCTTACTGATAAGTGAGGCAAAGGCATTCTACACATGCTTGAGAGGCATATTCCACATATTCCATGGCTGAGCTCTAGTCTTCGAGTGGTGTTGTATAATGGTTAAAGTAAGACTGGAGGGGAAATGCTTTCAATCATTTCTCAGTCTTGATTAATTTCACCAGGTAAATTAGAGTCAGACATAATCTTTCAGCCTAACCAACCCTACAGGGCTACAGTGAGGATAAAACTACCTTGAGAACATCATGGGAAAGGTTGAATGTACATGTAAAGATAAATAGTAGTAACTCAAAAAAGGATCTCAGAAATGAAGACTTTCTTCTAATATGCCAAAATTCAGCTTGTTTTGTAAAATTTAGGTAAGAAAGGAAAGAAGCAGGCAGGCAGGCAGGCAGAGATTGGGAATCTGTGGCTGTCCAGGTGTTGTTGGACTCCTACTCCCAGGAGTCCCAGCCATCATGGTTAATAGCCAAGGATGATGAGAATGGTTGTAATTCAACATCATCTGGAAACCCAGATGTCTCTACCACTGCATGAGAATAAGGGGAAAAAATTATGTCATGACATTTTGAAAAAAAATGTTTGGAATAGATTAGAAGGAGCACTCAACTGAAGCTAAATAATACTAGAAGTCTGTCCCTTTTTGCATAGGTCTCTTATGGGATGCCAGTTTAAGCTTTCAAACAATAAAATCAGAGAGGTAACCTAACACAAAGAACAAACTTTTTTTCAGTAATAAAATATATCTGTCTCCTAATGACAAAGGAAAAGTGCTACAAAAATTACTTTGTAAATTCCCACTCAAAAGCAGAAACAACATACACAGGCAATACAATTAATTTCCAGTGTTTTAAAATCAAGTTAGTTCTCTCTCCTGCCCACCAAAATGAAATAGGGCTTCAATCCAAATGCTAGTCCCAACTAGAATAGACCCATTGAATCAACTGCTGAATGATAAGTCAACACATATATAAATCCCACTGATTCAATGATTTCTGCAATTGAATTGAAGGCTAAATATGCATAAATAAAAATAAGAGACATAAAACTGAATATAGGAAAATTTCATTTCTGAACTTAAAATGAAGGGGCATTTCCATGAATATTGTGATAACAGAATGAAACAGAACAAAAAATGATATTGCTGTTCTTATAATGGTTGCTCCAACCCTGGGAGACAACCTTGTAGCTTGGTGAGTTCTGGCAGCCATATGGTCTCCTCCAGCTTCCTCCTACCCAGCATGCTTCAGGACTGGCTGCATCCAGGTATCTCCCCCAGCAGCCAATGAGTTTAAATCTGCGGCAGCCAATGAGTTTAAACTTCAGGTTTAAACTCATTGGCTGACTCCTTCCCTGGCCAGAGGCTCCTGCAATTTTACCTCTGGTCAGGGAAATGGCTTTATAAGCTGGCCCTCCTCTGGCTGGTTCTCACTTCGTTCTGGGTGTCTCCCCTCCCTCCCCCAGTATTATGTGATACCTGTATGTATTTCTTTGTCACAACTTTGGGGGCAGTTGGCGTGAGTCCTGGATCCAGGACTGGTATGTTGGTGCCTCCATGTGAGGTTATCCTTAGGGGGTGCAGAGATGCAACAGGTGTGGATGTCACTCCTGCACTCAGCAGATTGGTGGTTTCAGCACCTGCCAACTCTGGGCATGGCAGGTGCTGTTTGGTAGCGCTCATCAGTCAATAGGCAGGTTGGCTGATGCCTGGATCCGGACTCATCCAAATGCCAACCCTTGTAACAGGTGTAACCAAATAAACTTGTGGCCTTTTTTCTCCCATATTTTTGTGTCTGGTGATTCCTCCTTTAGCAGCCAGCAACTCTCTCCCCTGAGACTGCAACTATGCCACCTTGTCTCTCTCTCACACACACACACCTACCCCCTGTGAGCATCACACATAGGAATGAGAATCTACTGTCACCTCACATCTGATTTAAAACAATTTTTCAAAAATTTCTTATTCATATGGAATGGAACACACACAAAATAACAGCTCAAGTTTTCAAAAAATATTGGAAATGAAGGCAGACATTTAAACCTGTAGAAGCATTAATTACGCTAGGAAGGTCCATTATACTTTTGCATTCTTACTTTTCACTATTTACACAACTTTGCTCAGGAAACTTTTCAGTTCATTTCAATAAGGGTCCAAAGATGAAATATTTTCACCCCTACCCATACAGTCTTCCAGCTCTTTGCTAACTCGTGTTTGTTTCCAATATGATGATGTCGTACAAAGTATAAGAAGACGGAGAACCCACTAAGTAGGCTAAGTAACCCAGGACCTGCCAAAGGGCAGCCAAGCAGGAGGGCTTCAATCAACACACCAGGAGGCAAACTGTTTATTAGCTGGCTTTGCAGGTGGAAAAGATCCAGAGTCAGCCAACAGGATTTGCTGCAAGATATCCAAGAATTTCTACTGCTTTCATCCCCAAACAATCTCCAAAAGTAATTTGCATGCAAATAGCAAGACAACTTCTTTCTGTGCAGCAAATAATGACTCACGCACACGTGTGTGCATGCACACACATGTCAATAAGCTACAGACATGATTCTGAAACAAGTCCAACTATATTCAATTCTAGCACAGTATTTGGAGCAAGTGTGATCTGTTTCTTTCTTCTGACATGCCTTCTTTCAAACATTTTCATTATTTATGAGAATAGTTGAGAAACGAAAAGAAATATATTGCCATCTATTAGTGGCTATGATGACTGCCTAACAATCTGAGACCCTGAAAAGATAGACACCAATGTCCCATAGCACTTCCATAAAGATTAATGGATAAATCCAGTATCATGTTATGCAAATGCCATTGGACAACAGTACTCACTCCTCCCTCTCCCTCAGCAGCCTACTGTGCCAACTCAAAATCTGTTCTGGAGGATTTCAGCCATTTGGAAAAGTGTTTGGGGACACACAAGGAAGAGTGTGAGCTTTCCCTCTTTCGCTTCCTCTGCAGTTCTGACAAGTTTTGAAAAAAATATTTGTTTTTTTAAAAAGACAAAAGATGCTCCATCAATAGAGTGATGTCACTGGATCTAACCCTAACACAGAACAAGCAAGGAACAAAGAGATAAACTGAGGGCCTTTCCACACTATACAATTACAGCACTCAGATTCCACCTTGACTGCCATGGTTGAATACTATGGAATTCTGCGATCTGCAGATTAGGGAGAGAAATTTAATAGTCTCAGCCAGAAAGCTCTAGTATAGTGGTTCTCAAACTGTGGGGAAGGATTCTTGGGGAGGAGGCACAGTAGTTGCTCAAGGGGAGCACAAGTCAGCCAACAAGAACAGCAAATGTGAAAAAGGACAAGCCTGTGTGTGTATGTATACACATGCACTGTTGAGGATTGACTGGTCTCTGCAAAAGAGCAAAGTATCTTCCACTCTCATGCCTTCCTCCAACTCAGACATAGCAAAAATTTGCCTCTTTTTTTTTAATGCTTTTCCCACCCAGCTTCTCCAAACATTCTGTTGTTGGCGCAACAGGCACATGTCCCTTAGCAACCCTGCGGCAGTTTCTTCGTTGGGGGAGGGAAGGGAAGTGAAAAGAGAAGACAGAGAGAATGATAACTCAGTATTAAGATGGAGGGTACATGTGGCACAAAGGGCCTCTGTGTGTGAAGGGGTGAGGGGTACAGGATAGGACATGAGAAGGCATGATGTGGATTGGTGGGGCACAATGTCCTCATGCAAATTTAAAGGGCCATAAGATAAAAAGTTTGAGAACCACTTACTCTAGTGCTTCACCAAACTACAAGCTTCAAAATTCCATAGGATGTTTCCATAGTGGTTGAAATAGAGTATACTGCTACAATTGTGTGGTGCAAAAGGGTCCTTTGGCGTAGACCTTAACTTATTTGGTTCATTCATGGGAACTTCCATTAAGAGGCGGCTAGTTGCAATTACAGATGGCACAACCAGCAGAGCAACTTTCCTTCCATGAGTGGAACAAAAAAAGGGAGGTGACTCAAGACCTTAGTTAACATGGAAAATCAGAATGGACCTTTGTATCTCCTATCATTAAACACAACTAGCATTCTTAAATCCTTCAGCTACGAAACACAGGCATCAAGAAATTAATGAAATGGGCATATCTACCAACAGATCTTTCCCTTTCTATGTAAGCATAAAATTAAAGATTTTTTTTCCTAAGGAAGACTAGTTAAAGTTCCTATTGACTATCAATAGGAATATAAATATCCTGCAACAAAACAAGAACTTCCTCAGCTGCCACCAGTGGATTTCACTTTAGATCCATCTCAATATTAATGGGAATGTTAACAATCAATATTACAGATTATTATTTATAACATGTTTTTCTACAAGCAGCTCAAGCTGGTATACATGCTTCTTCTATTCCCCTTGTTTTTATTCCCACAACAAACCGGTGAGGTAAGTTAGGCCAAAAGGTAAAGTGCTTTGCATTCAGAATATACTACATTGGATATCAACAGCTTGTATCTCCAGAAGTCTGAGCCAGGACAATTCAAAATACAGACATAAATCTACTTTTTTAATATTTATATTAAGCCACCAATACCAAGCGTTATTGTGTCATGATCCTATATGGCACCAAATGAAGGACAAACACGGAGTTGAGAAGGAGCAGGTACTACTACACAGTTTTCCTTAAGATACCGAATAATGGGAAATGCTTAAATTATGCTAGATCAAACAATCAGGATTAACTGGAAGCATGGTTTACCAACTCATAATGGTGAAGGTCTCATGGAGGTCAGAAACCCTCTTTCAAAACTTACAACACCTAAAGAACTGCTTTACGTTATATGACATTTCCTCCATTTCAAGAAGGTCTCCAGGAGTTTAAACACCCTAAAGGTACTAGATCCTGTCTGATCTTGGAAGCTAAGCAGTGTCAACCCAGGTTAATACTCAGATGGGAGACAGCCAAGGAATACCAGGTGCTGTAGGCTATATTTCAGAGGAAAGAACTGTCAAAGCTACCTCTGAATATTCCTTGCCTAAGAAAACTATGAAATTCATGGAGTTGCCATAAGTTCACAGGTGACATCAAGGCACACGTGTGCACGCGCGCGCGCGCACGCACACACACACACACAACTCTGAGACTCTGTAGGATCTGAAATAGAAAGGAGAGTATGTTCTCAACAGAGTCTCCAGTGCTTTGAGTTCCCTCCTGGGAACTGCATTTTGTGCTCTCACTGTTGCTTCCCCCCTCCATGCCAAGCAAATGTATCAGAGGGTATTTGAGGCCCTCTCTGGGTTGAAAGAGTTCTTCTTCCCCGCTGTACTGCTGCATTTTTGTCTTTGCTGGTGCTCAGTTCTTTAATTACTTCTGATTAATTGTTTCTGCCAAGTTATACCTTTGCTGATGTTTCACTATGTACTCGATTTTAACATTACCTGCCCTGAAGAGTCTCTGGCTCCAAAGGTGGGATATGAACATTTTAACAAATAAATAAAGCAAAATGTTGAGCAAGTTAAAAAAAAAAGCCGACACTTTTTTCTCAACAGTTCTTCACTATTTCTTTTAACAGCATGATATTTAGCAGTTTGTGTAAATACCAGTTTACAGCACTTAGCTATTATTATAATAAATTCACTAGAAGCACTATGATTTCTTCAAGGAAATCAGCAAATTGTAACTTTATTTATTCAATATACTTTTTATGATAAAGCTATTCACCAAGTCAAAGAAGGGAAAAAGTTTCCTACTTCACAGTATCCCCTTTGTTTCAGATGGTCTGTAGTTAAGTTAGAAGTAGCTAAATAGTTAATCTTCAGCAACTGCTGGAAGAAGAACACTAGTGGCTCACTGCCCATCATTCTTTTAGACAGAGCTTGTTTTAAAAAAAAACAAAAACAGGGCAGCTTGTCCAGCTCAGCAGTCAACTGATTATACTAGGGAACTCAATGGGGCTCCCAGCCAACCCCTGAGACTGCTGCCAGCCCCTTGGGTATTCAAAGGCCAAGTTCCAATGTGGTTTTTCTTCTGCCAGAATCACATGATGTCAGTGCTATTTTCTCCTGACCAGAATAACCAGTCATTCAGGTTGCAGCAAATGATATGCAAACAAACTATCAGTTCAACAAGTCTTGCACTTAACTTCGAGAGGTTACACACACAAAAGGTGCTGCATACTTTTTTCCCCCTCCATCCTGCGTTTGGGGGAGGAAGTCTCTTGAAGCCTCCTTAGTACTCACCAGACTTAGGCTAACACTGAAAAAACTGTGAACAAATCTGGCTGTGGAGAACAAATCATCCTAGAACTTTGTAAGGGTCAGAGCATAAACAATCTGTGAATCTGAGAGAACTGAAGAATCAACAAAATAAACATATGAAGTCAGTGGCAAATATCTCATAAACAGCAATGTGTGCCAAACAGAAGTGAGCTACATTTTTGTCATCCATTTCAGTGTTTCTAATTTGCCAAGCATCAAGTCTCTTACAACATGTCGAATTACAACAATCCCATAAACTTTTTCTACATGGGCTGCCCTTGAAAACCACACAAGGTTGTATGTGCCAGCTAGACAGATCACAGGAATCATTAAGAAACCATATGATAACCGCTTTAAAGGAACGGCAGCTGCTACCAATATATTTCTGCTGCTGATGTCTAGGGACTGTCCCATGACTGGGAGCTGTACAGCACATGAAGAGCCAGAAAAGGGTTTTCTCAACACTAACATCCTGGCTATAGAAAGCCCTCACCTTGAAAACTCAACTAACATTGAAACTGCCTTTATATCAGCACCGTTAAAATATAGTTATCAGCCAGGCATTTGGGCCCTACTGATATCATGTGTTTGTTCCAAATTTATTTGTGTTCTGATTTTGTTCTGTTCAATTATTTAGATTGATGATACTGACGATGATGATGAAATCTTTGTACAGTGTTTTAAAGTGCTTCCAACTGATCTAAAGTGTTTTAAGGTGACTTTATTCATTGTACTCCACAAGTAATACCGTGTGAGCTAGAAATAAGAATGTATTAGCAAAAACGCTTGCAATATGATATAACCAACATCTCAACTTGTGGATCTTCAACACAGCAACTGGATTTTGGCAACTTTTCTCACTGTCCACACCTGGTTGAAAGAGAGGAAATCTGACCATGCATTGCCTCCTTATTGCTACAATATAAGCAGTTGCATAAACAGGCATATGCTCATTTGTTCGGCCATATTAAAGATCTATGGAATAATATTATTCTGTTCTCATGCACTTCCTATTTCTCTAGTAGTACAACGGGAGGATCTAAGCATCTACCTAATGCCTTTCGAGCAAACCAAAGTGCTGCCACCCAAAATACCAACAACAGACTATTATAATAACCTAAACTACCATTTTACAGCATTTATTAATTGCACAATTAATATCATTCTGATATTTTGTCACTGTGCATGTCTGCACTGATTTGAGCCTGTTCTTCATCCTGATGTACTAATTTCCTATGCGCATGGTTTTTTTTCAAAACATGATAAATGTTCATAAATTCAATTAAAAGAAGAACAATAAAATATTCCTCCTCCATTAACAAAATAACTCTCTTTTTGGGGGTAAATCAGGGTCTCAGGGACAGACTATCTACCTAGGACAGAGCCACACCTAGATCTCAAAAGGTGTGGTCCAACTTGCCTGTCTGCACAGACACTCCTTCTATAACACCTCAACCAAGCAATAAGCCATAGTGTGACTAACACCACTATTTGTGACTAACACCACCATTTTTTTCTCCTGGCATAATTATATACCATCTTTGCTAGATAAAGAAAGTGGAGAAACCACTAAAAAACTAGAGTGGTGCTTTATATGCCTTTCAGTTGGCCTAATAAAGTTATCACCACAATGTGTGCTGTGGATTGTTGATACCTAATTAGCACATGTCTGTAAAGTTGAAAACGCAAGTTCAGGAATTCTTGACAAAGTTCCTAGTTCTCTCATAGAAACTTTGACACGTCTAATTCAAACTACTGAGAGTAAAACATTTTTCTCATTTTTCATTCACATTATTAAGGTAATCTGGGAAATAAGAACACACCACGCTTATGATTCTGATTTGCTGAGATATGGCTACCACTACTAATCAACTCCCTGAACTATATGTTGTCTGTCATTTGAACATTTTTGCCTTGTGTTAGGTATTCTTAGATACTGCCTCTGGCATTTGATTAAATACCGGCACAATATGAAGGGTTAACTGCTAGGATCCAGAAAACTTTTTCTACTTACCTGTGATACCTGTGATAGTGATACAATCTGCCTAAGAGAAACAGCCATTATTTTATAACAATATCAGAGCTGTTATTGTGTTACTGCTTTACAGTGTTAAACAGATTCTTTTTCCTAAAGACACTGCAGTATCCCTGACACAAGATGACCACAATTGTAGAAGACACCATTAGTCAAATGCCTCATATTTATAGGTCAATCTTATTATGACTGCAGTTCTATCCATATATATATATTTAAGTGGGTTCTTTGAAATGGACAAAAGAAAAATCAACATGTGCATTCTACACATCTCCCCAAGTCTTTTCAGAAACCATAAAACTGCAAGTTTCCAATTAGTCAAAGACAATGTGAAGAAATCTTAAGACTGGTCACTCCCTCAAACACAGCAAATTAGAGAAAGGAAAACCCAGCCGACCTTGGAATAATAAGAAGGCTGGATCAAGGCATACATTTGTTCTCCTGCTTGGCAGTTTATTCTAACATAGCACAAGACTTTTGACTATTTAGCTTTTACATAACAGTACCACCCACAAATTCCACAGAGGGTCTGGACAACACTGTACTAGGCAATGGATAAAGTGCCCCTGGGAACTGACAGCCTGAAACACAGCCGCCTGTCACTTATTTGTCACAACTACCAAGAAAGACTATGTGGCAAAAACATCTGTTATTAAAGTCTTTGCAAACTATCCCAACAACCCTGATTCAACAGTAAAACAAAAAAGGAAAGGAAAGGGAAAAGGCTGAAATGATAAAATGAAAGACATATGTAAAGTGTTATGCCCAAGAAAGGGAAAGCAAATGTGTAAATACAGGCCTGAAGATAACCAGCTGGATAGTTGAACTGCCAGGAAAAAAAATGGAGGCGGGGGGAGCTGAAAGTGTAACAATATGCTGCAAAGTGGAACATGCATTGACATTAAACTGAGTTTTCTTAGCAAAAGCATCACACCCAAATTACTAAGGCCATTTCCACACTACACTGTTATTGTGCTATTCTTTTACTTTTCTTTTTTTTAAAGTAAGCTTTATTTATTTACATTTGCATATTGATAATTTTGGATGTGACATATTTTCAAATATATGGCAGCACATGAAAACATACTTCTTTCATTTTTTTCACCATCCTATGGAATCCTGGGGTTTACAGTTTATGGAGGGCCTTTAGAATTCTCAGCCAGGGAGCTCTTTGGCCTCAGTAAACTGCAAACCCCAGAATTTCACAGGATGTTGAAAGTGGAATAATAGCACTAAAACACTGTAGTGTGGAAATGGCCTAAGACTCAATTTCCAGATAGAAGCTGGACACCCTTTTTCTCCAGGCAGCCTTCCTTACTTTTTTTCCACATGGAGTGTAAGATGTGGGATATTGAGATGATGAATCAGCACTATGTGAAGTGCCCAATCACAACAGCACTTTTCTACAGTGCAAGAGAACACATCTGTGTATTGCTTCTCACAGTCTGTTAACAAATTACACTTCCCTCTACTATAGCACACACAGGAACACATCCACAGAGAACCTAGCAGTACAATTTTCTATGCAGTTAAGAGATGCAATGGCAAATGATGGAGCAAATTCCCGCAGTAGCGTGGCTCACAGTTTGTCTTATGGCGATATCACACCAGGCAGCTACATTGTAACTGCAGCAGGATAACTGTTTGTTGTTGAGACTTATCACATGATGCCATTTCTCTTCTGTTGATCTCCTGCTAGCAGACTGTTTGAAAAGTGTTTATTAACACACACACACACACACACACACACACACACACTGTTAAAAACCTCCTTGTAAAAAAGAAATGCTTTCCAAACAGTCTCCCACCAGGAGAACAATAGAAGAGGAATGAGGTGATATGGTAAATCTCAGTGAAAGATACTATTATTCTGCTGTAATTGCAATTCACTTGCCTCATGTGATAAACCCATGGACGGGCTAGGCAAGGTGTAACACATCAGCTTTCTGCTATGAAACACTCTGATTAGAATAAATATTAAAACTATTAGACAGTAATGGAAAAAAACACAGAAATTGGGGCAGGTTTTACATACTCTAAGGATATTGCTGAGAGCGTGATCTTTTAGCAATGCCTGCTCGGAGTTTTTAATGAAGTTCAAAAGAATAAGGAACCTGCTTCTGCATGAACCCCCCCCCCTCCCCGCCACACCATACGGGGCTATTTCAAATTAGTGTCTTACTAAAAGAGAACACTTTGTCAGGCAGGTAATCTGCTTCCAGATTAAGAACATTTACTTTCTTCCTGCTGGATTGTTCCCACAGATACCAACACAATGCAACCTCTGCAATTAGTTTTCACAGGTGGCTGTTTTGCCTCCAGTAAAACTGCTTTCTTTCTCCTCTTGCAAGTCATAGCAAAGCAAATGTATATTAAAAAACATTTCAGATATGAAATAAACACTTTCATAAAAGCAGCTGTGATGCAATGCATCATTTCTGTCTGACCTGAGTTATGGAATGAACTTTAGTTGCCAGGATCAAAGCTGATGGGAGGGAGGGTTTTGGAGGTGCTGGAGCTCAGAATAGCACAGCAGTTAGGTAAGTTCAAAGTCCCTAGGAGTCAGAACCAGTCAAGTTAGAAATACTTGGTGTTTTTTTCCCCTTTGCTCTCTGTTGGTCATTCTAAAAAGCCAGACTTGTCAAAACAGGGCATCTTACATCAGCACTGCTAAATTAAAGCATATTTTCGTGGGAGTGGGAGCTGCCCACCTCATTTCATGAAGCTAACAAGGGCTTTCCAAAAAGAAGTAGGGAAAGGATGTTTAAATTGCTGCAGATTGACTAAATAAGAGTTGCTCTTAAACAAATGGACTTTCTTCTGATATTAAAGATCTTCATTTCCAAAAGGAAAAAGAATTACCACATCAACATAGATCTCAACTAAACATCTGTTAAAACTGTTTGTAGGTCAAGGGTCTCATGCTGTTAAACACTGGGGGTTCAGCCTCAACTTTTTTCCCAAGGTCTTTCAGGAGTGTACATATCTGAATACAACCATATTGCTAAAACATCTGGCATATTTGCTTCCAAAAATAAATAATTTCTTTTAATTCACATTGAAAATTTGTATTTTGCAAACTTATTTTATCCTAGACTTCAAATACAGAAAACATCTCCTTAGTATCTTTTTAGTTGGTTAAAATTACTGTCGGGCTAATATCCAGGACTCAGTTCATAACTGGGCTCAGATAAAACAAGCATCTTCCAAAAAGCTAAGAAATACCTGAGTTACTTCCAAGTCCAAGTGTGATCCAGTTGGGATTCCACCATGCCTCTGAGGAGTCAAATCCCTTCCACATCCTTGTGTGAATCCCTGAACTCATTCCTGCTGACAGTCCAACTGAGACAGGGATTTTTTTTTCCTTTGCCCCCACCCCTTATTTTTCCTTTTTGTTATTTTTGAGCCTCATCTTCCTTCACTCCTACCCAAGCACTTGGAAAACTGTTGTTGTGACAGGTGAGGAAGGCATTAAGAATCCAGGTAATAGAGCATTCCTTGTGATCTTGATGTCTAGATAGCAGTTCAGGTAACTCCCAACTCAAAGCTTAGTGTTCCAGATGCTCTGTGTGTGGAGAAGGGAAAAAAAGGAGAGACAGATACAGCTTTCTTTCTTTGTCAGAGCAGCATCTACTGCTGCAAGGAGGAGCAGAGGCAGCAGCTAGGTAAATGACTATATGCCAGATCAGGTTAAATGAAGAATAGCAGAAGAACATGGGAGGTCAAAATGGCTACTTCATTGCCAAGGTGAGCAGTGTAAGTTACCAAAGTCAATGGTATATCTAGCTTCAATAGCACCTAGAGCAAGTATGCAAGTTGTGCAGCCACCGCAGACCAAGGACAACCCTGGCAAGGGCAGTGGCAGCAGTGGGGTAAGCCTCAGTGGAGGGACTGCCTCTTCCACCACCACCATCCCAGGATAAGGAAGACCCTGGCAAAGGTGGTGGTGGGCAAGGCCTGGGTGGAGAGGTTGCTTCTCCCAGTGCCACCCCAGCCCCAGGCCAAGGAAAACCCTGGTGAGAGCAGTGGTGGGCCAGGCCTGGGTGCAGGGGCTGTTTCTCCCACCACTGCCCTGGGCCAGGAATGGCCCAAGCAACGGTGCATAGATGATGGTGGGGAACCCTGCTGCTTTCAGGGTGCACTGCTGGGCCAGCTGTCCAGAGCAACAGGGCTGGGGGGCATGGCCTTTTTGCACACCCTGGCATTGGTTGCCAGGCAAGGGCCCTACTTGCCCCACCCTAGGTATGCCTCTGACCAAAGTTGGTATTCTGAATAAATTTTTAAAAAACACTGGCCACACCTAAGTGCATCTGTCTTAGGAAACCACAGCAAATGGAGCAGTGGGGGGAAGGAATTTGTTGAAATAAAAACATTAAAAGTGACAAATGTTAAAACACTCCAAGTGGCTTGTATAAAGGATGATTCTGATTCAGATCTTAGAGGGGATGATATCTCATTTTACACTGGCACTTTATTTTACAGTTATGGGCAATGCTTCTTAATGGAAACTCTGGCTGGTATCCCGTTCAGTCTTGCCTGAGATATAACATTATCATTACTCCAATTCACATTTTTGGTCATTGCAGGATTGCAATGTAAGTGTAATTTCTAATGAGTCATGTCATCTTATGTTATGTCCAAAGTATGACAGCCTCAGTTAAGTAATTTTGGCTCCCAAGGAGAGTTCAGGCTTGATTTCTTCTCAGACCCATTTACTTCTGTAGGGCAGAGCATCACATCACAGCTGTATTGATTAAATACAGCCATAAAGCTGTGATATACAATAAGTAAAAACATACAAAACATTAAATACAGAATTTTTTTTAAAAAGAGTCAGAAAGCCTTGCCGATCTATTACTAGTAACCTAGAGATCTACGAGAAGGTTGAGATCAAGTCATCTCTACCCTAGATAACACTGTCAACTAAGAAACAACTATGTGAACCTCTTATTTCTGCTGGCTTTTCAGGCAGTGGCTGGAGGTGAGACTATTAGATGATTCACCAACTCTGCTCACTTCTGGATGACAATTTGTTCATACCCTAGTGACTTCGAGATTCAACTACTGTAATATATTCCAAATGGAACTGGTTTTCACAACACAGAGAATACACCGCAGATCTATGTGAACATCTTTATTCACTCTAACAGCTGGTTAGGACCAACACAGACAAAGCCAAAACAGGCTACTGACAAACAAGAGATATCAGGCTTGGAGACAGAAGTGCTGACAATATTGGAGGAAATGCCTACTGAGAACTGAATACATTTAATAGCCATAGAATGTTGAGTGTTAGTGGGGGGAAAAAATGGAAGCAGGAAAGGGAATGAAGGAAATGGATTGGAAGAAGGCTGCCACACTGAACAGGAGCACTTCTATTAGGAGGTGAGGATTCACTGAAACATCTTGCTATAGGTCCCAAGCATTCTAAAAGGCCCTATGGCGATCACTTAGATGAAAAATAAGACTCCTACACACTATTCAGCATGCTGAGGAAAACATCAAGGTAATCGGAATAAGGTGGGCACGGGGAACGGGGTCTTGAACATTTCACAGCTGCACAGAAGTAATTTCATCAGGTCTAGGTACAGTTGGTAAAATGCACTTTTTAATGCAACAAATGTATAAGACATCCATCCCCCATTTTGACCTTGCCACCCTAACGTAACTAGAACCCACATAAACACCATAATTACCTCTACCTTCCACTTGCTAAAAGAGTCCTTCCTACACAGTGTTCTTCCTCCGGTTGCTTTCTGCCAGAGGAAAACTGAGGTGGCTGCCTTAACTCCAGCAAGATGTGCCCTTTTATGGCAATAAAGAAGTGAGTAAGAGAAGGTACCCAGAGAGAGAGAACAATCAAAAGATTTCTAAACCACACCCTAGGATCCACTACAACATTTTGCTGCACACCACATGTCTATTAACACCTATTCTAGATCACTCATGTCAGTTACCAGTTTGCTTCTGGAACCAATTCTACATGCTGGATTTCACCTTTAAGTTTCCATCCGGCTGATCCCTATTTCAAGAAGCTATTTCAGGATCATACAGTCTTCCCTTCTGCAAGCTTTCCAAGCTTTTAAGACTTTGACAACAACCACTTTCTGCTCCAAGTCCTAACTTTACAAAAAATTAGAGTGATTTCCTGCAGCATAAGGACCTCTTCGCAGTTGTTCTCAAAATGAGAAATGCCTTCCCTTTATGTTCTTCTTTGGTTTCTTTTCAGAGAAATGCAACAAAGAGTTATTTCAAGCTTTCAAAAACTACCTGAAATCAGCTGGAAACATTAATTCCTCACTCTGAATGCTTGAAACGGTTTTAAATGTTTATACTGTTTTTATTATCTGTAAATTACATTATGTCTTTTGTTACAAAGTGATTTTTAAACAATTAGGAACACAGAGGATGATATTCTACAAGTGTTTAAAAAACTAACAAAATGTTACAACTTCTGCAGTAACAAACAAAACAGTAAAACAATATAAAACTATCTACCGATCATCCATGAATCATCATCAGAATCACGTTTTGAAGGTGCCGCTCAATTCGGCATGTGTTAGGATTTCTTGCAGTGTTCAGGATAAACAGTAAGAAATATCTCCAAATCATATATAATATGTACACCTCATTTTTTAATTATTCCCCACCCAAAAGAAAGACATTTTCTGCATACGTATTTTTAAAAAAAATCATAGCACATCATTTTTAAAAAAAAATCTCTGAATTTAAAACCCTGGGCCAGGGGAAACATAGAAAAAGCAGGAAACATATCAGCTTGGTTTTCAGCCGAGTCTACTAGTCTCTCTTGCACATAATTGCACTGTTCCCCATCCCCCCACCTCCAATCATAACAAATTAGTCTAACACTTGATATTTGTCATATCTTAATAAGGAAGAAAAGCCTCAACAGAAAAAAAAATTAAATCAGGAGGTGACAGGAAACAAAACACTATTTTGTCTTGAATTTGCACAGCCTAATTTATAGTAATACAACAGAACCTACGAGTTCTGGTAAATGTCAGAGCAGCAGCACTCATTACATATGTTGATAGGTATGAACCAAAGTCTCTGTAGGCCTTTCAAAAATTGCACACAGCCGATTTAATGCAAACCAGAAGTCTCTGGCTGCTGGATGAACATTCAGATTTGTTCCCATATGGATATTACGAGGAGGGGGCTTTTTTTCACTCCTCATTTATTTACAGTTGAAGGGTGGGTCTTTTAAGAGTGAGCACAAGGCCAACTACCTATGGATTTGGTTTGTGGGAAGACACCTCCCACTTCCACAAAATTCTCCAACCACAGCAGAGAAAGCATCTTGGTTTGTACGTAACCTCTTCCCCCCACCTAGCATCTGCCTTGCCCAATCTCGTCTGGGACAGCTCCAATAACAACATCTGCTTGGCAGCTTTTCAAACCCATGGATAGTTATCTAACTGAGGCTTTTGTGCTGCACTGTTTATTCTGTGTGAAGAAATGCCTCTTTAGTTGAAAGAGTACTTTAGAAAAGCTGTGCAGCTATTAGCAAGTGAAGCACAAGGCTAATAACCCCCACCTGCTCATCAAATTAATTATGACATCTGAGTCATTATAGCTCAGAAAGAACACACAACTGCAGAATTGTCACAAGCAGAAACAAATATACTATATGTTAGAAACAAAAAAGAAATTAAAGCCAGCAGAGGACAATGACCTTTTGCATTTTTTTAAAATGATTTTTTAAAAAACATTTGATTATTTCTTTTCCAACAATGCCTCAGTTAAATGCATATGGACGGGTAGAGGCTGAAACTCTGTACTACTGTATAACCTCAGTAAAAAAGAATGGTTGTACTCATATTAACCATGGTGCTGCAAATATTAATAGGTACTGAGAAATCTAGTTCAAAAACTGTACTAAAAGTAAAATTCCAGTATTCCTTGTAGCTACCAGCTAAGTAATCTAAGCTCAAAAGGCATGTTAATATAAATATGCCCCAATTTTTTTAAAAAAAAAATACATTTGTTCCAAAGTCTCCGGAAAACTATGAAACAATTTTACACAAAACTAATCAGGCAGCACTATCATTAATATAAAGCTCTGATTTTCAAACTTAAGTTGCATTAAGGAACAAACATTGCAATATTAATATTATATAAATAGTATATATTTATACTATTACATAAATATTAATATTAAATATTAAGATTTTGTGTGCTCCATTAGTTATAAAACATGATGCATTCCAATGCTCTAGCATACAAGAAACAACTTCAATCACAAACACAGGATTCAGCTGAAATGCAACATTAAATGGAACTTATAATAGCATATTGGCATTACAGTTATTTGTAGTAAAGGTATGCATTTGTAATATTTTATAGCAATCTTTTGGAAATAATTTTTAATTGCTATAAAGGACACAATTATGTGTCAGCCCAACATATATGAATCCTGAAAAGAAACACTATGTGCTGAATGTTTCACTTCAAATTAAAGTGAAGAGTAAGATGACAAGTAATATGACCATGCTGCTGGTTATTAATGACTTGTAGCGGATAACCGTCATTATTCATATATAGTTTTCTGTTTTAGAATAGGTATTCTCAGACCTTCTACCCAACACTAACAGTAGGTGGGAAACAACTGATGCCTAACAGTCACAAAATGGTAGTGCAGCACTGATTAAGTAAAAAAATGGCAGCACAGGGTTTTAAGAGCTTTGTTCTCCTTGGCACACCTCTCTCCTCCCTGGTGGTACAAAATGAAATAATAATGAATAAAATAGCTATCAGATTTATGTCCTTCCCCAACACCCAGAATCAGCTGCTGAAGGCAGCTACCTCATTCTGTCTCCACACCTGTTTTTTGTTTTGCCTAACACAAAACTGGGAAAGAACATTACAGTTTTCTGACATCACGGTTAAGTTCTTAGGGTGACTTCAGGGTTGGTTTGTTTTTAAATCCTGTCAGCACAGTAGGCCATGTGTAGGGAGTCAATCAACGATTTGTTCTACTGGTAACTATAGAAATTGTTGGGTAAGGATGTGCTTTTGGAACACCAGCTGCAGTTTCAGTCAACAGGTGTCACCATCAGTTCTAGCTTTTCTGGTGTACTAAGCCCCAGTTGTGGTGAGTTCCTGGAGGAGCATCATCCCAGCAGAAATAGGACAAGGCAACAGTGAAATGCATAACAAAAGGGAGCTGAAAAACTGCAGGTTGTCCCACAGTACAATGACCATCTGACTGGATTTGCTGCTGGTTATATCCCTTTGCCAACTTGGCCAGGAGCTACAGCAATAGCAAAATGTGGCAGAGATGGTGGGAACTCCACGACCAGTCAAGATGCTGATGATAGCGGCTCTGGCTCCTTGCTATGTCTTCATATCATTTGTCCTTCCCTTCCACTTGTTCCTCCCTCCTCCTCCCAAATTCTTGGTGCATATGCAGCAGCAAGATGAAGAGGGAAAGGCCAGCCACTGCTTGCCAAAACACCTAGCTTGCTGGGAGGGTGCCACTGCCTGAAGCCTGAGGAACAGTGCCCTAGAACATGTTTTGTATTTAAATGAGACCAATCACCACACTTTGCAAATAAAACATCATAGCAGTTTCTTGTTAAAAATTTTGCAGGCACTAATCATAACACGCTGCTACTCTTTTACTTGTTACTATCTTAAGTAAGAGAGGATTCTTTAAACTTCAAAAAAGCTGACAAACAGTTCTGCAGAACTTTAAACGGATGTAAACAAACATCCAAGACTTTAAAGTGTTCATCTAAGACTCCAGCATGTTGCATCAATTCATATTAAAATAAGGTATACAAATAAAAATGTTCCTTTTCAGTACATGCTTTCTCTTGAGGATTCTGCAGTAGTAATTACAGCCTGTTCCTAACTAATCAGTCACCCCAGGATGCACACTAAACAGAGGAAAAGCAGGGGCAGGGGGTGATCAGTAGAAGATGACTAAGGAGAACACAATTTTGATGTATTTGATTAACAGTGAGGGGAGATAATGCATGCATGTAAGTTCTGTAGGAAATCTTCATACATACATTAAGAGAATGAAGTCACACAGAATGGATGCATGTATTCAAAGCTAGCACAAGCTCAAAGGAGCCCCCAGCCCAAAGGAAATCTTTCCCTCATCCCTACTGTAGCCCCCATACTGGCAAAAAAAAAAAAAATCCTACAACTGTAGTGACCAGCAGGACAGCAGGTATGAAAGGACATAGAAATTTCCTTGCACCACACTTGCACTGGATGCCATGCAGTTTATTTCTATCACATGAGTTATGACTTCATGGTCACTTCAATATCATGGTATCAGAAGTTCCAATGTAGAGGGAATGATGGATGGCAAGTACCTAATGACCCACATATGCCAAATTCTTCAGATTATGTATACACGCATACTCACAGACACACACATACACACACCAGTGAAGTAAAGAAACTGATATGGAGAATACTTTTGTACTGGTAACCAAATCACCAAAATTAACATTTGAGGCTTGGATCTCATATATCAACAAATGGGGAAAGGTGCACACAACTGTTGCAAAAGGAACAGTGGTATACAGTTTTTCTCTGCTTCAGAAAAATGTTACAAATGGTAAAGGTTCATAATACGATACCATAACAGTCAATTCCATTACAGAGTGATGGTCTGTATATACCAACGGATACAAAAGCATTGGGAGGAGGATTGGAAGGTGGTAACCCTAGTCTTTACAAGCTATCTGGCATTCAAAGCAGACAGCTGTAACCTGAGTAAGGGGCAAATATAAATGACTAAGTGTATCCTGGAACTGCTAGCTCGAACAAACCATAGGTCAGATTGTTATTTGGGACAGCAATCCTAAATTTATCTCACAAACAATCCTGAATATGTTTGAAGTATTCATAAGTCAGATCCTACCACAATCTGCCCAATAAATCTGGAATCCATTTCAAGGCACAATTTCTCCCTTGTTCTCATATTTCTGTAATATTCATAATGGTAACAGGTCACATGCATCAGCTAATAAGTGTTGTACATTTTTCTCAATTTATTCATTAAAATAACCATGTGCACAGAATTCATGTACTGTAGCTATTAAAAAAGGACTCCCACTTGTAAACACAGCAGGGGATGTGGAGAGAGTAATGTACATTCCTCAAAATATTTTAAAAGTTATTTTAATGGCTAGTTCCCACAAATTATGGAATACTTTTACCATAGTTTATGACAACTATGGACTCCACAGAAAAGAAAAGAAAAAGTATTTAATGGCATTTATATATACTTGTTTTCCTGGCCTTAGATGAGCTGGTAATATAGATCATTTGTGGATAGAGAGATATTCTCATCTGGAGAGCAACTTCGTATTTTTCCAAGTTCAGCTGAAGCAGCTGGGGGGCAAAAGCGCTAAGCATAAAAAATATTCAGCACCTATCTCTTGCCCACCATACCATGCCAGAATCCACCCTGCTGCTGACGTCAATTCACATTTGAAGACCCTGCTCTGGCCCTATGGCATACAACTCTGCCCATGTATATGTGTATGAAAAAGAGAATCATTTCATTTTGCAGTGCACCTTTCTGAATTCCATTCCTAAAACAGTAGAATACTGACTCATTGTGGTGGATGTGGGATATGTGGTTATTACCCAACTTTTGCCTTAGAGAAACTATGCAAAGCTTGAAACCTTTAAACTACAACATGATTAGTTGGTCCAGTAATAGATACCTTACCACCAAGTCTTTACATTCTGCTTTCTATTTTGAGTGTATTCAAGCAAGGATATGCATGTGTGGGAATGCTACAGATATATTTTGATGGATTCCTCCCTCCCCCACTTTAAAGATGAATTGCTTTGGCACTATTGTCTGCATACTTTTCAAGAAACCAAAGTGCATGCCAGAAAGAGTGTGAGTGTTTCATAAAGTTCTGCAGATCCTAGATCACACACAGCAAACTGATTCTCATATCCACTTAATCTCAGTACACATCTCCACCCCTACTTCCTTCCCAATGGTATGCAGTCTTGAAAACACAAATGTTCAAGTTTCCTGGAGCTAAGCTAAAGAGGAAAAGTCCCATTCCCAAGGGCTATAGCTACATGCTCTTGGCGCCCTGAAGCTGTTAACTATAGTAAAATATAACGTGGCACTTCACCACAATTAACCACAGGGGAAACAGCCTTTTTTTCACCTTTGATGACATTTAACAGATAACACCATGAATTCCAGATGTTATCTAAAAACAAAGGGTTCTAAACACCAAATGTACGTATATGTTTTGTACTGAGAGAGAATTATATTAAGTACACAAAACAAGCAAAACTATTCTCAAGACAACATTAACTTCATTAAGAAACACAAGTAAAACTAGTCATGGTGCAGATTTTACCAAGAAAATAAATGACCAGAGTTTTGAACAAATAATATTCATAAGTAGTGCATTCAAATGTATAGGAAAACTTAGAGGTAACAGAATATCATTTATACACATTTCACAAAATCCTGTAAAGGACTGCCAGAGATAAACAATATTAAAGCTTAAATATGCACCGATGAATGTTTGAGAAATATCAAAGTTTGTTGTTGTTTTTTAAAATTTATTTAAATATACTTCTTGCATATTTAGCCATGTGGTCTATATTCCCACCTTATAGGTGAAGGTGAAATATCAAGGGAGTAACCAAATATGTTCACCACAAGGAAATCAAATGCAAGATGTGGCTGTCGGCAATATTCATTAAGAAGCCACAGAATGAATATCCCAAAGCAGAAACCAAAAGAAGAGCCACTTTTAACATTTGAGTTAACAGTATAATCACCAGGCAAGTTGAATAACAAAATCACACCTAACTCAGTAGGGATCACATTGCTACTCCGGGTACAAATAAGCAATGGAACATATGTAACACAAACAAAATACAATAGTGATCTCAAAAGTCTAAAACTACAGCTCACAGGATGCCACAATTCAGGCAGCTCTGACATTATTCAATAGCAGTCCTAATACAACATGCAGTTGTCCAGTTCTCTAATAACTTTCAATACAGGCAGATGCCAGGCACACACCCACATCTGATCTTGCCTGGTAGACCCTGCGGTTACACTCTACAAGGAGTCTATAATCCTCACTGGGTACTGAGCTGGTGTTACCTGCTGGTTATGTTGACTGCTGCACTATTCAGACATTCGCATAAGGAAGCATATAATACCACCCCACACAAACCATTCCTCTACTCCCTCATAATGCAACAGCCCAAGGTCACAGTTCGAAGGTTTGTGGATTTTCTGAAAGCACTACTGTTGAAAAGACAGTGGATTCTTGGTCTGGTTCACCAGGCCTCTTACGTACTTCTACGATAGAAAAGCATATAAAACACAAGGTTCATGGTATACATGTTCTTCCATTCAAAAGAACATGTGACAAGGAGCAATACATTAATATGTATTTGTCACTGCTTGTATATATATTTGTCAAACATTTTTCTTCTGATGGTCAAACCATTAACTTGCATAATATGCACAAAAGTCCTAACACCCGGCAACTGAGAAAATGTCAGAGTCTGCAACAGATAGAGCCTGACAGTAGACCACTGATACTCAAACTAAGGTTTCAGATGTTCCTAAACTGTAAGTCTTAAAAGCTCTGACCCCTGGTCATGTCAGGGATGACTTCTGTATGTTGTAGTCTGTAGCTCAATGAATTTTAATAATGTTCTGCCTCAGGTACTTCAGTGCCAGAGAATACTCAATGTTTGATTTGATATACCAGAAAACAATTAGGAGATGAGTAATGCAAAAACCCTTTACATGTCTACTCAGATGTAAGTTCCACTGATTTCAATGGAACTTGCTCCCAAGTCAATACACATATGAGTGCAGTCTTACTGCATACACCACTACTCCCCTAAGCAACTCTGTTTTAATGACTCGAAAATTGTTGGCTGAAAGATTGTTTCAATAGCTGCTCTTAAATGCTCTATTTTTATTATGATGATTCCATTTTAAGCCACACTAGAGACCTTTTCAATTGCTGAATGGTGGGATTTAAATGATTTTTTTAAAGAAATAAACATAAACAAAACCTCAGAAAACCACACTACTGTACTCGGTGTTTTTAATGTTTTCGTTTTACCACAAAAACACTTTGCTTATATTTACAATTTTTAGAGAAGCCTCCAAAATTCCATATACAAAGATAAAGTTTCTGAACTTTCTAAAACAACAAACTGAGCTATAAGATCCTTTGATTTGCATGTTTGTTTGCCAAATCAGTTTTGTTTCTAGAGGACTTTCATGCTCAATTTACAAATGTGAAAATATTCATGAAAAAGTAACAAAAGATCCCAACAAAGACTGTTCTGTGTTTTGTTGTTGAAGACATTTGAAGCATATAAATTTAATGTCCTTTGTTTTCTATGTGGCATAAATAAACAGTGAACATAAATAAATGGTGAACTGACCTACAGTTTTATTGCCTTATATTTTGATCTGCTTAGATAACTCAAGTTCAGCAGTTCAGACCCAATGCGTGGACCCAGCACATTTGATTACTCATAGGAAAAAAGCAACTGCAGCTTGCAAAGAGACATTTGAATTTCTGCCCACTTAGTTTTGTACAGAAGGGTGAAACACACAGAGAGAAAAACTTACAGTTGCCTTATTTCCACCCATATTCAAGACCACTTGATTATTATCATTTCTTTATAGAGGACCACTACTGTACCTGGCACAAGTAAAAGACCAACCAAAAAACCTAGCTCTCTGCCCTCCACTTTACAGTCTAATTAAGAGGTTACACAAAAGGAAAAGGGAGTAGCAATGTGGTAGGGGATTAAGTCCAGCAGAGATGGCCTCTTCTCTCCCTCTCTTCCAGGGCCGAGGCAGACAGGCTGGAGGAAAGACTTTCATCTGTTTCTGGGCCTAGACATCCCTGCCTCTTCTCTCCCTCTGCAGCCACTTTGAAAGGCAAAACTTAATTTTGATTTTTGCAATATTTGATGTACCCATATATGTTAGATTTACTTAAGCCAACTGAATCAATTAAACTAGCATTTCAGGTGTTTCCCAATAACTGTATTATAATAATTACAACCCTTCCCTCAACCATCTACCTACATCAATTGGCTAAACTGCAATCACTGATTAGGAATGAATATCTGCAAGTCTCCTGAAGAGGATTCTCTGCCTCATCTTAAACATTCATTTCAACGTTCTTTGGAGGAAAAAACAAAATCCAGGAAGCTGTGTAACTTAAGAATGGAAGCTACATTAGAAAGAAGGAATTCATTGCAAGTTTACTGCAGAGCAGGATAGTTTATTCAAGAACTCTAGGAAATCATGGCTTTTCATGAGAATATATTGAAATGGATAGGAGTAAGAAATAATGGCTGTAATTAAGAGGAAGAACTATTGCTCTGACTGTGGGAAACACTTTGTGATACATGCATTATGTATTTTGCATTTGATTAAAAATAATGCAGACTAATAGTCATCTGTTTGCTATTCAAAATTAGTATTTTGAGCAGGGGTTTTTGGCATTTTATGGTAACAAGCTTTACATCTTTGAGTACAAGACAGAAAGCTATCACAATAAAATTAGCACATCAACCTTTTCCGAGTCACTATCTTAATGCAAAATGATCAAATCGCAAGTTCAAATGTGTGTCAGTGTGCATAATTTTCTGGCATGGTATTTTAACTGCTCCAGATCTCTGTATGTGTTTGAGCACACATGCACGTGCATGCACACACACACGCGCACACATGCAAACATTTTCAAGAATCTCCAGAAGTGTGCCGAGGCATGTTTTTGGTGTAGTGCCAAATCATGTGCTTCTGTTTTTGGCATTCTAATATGGATTAGACAGATGCGCAAACATGTAGACTTTGGCAAGTAGTGACAATGGTCTAGTCTGAATTTAGTTATTTAATCTTTTCATGAGACTTGCTACGCGAAAGCATTAAGAGCAACTTATTTGATCTACCTTTACCTTTTCATAATCCACACTTTATAATTTGTCACAGATTAAACGCCACAGTATTTTCAGGTGTCCACAAATATTACTAAATGAAGGCAGCACAGCTTTTATGCTTACTATTACTGTACATAGCTTTCATTTTTATTACTTTTAAGACAGCCACACCTCACATGTTCCTCTAAAGGAATTTCTGATGAGCTTTTCTTTAATTTTTTTTAATAATAAACAACTATATAACCTGCACATCTACCAGGCATTTAAAATATTAATTGGGAAAGGCACTTACAGGTATGGATCTCAGAACAGGTAACAATAATGAGGGCTAAGACTTCTGTTCTTTAGACTAGATGAAGATGAGGTGAGCCCTCCCAGCCTCAAATTATCAGGAACAATGGGACCAAGACTGTTGTGCAGTTCAGCCTACTCAGCAATGGCTAATCAAAAATATACTAAGCAAGGCCTCTTCTGCACAAGGGCAATACATCGCACTGGGATCGTATTCTTGCTGTTACGTCTGCACGTTAAACTGGTTAGTATCGATATTTCCTCTGCGGATTCGCATGACTTGAGCTCTTAGTGCAGTTACTATCGACGTAAAACCGATGTATTGTAAAACTGGAAAAACTCCAATGTAAAGCACAAAAACTGGTTCAGCTGCGTTTCTAACAACATGTGGAAGGTGTACATGCAGAGGTGGTTCTCTGTGGGTGTTTCCACCTTCCCCTGGCATCATTTCTGTCCGCTCCTGTCTCTGCCCCTCAAACGCAGGGCAGGTGCCATTGCGTTGCATGGGCTGCTGGAATACAATGAAATATGTTGGGATCCTCAGGATAGTTGCTTTTCAATTTCTGGCTATCTAGACCAGAGCTTTCCAAACTTTTCATGTTGGTCACACACTTTTTAGACATGCATCATTTTGCGACACAGTAATTTTACTAGCAATTTTATTAACAGTTGTACTAGCAAACCAGAGGTTAAACTAACCCCTTATAAGAGATCTGGGCATAAATTGTAATAATGAAATGTATGGGGACACAACATATCTCATGAAAACCTTTCATTTGTAATTTTAAAGATACATGATTTATTTATAACACGTAATATACATTTCCAAGACTCAGGTGGGGGCTTGTCTTCTGTAAGAAGGAACTAAAGTACCTTCAGGTACTTTAGCAATGGGTTTTTTTTTAAAAAAAATTGACCAATCAGAGGCGGTGATATGGAGCAAAGGGGGGAGTGGGAGGAGGATGGGAGTTTCACAAGAATTGACGATCTTCACTGCATTACTTCAACAGAAACCAGAGGGTGTGCAGATAACAATCCGGTAAAATTGCTGTAAGTCAGGTTAAAAAACACCACTCACAACATGCAGTGAAACGCTCCTCCACTCTGGTGCGGAAATGGCCCAAATATTCACAAAAAGAATAATAGTGCTATGAATAAGGCTAACCCTCCTCCCCCCCGCAAAAAACCTAAGTGAAACTACAGCTGCAATCAATGCTATGCAAAGTTACCAATATTTAAGTCCTACTTAATACAGAGGGAAAGAACCTCAGTTCTCAAGCAGACATTGTGCTTATAACAATGTTCAAAGTCAAAAGGCACACTGTCTGTGCCCCCCCCCCCAACATCTCCTATTCCCTCCAAAACTATACCAAAAATATGCCCGTATGGTTTTGGACCCCAAGCCCCAGGTTTTGTGCTGCCTCATTAACTGTGTACTAAAATACATAGATAACATAACCCACTCCAATAAATGGTAAATCCCCTCAAAATTATGCTAGAAATTCATGTTAGTTATACATTATTACATGCCGCAAACCCAGTTTTCATCCCTCAATACAAATGTGAAAATGGCATGTTCAAAATTACACCAAAAATACCTGCACCCTCCAGCAGTTCACTGCAACATTCAGTCTACAACATTTGCAAATATTTATGATCCAAAATCAAACTGGTACAAAATTGGGATAGAGATTTGAGGGTACATGAGATTGGGAGTTTGCAGCCCTCTCACCTATTTTGCCTCCACAGCTTTTGCTCTTTAGGCAGATGGAGCAGACAGGAAGTTATGATAGGAGTCAGGGATTTTAGATATTGTTTTCTTTGATTAAAGCAGGGCTTTCCAAATGGTGTGTCGTGACACGTGTGTTGTCTGAAGTATGTAGGTATGTCGCCTTCCCAGGCTGAGAAAGACCCCCCGCCCCGAGCTTCTCCAGCTGCCACTGCTACAGCAGCAGGCCAGGATGAGGTAAGGAAGCTGCCTTTCCTGCTGCTGCTGCTGCTGCTTTTGCCAGGGTTTTTCCTCAGTGAGGGTGTCTTTCTTTAGGGTCTTTCCTTAGTGAGGGTGACAGCAGTGAGCCAGGATCGAGGCGGGGGGCTGCCTTTCCCACTCTTTAACCTCTGGTTTGTAGTAAACCTGAATTATATGCTGGCTGTTTGACGTAATAAATTAAATGAATGAATGAATGAAAAAAACTGAATTACTGTGTTGCGAAATGATGCATGTCCAAAAAGTGTGTCACCAACATGAAAAGTTTAGAAAGCTTTGGATTAAAGTATAGATGAGGAGGAAAAGGGGAAGTGTCCCTACTTTCTTCCAAAATTGAGATTTAAGATGGTTTGAGAATATATTTATACATTTTGTAATATTTTCATGTATTATTTCATCATTGCCTTCATTGTAGTTTCATTGTGATGGGTTCACTCATTATACTTTAATCATCATTATTACTGTTCTACAGAATGTGTGACTATGATACTTCTTTTAACAACAGAAACTAGAATATGATGTATTATTTACTGATTTTGCTCAGAGCGGGGAGTGTTGTCCATGGGTCACATGCAGCCCCGAGGCTATTTTTGTGCTCCTCATAGCATACATGAAACTTTTTTTTTTTTTTTTGGCAAATGAGCAGATGTAAAAATATATCCACAATCAGGCAAAATTCACCACGTGAATCTTCAGCCACATCCCTTCCACACACCTCTGAAAAAAAGTTACAGGATCCCCAATTACAGAATTCATACTCATTCCTGCCTTTTGCCTGGACTTACAGTGCAACTCCATATGAGTCTCCTCAGAAGTAATTCCCACTTAATTAAACGGGACTTACTTCCAGGTAGAAGTGTATAGGATCTCAGTCAAATACTTCTGATTTTGTAGGAATTACTAAGGGGAACTAATCACAGATTCAGGCACTGCTACACCATCTGATTAATTTTGAAGACAAAAAGTTGCAAACCTAAATAGCACTTATAACATGCATGTGAATCTTAAGCTACTAACAGGCTAAAACTCTACCATGTAGAGGCAGAAATAAAGTTAAACAAGGAAAAGTGCACTGGATAAAAAAAAATACTTTTAAAAACAATAGTCTATTATTTACAGACTACCATGTGTGAAAGCTACAGAAAAATTAGTTTACACAGCTGCTTGTATCTGTCATGACACTATTAACAACATACAAATGGCAAATCTTGGCTTTTCTTTTAGAACACAGACTGTCCATTAATAAATTCTAGAACACATATAGAAAAGAAAAGAATTCTCCAGACCAGTAGCCTGGGAATTCAATTACATGTGATTAATCTGCTATCAGTAATACTAGTTCTGCAAGATGGTTTCTGTGATATGAAACGTATTGGTTCAGTGGGATTTCAAGATAATACAGAATTCAAACCTTAGTTTATTATTACCATCTTTTCCGTGTGTCACATCTTCAAATACAGAAATATTACAAGCTATGAATTTTCAGTGTCAGACTCCATCCTTGGACAAGTTCCTCTTTATAACAAAGCTACACGTCTTGATGGATTTTGCTGTTAACCTACAGCATTACCACTCTACTGCAGAGCGTTACCCACTTCAATTAAAATGTACTTCAATTAAAATTAAAATGTTCACCATATTGAATTCAATGGCTGCAGGTAACAGACAACTGGTCCAGCAATGGGACACATTACTACTACAATAGAGATATGGCATCCTGCTACAAGGAGTATCTTGAGGAATGGAGTTGTAACACTGCAAACTACATGTAATGAAGCATGTGGATTCAAACCTTGGCTTGTTCTCAGGAAACAGGCTTTAAAAACTATTTCCAGAGTTCAGACATCACAGGTAACAGCAGTTAGTTTAAAGCAAAATGTTTCTCCTCATTGGTATGAAAAAGGAGAACGGCAAGAGAATATACAATACCCCTACTTCTGCAGGTAAGAAAGCACTGTTTCCTGTTATGTCTTACAGTTTCTCCTATTTTTTTAAAAAAAGGAGATATATTTGTGAAAAGGCCATGATGTGTATTCCTATAACTATATATGAAGAAAGTTTGCAGCCCATATATTGACTACCACATGAAGTTCCAGGCTTCATCTCCCATGTTGGGAGTTGCAGAGATGGAGTAGGGAAGCTGGAACTGCTACCAATTGTTTTAGGATAATTGCTGTGCTGATCTTGATAGTATGTTTGGGACCATAAAAATGAGCATGGAATGAGCACAGCAGCTGATTCATGGTGATTTCAGAAGAAAGCCAGTGTTTACCACCCCCTTTCTGACTGTTGACCTTTAGTGACATTTTAAATGCTATTGATATATTAAGAGGAAAATAGGTACTTCCATCCTTTCCCTATCCTGTGTATCTAATAAGTTATTTGTCAGCATTATCCAAAGTGTATATATTTGAGAAGTTTACTAACAAAAAGACTATACAAACTTTAAGGAATGATTCCTCCAAGACAGTAACTGTCCATTGGGAGAAAACAATGTGAAAATATATACAGGTGGAAAGGGATAGATGTACCCAAGACTTAAATCTACTTAAAAACTTCTGACCAACATGCAGTATTTTTATAAAATTTGAAGATGAATACAACATAATGATCCAGGAGGTCTGTTGGCAAATCAGATACCTTTGAAGCAAATCACACACCTTTGCTGGCAAATCAAATTCCTCCACCCAGAAACATAATGAAAGCTGTAACAGAAGTTTTGCTAATTCCACTACTTTAACTATATTTTATTTATATTGGACAATTACTAGGAAATGTGTGTAACACAATTAGATGGCAGGAAGGAAGAAGGAGGGGTTCTGTTTAATGTAGATCAGGGGAGCATGTTTTTGTGACTTTGAAAGAGAACTTTAATCAGCCTGGGAATTTTATTTGTAGGTGATCAAACTGTAGCATTCCAACAACATTCTGAACAACGTTATTTTGATATATCCACCTGACTGCCTTGTAATTGAACAGATTTAAAACATCAGTAAAACTAATCTGTTGACTGTGCTAGTGAATTAAACATCAAAGATTTACCTGTTTATGGCAAGAAAAGTATACCACTATACGCAAACTTTACAAAATATTTAACTTATTTCTTTCAGCGTTCACAATGAATGCTTAGAGTTGGGAAATAAAAATCTTGTTCTAACTTTAATTGTATTCCTCTCTCATGGTTTCATCACAGTGGCAATATTATGTCAGTGACAGAAAATGTATCAAGCCAGTACCACTGTATCCATCCTTAAACTTTCACATTGCCAGCTTGTATTCCGCTATTAACAGTAGTAAACAAAATCAGATTAATTACAGCTACTAACATTCCTCCCCATTATTATCTTTCATACGATCTGAAGAGAAACATCTAAATATGTACTCAGACCATAAATGTATGGAACTACAGAGGCTGGAATGTGGAGGCCAGAATTCAAATCTCTGCTCAGCCATGGAACACCACTGGGTAAAGTTGGACATGTCACACTCTCTAGGCCTCAGAGAAAAGCAGTGACAAACATATCTGAACAAATCCTAACAAGAAAACCTCATGATAGGCTTGCCTTGTTTGACCATACATCAGAAATTACCTGAAGGAACACAACAACAGCAGCAACAGGGATTTCAGAAGAAAATCAGGCTGGGCTTTATCATTATAAAGCAAAACTTTGGACTGTGTAAATCATGAAAAGCTATGTTTCACTCTAAAATAGTTAGGTGTGCCATAACATTAGACTGTCCTAATGCATAATCTATACCAGGGCAGGAGGCCTATTAAGGACACTATATGTAGAAATAGAATGGTTTTCAATTGGCAAATGGGTCAGGAAAAGTCTGTATTTTATCATCCTATCTCTTTATACACGGAATATAAGGAAAGTTATATTAGACTTGGAGGAAGGAGGTATGAAAACTGGAGTAAGTACATCAACAATTTAAGATATTCAAATTATACTATACTACCAGCAGGAAACAGCTGACACTTTGAATGACTAGTGAGGAAACTCAAGGAAGAAACTGCAAAAGCAGGGTTATAGCTGACCATTAAGAAAATAAAAATGACCACAGATCATTTATGTGACTTTAAAACAGATGTTGAAGACATCAAAATTGTCAAAACTTTCTACAGTTTGCTCAGTCATAATCCAAAATGGAAACTGTCAGAGGAAGACTAGGACTTGGAAGAGAAGCTATGAAGGAACTAGATAAGATCCTCAAGTGTAAAGATATATTAAGAAATACCAAAGTCAGATCATCCATGCCATTATTTTTCTGATTTTGTGAATGGCTATAAAATCTGGAAAAAGAGGAAAGTTTAAAGAAAGAGACTCAGCTAATTTGAAATGTGGCACATGGTACAGATACCATGGACTGCCAAAATGACCAATCAATCAAGCCTGAATTCTCCCTAGAAGCCAATATGACCAAACTGGGGCTATCATACTTTGTCCAAATCATGAGATCACATGACTCATTAGGAAAAACAATAATACTTGATAATGTGGGAGGGCAATAGGAAAAGGGGAAGATCACATTACAGGTGGATAGACTCAGTCAAAGAAGCCAAAGCTTGCAAGGCCCAAACAAAGCTATTTGATGACAGGGTCACCATAAGTCAAAGTCAATTTGATGGTAATTAATAACAACAATGGGGTTTACTATTTTGTTACCTCGTTGAAACATAAATCAAGGTCTCTAAAGAAATTTCAATCTTTTACTTGGTTGACAGAAAGTTAATCTGAGATGGTACATATACATATGTAGATACACACATGAACATAAAAAGAATAAGCAGTCCAGAATTACAGGATTCAACTGCTCTTCATGTGGTCACATAAACAAAACAGGCAGTAGTAAAATCCCCCAAACCAAATTTAAGTTACAATTATTATAAAACCAAAAGAATGTGCTGGAACCATTGTGCCCTGTAATTCAGACTGAATATGTTGCATCCACTGCTTACGAAAACTTCTCTTTCTCAGCTTTTTACTCCATTTAAAAACATGGATATAATTATAGTTGTTGGTTTTTAACTGTCTGAAAAGCAGCCAAAGATAAACTGCTATTAGTAAGCATATCCACTCCCAATAATTGTGTTTTGACATTATAGGTAAAAAATACAACAAACATAACAAAAAGGAAAAAGCAACACAGAAATACAGTAACCTGCTGTAGGCATACTAGGTCAATTATGACTTTCACCAAATTAAAGTTAATTAAAATTCACTTTCTCCACCCTTTACAAACACATAATACTCTAAACCAGCGTAAATTAGCATCAGTTTCATAGCCTTTCAGGCCTATATATTTGAAAGTAAGACTTTACAATGGATAAATAGCAATAGGATTAGACTGATAGTTCTTTAAAAGAAATATCAGAAGACAATGTTCACTGTTTTGTTTTTCTGTCATCACTGATAAGATAGTTTCTTACTTCTCAAAGCATCATCCACTAAGCTACTCAGAAAAAAATGTTAGTACCAACATAGGCACACTAAAAAAAAATGCCAATTTTTTTCTTCCTTGTTGACATTTTGAATAATCCCACTGATAAAAAAGAAGTATTACACTATACCACACAAGTTTATGAAAATTTCAAACGTATTCTCCTCTGATTCGCTCTTTTAGATCAAATCACAGGTAGAGACCTTTCAATGAAGTAGCTGTGTTACTCTCTTTCAGCCCAAGAAAGAAGAAGGAAAGGGAGTTTAAAAAAAGAACTAGCAGTACTTGAGGAGAAGTCCCTTCACACAAACAAGACTGAAAAACAGCACGGGACAATTCCATACACAAGCCACACCTTCAGTGGTACAGACAGCACACATAGGTCATGAACTGTTTTCCTGTCATGTAGACCATACAGAATCTATCTTATAAATTGTCAGTGTGGAATCAATTTGAAATAAACATGCGATCTAAAAGATCTACTCAAATCATTCTGTTGTTCAATTTAAAAAAAAAATACTGGGTAGAGTGAGAAATTGTGCAGACAAGGCTTTTGCACTGCAGGGAGACCCACTGGAGTCATACATTATTTAGCAGCGTGGGGCGTACTCCTGCTTCTTTCTGACTTCTAAGTATTTAACCTGAATCATAACTAGAATTCTTAGTCAGTATCCAGGACTCTAAACATAATTAAATAATACTGAATTATGCCACCAACACTATTATACTCCGTGCTTATACATAAAACACCCTCTTTGAAAACTTCACTTATGAAAGTAAACTTCATTCGGTGTTTCTCACATACATGATATTCGATAGGACCAAGCAGATGACCCTAATATATGGATTCACAAACTTTTTAATATTGGGTACCAATATTCAATGTCCACTGTTAGATCCTACCACAGATAATCAAAGTGGCATCATCCAAGGAGAAAAATTCAGAAAAGGGAACCATAAAAAAACAAAAACAAATCTCAGCATCTAGTAGGTTAATTGAATATATGTCCCTCATGGACATTATTGCTGTCTATAATATCTTTAAATGTTACAATTAAGTATCTGCAATATTTGGGGCTGATAATTTTTATCAAGACATATGAGCAGAAACACAAATACTGATATATGAAATTATCATAGAAAATATCTTCTAGAATATAAAATAACTTTCTTTAATAGACTTCTAATTATAGTGGTGTTACTGGCTGCTGATTCAGAAGGGCTATTTATGAACATGAAATTATCAGATCTTGAATAGCACAGCTAAAAGGCTTAACAAAAGAGTTATGTGGAATTTTCTGGTCCAAAGATGCACTTTTTAAAAAGCAATTAACATGTGTAATTCTGGAAGAGATAAATTGTTTGAAATAACACTTCATAATAATTTAAATTATTTCAGGCTAAATCTCCCACTACATAAATGTATCTTGTGTGTTTACTTGCCTACAGCCATCCATCCAATCTATAAGTAACAAAGCAAGAAAGGGCTCTAGTACAGAAGCTGGACACACATTTTCCATAAGTTCAGGTGGACAATCTGTGAAAATTTCTGCCTAAACCATTGCCAATAGGAAACAAAAATGCTGGGCTACTAATTTTAATGCAACATAATAGTTTTATTGTTAACAATGACCAATGATGTGCCTTAGCATCTAGATTTCAACTGAGTCTTCCTTGCCTAAGAAAACCCAATAAAATTCATGAGGTCACCATAAGTCAACAGGAGATCTGAAGGTACGCATATAGACACACAGCTCAAAATGTCTAAGATACTACATTACACAGTTACTAAGCTAGAGCTGTGTATTTCATTTCTTACATTAATGTATTATAACCTGCTAAGACCTTGGGAACTTTAAATGTTCCATATTTGAGAATTTGGTATAAGAAACATTTTTTATACTGAAGAGCAATGTCAATATTTGACACTAAGTTTGTACTTTCGGGTTTGGATGTTCTTGTTTCCTGGACACTGATGGCAGTCTCGGAGGTAGCAATACCACAGGAATTCCTTGTGAGTGATGGCCCATGCTCCCAGCTTTGCTGATGTGGCCCAAGGTAGCAGCATCACATTGCTTGTAACAGTTTTAGACCAAAAGAACTGTAACTAGGGACATGGGATTTTTAAGTCTTCTGAAGCCCGTGAAGGTTGTATATTCAAATTACAGATACAGTAAATCCAAGAAATTTTGGCATCACTAGGAAAAAGATCTTAAACAGTACAACAAACAATACTAGAATTAATTCATTATTTTATTTTTATCCAAGAGAACACTTCTCTAGGAATCTCTAGGTCCATCAGTACGACTGTATGGTCAACTTCCAGTGGAAACTGACCACAAAATCATGCTAAAGAATCTAGAGATTCCTAGAGAAGTGTTCTCTTCAGGAATCTCTAAGTCTTCGAGAGATTCTATGGTCCACTTCTGGTGAAAGCTGACCACAGAACTCTGCTGTAGGACCTCAACATTCCTAGCAAGAACATATTAAGCAAATTCATGAATCATTAAATCCGCAAGGGAAACGTGGAGGGCCAACTGAACTCAGTTGCCACAAATAACAGCTAACATCCTGTTGGTTAGTCTCAACTAGAATAGACCCAGTCAATCAGTTGTTAAATGGTGAGTCAACACACAGATAAATCTAATGAATTCTATTATGGTACTCTGGGACTAAAATACGATTTAGTCCAATGTCTAAATAAACCAATGAGCAAGATTTCTGGAGCCTAACAATACTACATTCATTTGTTTCTTCCAGAAACCACGGAAATAAACTTCCTTCTGGATCATTCCTGATAATCCTACAGATGACCCACAGACATACAGCTTCCCTCATCCAGAGAAATTGCTAGAATGTCAGCTTTCCCTTCTCTCTGCACAAAATAGTAATTACTAACCTTTTTGGTTGCAGAGCTAGATTGTTACACTATAACGGACAAAACACAGGATCAGAGCAAAGTCAGTCTGATGAAAACAAACCAAAGAAGTTACTTTTTTACCACTCTTTCATAGAGTGGTAAAAAATTCTTTCACAGAAAAGCAAGATACCCACTGAATGATCATATCCAATCTCTGTCCCAAGATAGCAGCAGAGCCTAAATATAAGCTTCCCTGAACTGTCCCTGTCACACATTGTTCTAAAAGCCTAAAAACCAAGGATTACATGAACAGAATGATGCATGACTCAGCCCTGAAGCCTGATTTCAGCAAAACAATAAATGGGAAACTGCTGCACAATCTGTATTCAGACTACTTGGAAATTACAATTTATTATGAACATCTTGTCTTTTTCTCATTTATAAAGCCAAGAGGAATATAAAATCATTTTACTCTACAGGGTATATTTTCAGACCTTCTAAAAAGATTAAACAACAAAATTCTAAATGCTTTGTTTGTAGCTCCCATGCAATATGTAGATTAACTATTAAATTCAGTTTGGGACACTTTGACATCTGTTTTCAGTGCATTACAATGAAATCAGGGACTTCATACATACATTTACTGCAATAAAACTGTCACTAAATTGGTGTTTTCCAAAATATTGCCCATAACTATTACTATTCAGTACTCTCATTTGCATGATCCAACACAATTGCCTCACAGCACTGCTCCTAGCTGTACTGGTTAGTCCCAGGCACATGGCCTAAAATAGTATCAAACTATTCAAAGCAGGGCATTAGAACATTACAAAAGATTAGGGAAAAAAACACATGTAGCTTTTCTATATGACATGATGCAAAACAATTACACGGTCACAACTTAGTTTTCTTTAAGGGTATCTATCAACATGAATCAGAATACATATAGAGAAAGAACAGGCTGTTACATGTGTTTCTGTGATTTTTTTACAAAAATTCATTATGGGCTTAAGCAAGGTGATATTCATCAAGACCACACTGCAAGATGAGGAAGGTTAAACCCTTCTCTCTCCAGGAACAGTTCTGATGAGAATTCCTCCATGTGGCAATTAGGATTAGAATCAAAGCCCCCACTAGCACATTCAGTAGTATGTAATACCAATTACTTTTCAGGGGAGTTATTTTGTCAGGAGAGGAAAAACACACATACACACACCTAATATGGATTTTTAAAGAAAAAACTTACGTAGTTATTAATCAATGAAAGTTATATCTAGAATGAGCACCAGACAAATGAAGGGGCTGTTTAAAGAAACCAAATATGCGAGAAGAAAATGGTGCCGTTCACAACAAATAAGTTGTAACCAAAGATTAATGCTCCACTCCCAGAACAAACAGTGAATTCTTCATTTACAAAGCACTGTCTTCCACATCACAGCTGAACATATATGTCAGGAGAGCCCTGGATCTGTTCTTTGCCTAAAGATCTACTCAAAATACATCTAGTGGAAGGAAGGATTCTACCCTGAGGCATGAAATTAAACAAAAGCTTATCATCATATATAACAGCATCTGGCAAGAAATGGCTCCATTACAGTACAAGCAGCAGGCTGGGGTCATTATTCATGAATATGGCACCAGACAGGGAAACTCACAAGATGAATTTGATAGAGTAGAATCCTTGTAGCTAAGAAAATACACCTTTGTTTCTTTATAATACATCTCCTGATGGGGAAGCACCATAACATGATGTTTTAAGTAGCATATCAGAGCCTTCCCATCTGGCATACTTCCTCAGGAGTAGGCTTCTTGCACTGCCGCTACACACAACACGTTGGATGGTTTACTTGCACTGAGTTGTCTTCTGCTCCATTTTGTAAGTGCAAATGACAACAGCAGCAAAATATTCTGGGGAAAGAAGGGACAAGAAGAGACAGCAGGCCTTTCCTTGCTGCTGACTTTGAAGCCTCAACACAAGCTGAACTAATATTCAAGATGTGCCTGAAAGCACAAGGATTTTAGAACTGGAACGACTTCATCACTCCAGAGAAAGAAGACTGGATACTGAAGTTACTACTTATGGCTGAAATGGACAAACTGATGATACTGTTAAGAGATCACTCTCTTACAGAACATAAAAAGCAATGGAAGAGGGTTATATCTTTTTCATAGTTGACTGAGGGCACACAAATGCTAAGAGGATTTGATTAAAAAGTTCATCTATTATTATTTATTATTTTATTCATTGTATTTATATACTGCCTTTTCTCCCAAAGTAAGACTCAAGGCAGCTTCCAAAAAGTTAAAAAAAAACATTAAAGACATTTAAACTATTAAAAACATTAGAAAACATATAAAATTATAAAAACTTACAATTTTTTTTAAAAAGCAACTTATAAGTTAAAACTCCCCTGCTCACACATTAAAAGCTTACTTAAAAAGAAAGGTCTTTGCCTACGAAAGGAAAGCAGGCAGGGGAGCAGCCTAGCCTCACATGGAAGGGCGTTCCAGAGGGTGGGAGCAGCCACTGAGAAGGCGCTCTCTCATGTCCTCACCAGGCAAGCCTGGAATGGTTCATGGATTGCTCCACTGTGAGAGTGGAACTTTAGTGCGTCATTGTAGCCAGATCTGAAGCTTCAAGGCGTGGGCACAGCCGGTGCGCACATTTTACCTTTGTAAATGCACTCCCGGCCACTGCTGAAACCTAGGCACCCAGGCTCAGAGCTGAGTCCAGGAGAACCTCAAAGTTGCAAGCCTGAGATTTCAGGGGGATTCAGCACAGGCAAAGTCCCTAATCTGCCTTTTGACTGACCAGGAGCACATCTATCCTGCCTAGATTAAGCTTCAATTTGCTTGCCCTCATCCAGTCCATTACTAACAATAGACATTGGTTTAGTACCAAGACAGCTGCCTTAGAATCAGATGGAAAGGAGAGGCAGAGTCAGGTTTATCTGCATATTGGTGACACCAAACCCCAAAACCCTGGATTACCTCTCCCAGTGGTTTAATATAGACATTAAATAGCATGGGGGACAAAACAGAACCCTGAGGGACCCTACAGACTAATGGCCAGGGAGTCAGGCAAGAGTCCCCCAACACCACCTTCTGAGTTCGTCCCTCCAGAAATAACCAGAACCACTGCATAACAGTGCCCCCAAGTCCCATCCCAGAAAGTTAGCCCAGAAGGATAGCATGGTCAATGGTATCAAAAGCTGGTGAGAGGTCCAGCAGAACCAACAGGGACACACTTCCCCTGTCTAGTTCCCTGCAAAGGTCATCCACCAAGGTGACCAAAGCCATCTCCATCCTATAACCAGACCTGAAGCCAGACTGAAATGGATCTGAAATGGATCTAGAGCTAGATCAGTTAAGTTAGTTAAGTTAGATAAACATCTGTAGAATTTATTCTACACACACACATATAAATGTTTTATTCTGTATATGTACATATGTATGTATATAGCGCAGAGTAGGCAATTAGTATTTCATAGCATATTACAGCTAACAAGAAATAGAATTTAGTGTTATGACTTTTGAGGAAGTAGACTAAAGGATAAATTATAACCATTTTCTCACGATGGGACGTCAATAATTTGTGTACCATTTGTTTGTAGAAGTTTAGTTTTGGAGTTTTGTAATTTATGTAGGTTTTTTATTTGGTGTATTTCTGTGTTTATTTTTTTTCTTGTTCTGTGTGCAGTGTGTATTATTATTGTATTAAAATTGTATGTGTGAATATTTTTTTTAAAAATTGTGCAATGATCACAGCTTGAATACTTAAAACCGTCTATTTCAAAACAAGCAAACCTCTTCAAATTTGTCCCTATATGAAGCGGGGTTTATGCCTGACACACACATTTTCAGATGGAGATTGTGAAGCTTCCCTTCTTAGAACACTTAGAATATCCTTGCGCCCACTCACCCCCAGATAGCTGGACAACCAGGAGATGTAAGTTGCGGACTACCTTTTGCAAAGGCTATTTATAGCTTGATATCATGGAGACTTATCAGTGATGATTACCGTTCTTGTCAGTGGTACAGACCTTTCTGTTATTTGCAGTACAGTAAATTTCTGACCACGGAGAATGCAGTAGGGGAGGGGGAGGGACTATTTTAATTGGATCGGCCAAAACAAAAAAATCTTTCTTCTAAACTTTCCCTAGTTTCCATCAACAGGCCCACTAAGAAAAATCCTCATAAACATGATTGATACCTTTATCTTTAGCTGTGTGCACAGGTATCTCAGGATTCAAGCACTAATCTGGCATTAGAATTGATTAGAGCACAATATCTCAGATCCTCCTCGAAACAACTAGTGAGGGACAGAAGCAAAATCTGAGCTGTTAAGCCAGAAGTACCCAGAGTTTTTCACTTTTCTGTAGTTTCTATGGCTCACATAACTTGGGTGCTAACTATGTTGAACCACTGATGCTAAAGAAAGTGTCTTCCAATTTTTTCTTCTGAAATTATACTACAACAAATATAATACAAATCAATTGCCCCCCAACCAATATAATACAAACCAATTGTCCCCAATCCAACATTTGAAAAATATCATCCCAGCCTTCAAGATAAGCTTCATCAATCTGAATGGCACTTACTTCAAAGTAATTGTAGCCAGGAGGACTGCAATCTAAAAGTGCTTCATAATGCTATTTCCCCATGTAAGTCTGCTTTTACAGTATGGACATCTGCTATGAGATCAAGTTTATTAAGACTACTGTCACAATATTGATGACATTTTTCTAGGGAGCCTAACAGAAAAAAAGCAGTATTCTCTCTCTCCTTTACTTTCTAACTTCCACATTCCAAAAACAGACTGAGAATATATTCTGATGGTGAAATACTTTGCTCTAGATATACCAGACTGAACTGTTCAGGGCTGGGTGCAAGTCACCCCGGGCCGTGATATTGCTCTAACGTCAAGGATGCAAAGATGTAATGTTATACTAGTAAATCCCCATTGCTGTAATAATGTTGCCAGCAAAAGAGCCAAGAATGAATCATATTGTCAAGGAACATGTCAACTGAGGAAGAGATCTATTCTGAATCATAAACTCTATTAGACTTGGCTCACACTCTTTGTGTGTAATATTATGCTGATGAACTTTAAGCTAAAACTCTCTCAATGCACTCATTGAGAATCCTAAGCACACTGCTCTTCACTTCCTCTCACTCTATCCATACTATCATGACAGAAGATAAGATCTTGCCAGACTCTGCAGGCAATCACAACAGTACAGCCTACAGTATTTAAAGCTCAGTCAGAAAACTGGTATTCATATGACAGGATATGTAACATGAACTAATTTTGTCTGACTTCACAAAGTAAGCTTCATGACCTCATCAGGTGCTTCATCCTTTCCTGGTATTCCAGCTACTATGCCATTATTATAAGGGACAATACTATATACCAGAGGTAGTAACATTTTGGACTGCAGCTCTCATATTCTTAGCCAATACAGTCAATGGTCAAGGAGGGTATAATATCTAGAGGGCCACTAGTTCCCTACCCTACTTAATGCAATAATCTGACAGAGTCCTGCAAAAACAGTCTCCCTTGCTGTGTGTCATCATGCTTCCTTCCCTTTCCTGTCTGAAAAAGGATTCTTCCTCTAAAAAGGATTCTTCCTCTAAAACAAGTTTTGCTTCACCAGTGGGTTTTGAAACTTTATCACAGAGAAGTCTGTGTGTCCTTCATGTAGGTCACCTCGCAAAAGAACCTCCTAAGTATGGCTATGCTATTTCTCTTTCCTTCCAACCAGCCAGTCAAAAGGATGGATATTTGAAAACTGTGTTTCTGATAGTTCAAAACACTGTTTGGATGAACTGTGGGAGCAAGTCAGCCACAGACCATTACTGTGAATGAGTTACTCCATTAAGGGCACAATCATGCTAATGCCTTCCTAGCTGTGTGTCCTAAACCGCAAAGTGCAATATAGCCATAATATGCTAAATTAATTTTTATTTAATTTTACCTGTTTCAACTCCATTACAAGGCAGCATATAAATACTGTAAATACATAGCTAAATAATGTCTGGTAGCCATATAATATATAAACATATAATGCTCTTTGAAAGTAATGTAGGCCAGCAGCCATCTTCAGATCTTGTAGCAATGGATTCCGTAAATTAACTACACGCTATCTGAAGAAGTACTACTTTTTTGAACAGAATACCCAACATTCAACTTCACTTGATGACCCCAGGGAGAGAAGAAATTCTATTCAGCTTCTGCACATTATGCATAACTTTATGAAAATAACACCTCCCTATTAAGAAGGTTTTCTTCCCCATAAACTAAAAAGAACCAAATGGTATAGCCTTTCATTGTAGGGAAGATGTGCCAGTCTCCTGATCACTCTGGTTTCTGTATCTTCAACTCTATAATATCCTTTCTGAGATGGGACCAAAGCTATATACAATATTTCAAGAACAGTTCCACCCTAAATTGGTATATTCTGATACCAGCAGTTTTACGTTCTATACCTTCCTAATTATACTGGAATTTGCCCTTTTTACAACTGTCACAGGGTACTCTATTTTCCCTAAATCTCTTTTTCAGTTAGTTACCATCCATTCAGACACTATGTATGTTTGTGTGTGTGTGTGTGTGTACAGAAATACACATACATATATATACATATATATGCACAATATGAATTTAATTTCCTGCTTGCCTGCCCCAGAGCATCACACTAATTTTCAGTGAACTGCGCATTTGTAATTTTGTTGCTCATTACTAACTATGCAAGATCATTTTAGAGTGTTTCACGATATTTATGATATGGATAGGGAGGCATCCTTGCTCAGACTATGGGCTGTTGTTGTCATTCATTATCATTATCATTAACAATTTGGTGTGATCCAAAAGGTTGATAATCTCATGGTTTACCTCCTAATTCTGGAACACTGATAAACAACTTAAATTAATAGCAGTAGATACTCCCTGGGAGAAGCTACTTCTTAATTCCCTCCACCGTAAGAATTATCCATACTTCCCTTTCTTCAATTAGTAACCAATCCATAGAATGATTCTTCCTATCTTGCCACTATTAGGTTACTCAGGCAAACCGATCCCTATACACATCTCAAAAAAGTTGCTAATTTCAAAAAAGACAAAGCGAAAGTACTTAAACTTACATAAGCAGTGCTAACTTTTGGATCAACAATATTTCGTCTTTTATGTAGCACTCCAGATGCTGAAGTGAAACTCCCAGCCTTTCTCACCAATGACTTTACTAAAGGATGCTGAGAGTTGCAGTCAATAATATCTGAAAATCTGCATGCAGGAAACCCCCTCTTTTGACATTATTTCATGACTCATTCTTTTGACACTTCCAAGTTCCATTAATTCAATACAGGTTTCACTTTTTCATCAGTTCTTCTTTCCTATGAAGGCTCACTTGGAACCACTTGCACAGGCACACTGCTTGCAAATCAAGTTGACAAGGGGAAAAAGGTGCTGAGCCAGTTGAGAGACGTTGCAAGTAGGGTACATAATCAGTCCCAATGGATCCTCTGTCGAGTCCTTCACGCTCCCTACAGTACAGTGTATGGGTGCTGCTTATCAACCAATTTCATTTTCTGACAGTGTTTCGGTCCCTGACCTGTCAGATAAGTAGGAGAAGCTTGTATATATCCTTTTATAATGTTAACAATATATTTTCCTATCAGTCTAGTTTAATTCACCTACAACATCCTAGTTCCAACATAAATCTGCTTTCCAAATGTCTACCAGGAATATTTTTACAAATAAGTTGTATACTTTTGTTAGAAGATTAACATGATTCACATGTGAATTTCTTAAGAACACCTAGATAGATGCCACCTACACCCACTGATCTATTAATTTTTAATATAAGTTTTAATATGCAATCTTTTATCACCTACATTTGATTCTTCCCTGAAAAATTTTATTCAAGCTTGGATATCACATGTTTCACAGTAAAGAGAAAGACAAATAATGAGTTCAGCTTCTCTGCAATCTCATTACTCACTCATTCACCTTTTCTCCTTACTATCTAATGATCCAAACATCTCCTTGGCTAGTTTCTCAACTCGAAAGTCCTTAAAAAACATATTCTTACTGTGGATCCGAACACCCTTCATTATTCCCATTAATTTCCACATCCTTTATCATCAACTTGTATTTATTCTCACAATGTTTGCATTCTTTTTTTGTTCTCCACATTTGGGAAATCTTCCATTCTCTGAAAACTAGAACTTGCCTTTTATAGCTTTCTTGAATCTGCCTGTTAATCATTCATACGTTGTACTTGATGGTACCTTATCTAATCTTTAACTTACTTAATCTTTAATTTACCTGTTAAGCTTCTATTATTGTGGTTTTAAGTAAATTTTGGATACTTAAGGGACAGTTGACTTTTCTGACTCTCCTTTTCAACTATTGCTTTTTCCCCCCTTTTTTTCCTTTTCTACTATTCCTGTCATTGGCAGAAGGTTACCCTTTCAGAGTGAAATGTAACTGTATTCCTTGACAATTTTCAGTTTCTATGCATATTAAATAGCGATCACAGTTCCCACTTGATGCAACATGTTAGTTCGTTAGAACCAACCAGGCAGGGGATGATATCCATCCTCTCTGGTTGGTTTTAACCATCTAAAGCAGAGTCACTTAGGGAAAGTATAAATTTGATGAGCTATAAGGATAACTGAAACCATCTAGTATTATAACATTTTCTTCTTTGGATACTTTCTCAGTTTCTTTCTTTATCTCAAGACCACCACAGGCATTTTAACTTACAGGGCAACAGCACCTCTCTCTCTTTCTCTCTGTTCTTCTTGTTGTGTGCCTTAAAGTCATTTCCAATTTATGGTGACCCTAAGGAGAATCTATCACGGAGTTTTCTGGGGGCTGAGAAGATGTGAAGTACCCGCGGTCACCCAGTGGGTTTCAATGGCAGAGCAGGAAATCAAACTCCAAGGTCATAGTTCAACATTCAAACCACACATTCAAACCACAATGATTCTGTGGAAAGCTTTATATTCCTTTTCTCTCTAAATTATTGAGTTACATGCCTTCTTTGACATATACAGCAACATCATCCACAATGTGTCTCTTTCTACGGGGATAACTGTATCCTGCTGATTCTTTCTATTCCATCAGATTCCTTTGGTTCATGGTAAAGCAAATCAGCTCCTTCAGCTTGGCTTAGAGGGATTTAATATTAACATATAAGCACCTAAACCTTCTCTTTCTCTGTCTCTCTTTAAATGTCTTCAATGTATTCATCCCTATGGCCCCTTGGCTTCTTTAAGAGGTTGTCATGGCTTATGATACACTAATTACCAAGCTTTACCCCTTCCCTATTTACAACCTCATTCCTCAGGAATAATTTATTATGACAGGGAGCATACAACTCCCTTGTTGCAACAGCTCCACTGGCTGCCAATCTGCTTCTGGGAACAATTCAAAGCACTGGTTATAATCTATACAGCCCTATTCAGCTTAGGTCCAGACTATCTGACAAACCATATCACCACTATGAGCCTGGACTCTGAGATCTGCAGAAGAGGCCTGCTTTCAGCCCCATGCAGGTACAATTGGTATGAACACAAAACAGGACCTTTTGCTGGCTGTCTCTAGACTTTGGAATGTTCTCTGTAGAACGGCCCCCTCCTTCTTGTCCTTCTGCTGGCAGGTGGTTTTATTCAAGCTTGGATATTTTTTATTATTTTTATGTATTTTATGTGTGTGTGTATGTATTTTTGTAGTTCAGACAGGCTTCCAAAACCAATTTCTTTAAGAAGAAGGCTGTAAGAGGGTGCTGTATTGTTTTAAAACATACTGTTTTAATGGGTAAATTGTTTTAGTACAGTTAACAGTTTAATTCTATTTTAATGTTGCCTTTTGGATGTTTTTAATTACATTGTAATCATTTGAATTATATTGTAATCATTTTCATTTGCAAGCGTCCTTCAGTCCCAATCTTTGGGAAAAAAAGGAACATCAGCAAAAATAATAATAGCGATAATTATGGCAGTGGTGGTGATGATGATGATGGGCACTCCCTCTGTCTTTGCCTCCAAAGTTTATTTAAATTCTTCTCTGTTATAAATCAGGCTCCATTTTGGTTCAGGTGGAGTTGAACAGGTTGTCCGTAAGAAATCTAAACCATTCCTTCCAACACCACTTTGTTAGTCACAAACTGAAAACTCTCAGTTTTGCTTATCTCACATTCATTCTATGCATAAGAATACAGAAGTGTCACTAACACGAGCTGAAGTGGGAGTTAGTGGTGGTAACAAAGATGAGGGAGGATTTGCTTTTTTACTGTATTCTTTGTTGCTTCAAGTAAGCGTCTTGCAGGAGATTTTTATCTGTCGATGGTACGTAAGATCCTGACAAAGCACATGATGGTTCCCAAGTGTTATTGTTTCAACTTATTTTTATACCATAACCAGATAGCTAAGATTGTCACACTGTCTACAAACAGAAGCCTTTTGTACTATAACCTGAACATCTTACTGCCTATTCTTCACCTATGATTTAGTCACATTTCTTAAAAGCTCCATATGACCACTGTTGTCTCTGCAGAGATTGATCTTATCCCTGAATATGGTTTTCTGTGTGCCTGTTTCATATTAGACAAATGTAGAATAGGAAAAAAAGGAGATTAATTGAAGTCCCAAATGCTGTGCTGTTAGTACTAAGAAGTCAGTCCAAATGTTCCAAAAAAGGATTAATGCTGTATAACAAGTCTATTTAATTACTGAGAGACCAGTGATCCTCATATTATTATAAGCAGCTTTACCCCTTATTTGGTATCTATAAATAGAGCAGAAATTGTTCAGGGATAACTATAGATCATGTCAAAAACAGTCAGGTTATACAATGCTTCTAAATAATTGCAAAATATACAATAAATACTTGTAGGACACATACGTACCTCTAAGAATACATTCTTATATACTCCTCTAAGCATTTCATACATATGCTGAGATGAACGTAAAAGCTACCTAGTTGAGATTGGTAAGAAACTTGACTTTGATCCTTTCTTGACACTTCAGAAGAGTACTCAGCAAGCCCGTCCACACTTAAAATCAAATAACCACACAGGTACATGCACGCACCATAAGTGGATTACTGACTAAAAATTTGCTTCTAAAGTTACTGTGGGAAAATGCCATGTATTTTAAAAGTTGTGGCTATATCACAGCAGTCAAATCACTTACAATTCTGTTTTATAGTGCAATCCAGTTACACTTTAACCAGCAAGAAAATAATCACATACCGTAATTGTTAACATTAACTCTTCACTTGCATCAAAGTGAACAGAATTAAGGTCCTTATAATAGTTATATGGAATGAAAAGAAATACAATCTCCTTGTCAGCCTAAAAAGTTACTTCTTAAGGTTGCAGTAAGAATTCCACAAGTGTGCACAATACACATATTGTTAAACACAACCACTGGTATATATTTTACCTGGCAATTCTAGCTACAGGCCATGATGCAATAGCTACTTTAAACATGCCCAAGGCCTCTGGCATACCTAGTGTAATTTTAGACTTTTACTTCAACTGGCACACATCATAAACTGATTTTAAAACATCCTTTTGTCTCAAAGATTTGTCATGTGGTATGACACCACTGTTTGAGAAATGTAAAACCAAACCTCCTTTTAACATTCAGAAGCAGCTGAGAAGATCTTTGGATCCAGATAATGCTTTAAAAACCATTCACTTTAATTTCTAGTGCAGTTCAGCCACCTAAAAGAAAACTGGAGTAACTTCAGTAAATGAAGTAGTTTTTCATTTCAAATGTAACAAAAACATTGACTATATAACATAGGGGAACACATCTAATAAAACGAAAAAATCATGACAAATCCCTATTCAAAGAAGGTAAAATTGCCAGTAGTGTAATGGTTTGATATTTGGACTAATACCCTGGAGACCGATTCCCCACTTGGCCACGGAAACCCACTGGGTGACTTTGGACGTGTCATACATACTCAGCCCCATGATAGATTCACCTTAAAGTTACTATAAGTCGGAAATGACTTGAAGGCACACAACACACACAGATTGTACGTGTTCTTATAAGTTTTGAGATAAGTTTATACTGTAGTATTTATGCGCTGTTTATCTCACACACGCAAGCCAACATTGCTATCATAGAGGGTGAGGCAGCCTACTTTAGGCAACGCATTTTGAGTAACATTAAAAAGCAGCAAATTGTGGGGAAGGACAATTCAGATAATCCAGATCTCCGGCCTCGGGCCATCAAGCTGTCCAGCCATTCTGCACAGATCTCTTTGAGGAAGATAACTAGCAATAATTCCTACTAGGTATACAAAACACCTTCATCACTCAGCTGCTTTTTATCTCACAGTAGCTGTTGGGGACTAAAGAGCTGTAAGAGATGCTGGGAAGAAGGGTTATTCCTTCAGCTCTGCTGAAAGATCAGCTTCATTGAGCTGTTCCTCTTCCTGAACTGTTTCTATTGTATCTTGTTATTATAACAATTTAACTTAAAGAACTGTGTATGAGTCTTTTTTTTTAATCTTTCCTCCCCAATATCTTATCTTTTTGTGTCCTATTTTGATACTGTAAACCCCTCGGTAGAGAACTGTCTTTTTTTACTGACTGTGTGAAAACAGCTTCTGAGACCCTTTTTAGTCAAAGAGTGGGACAGAAAAGGCTCCAGTTAAATATATACATGCATATTTGTTTGTCTGTGTGCTTTGTCTCTTTTAGCCTTAAAGAATTACTAAAGCAGAAGAGCAAATAATAAGCCATGCCTACAGGTACTCAGCACCGACCTGTATGTAGCACAAAAGAACGCTCAGGTTGTCACTCTCTGCTACTTCTGAAGGGGTGCTACAAAATGAAGTTAAGCTGTGCACAGTATGCTCAGTGGGGCATCGAGTAGGCAGCCCTTCATGGTGCTTAAGAGAGCCAGGGTTAGTCATTGCCATCTCAAACTGCATATCTATCTATCTCCATATCTAATGTATCACAAGTTATGAAGGAGGAGGAGGAAGAGGAGAAGCACAAACATTCTGTCTAAAATAATGGCATCAAGATGATTTTTGCTGTCATGGGTCCAAAGAAAGTGACAGAAACATCTCATTAAACAGAAAAAGCAGATAATAGAACTAAAACACTGTAGCCTCTGCATGGACTCTTCTGCTAATAGCATCTATGTGAAAGATTCCCTACGCTGTGGCTGCAACATGCAGCACAACTTACAATGCTGACCCTCTATATACCTACTAGTTTACGTGAAGAGCCCCCATTTCACTCCAGGAAACTCCTCAGCAAAAGGAAGAAGAGAATCAACGTGTAATGGTTACAACATACAAAGCTAATCTGTTCCTCCTGCTCACCAAAGACTGGCAGATTCTTAAGGTAAGAGATCATCCATTTTCATTTTATTTATTTTTTTTTAGCTTATTTTACATCCTGCCTTTCTCCTAGTACAGAACCCAAGGCAGCTCACAATATATTGAATGTCCTCATTAATATAAAATCAAGTGAAAAATTCAAACATATAAATCTCATTGACAGTACCAACTAGAATAGATCCAGTTAATTCAGTAGCTCTTACTTTAGTTGAGGCTACCTACAGGACCCAGGCCTATATATTTACTTACAACTGTAAATGATTCATGCCAAGTAGCTCAATACCCCGAGCATTTTTTTTTGCTATTAATCACCAGAGAATACAACCCTAAATTCACTTACCTACTAAAACTGAAGTGATACCAATACCTAAATGTGAAAGGTTTAAACAAACTAAAATCTTTTTGAAGATAATTTATACATAAAATCATGATTAACATAATGCCCACAAAGAGAATTGAAAATATCCACTTCCCTTTTTAAATGCATAATTTAAAATTGGGCCAGAGGTAGGGGAGGGGGCGACTAACGTTACCTCCCTCTAGAGCCTAGGAACAAGAATTCCTTTTGCTATCCCTTCTACATAAACACGATCTGCCAATTTGTCCCCATCATTGTCAGCAGACAAAAGGAAACCAAGACTATAGCCAGACCACATCAAACAGAAGACACAGCAATTCCATAGGCTGCCTAGAAGCCCACTGGGGTGTAAAGTCAGAGCTGAAGCCTTCTTGTCAGCTATTACTATAAAAGAACCAGAAGAAATAGTGACATTTCTATACAACAGAAAGGTCAAGGAGTTCATAGCCTTTTCATGACCCAGACAAGTCAAGGTCAAAAGATTCAGGTAGCAGCTTGGCCTGGGCATAAGTTACTGGCTCAAATGAATTGTTTTAACAAATCAGCTTTGGTCAATTAAACCTAACAAGACATGTTGCATCACATAGCAGGGTTCCTGACACTGAGGCCAGGAGCTGAGGCTAGCCTCGTAAAACAAGGCTTTTAACATGGCATAACAAATTTAAGGTAATCCATCCAGAAACTGCAGATGTCAGCATGATAAAATACAAGTTGCCCTGACCAAGAATAGTTTTCACACGTTTCTGTCTAAGAATACTAAGCCAGGGTTATCCCTCCTCACTCTCAACTGCACTGACAAGAAGTATATCCACGAAGGAGGCACAGTAGAGCCTCATTTTAAACTACATATGTCTTTACTGTGTATTTACCTATAGTTGTACTTGAACAGAAATTTAAAAAAAAAGTGAAAAAACAATTCACTTAACTAAAACAAAAACAAGAATACCAGTTTGCAGTCTTTGTTTAAAATGCTTACTAAGACAGGAGCCCCACTGTGTGGATTGTACTTACAAGTAGGTAAGTTCAAGTAGGTAAGTACCCATTTGTTCAGAAGTCCCACTGAATTCAATCAGGTAAGCATGTATAGTTCTGCTCTCTGTTTTCAAGCTCACCATCTTTAAATATTTAACACATAAATATAAGCAATATTTTCTCCTACAAAACATGACCATGCATGTTTTTTCCATATAGTAGTTCTAAAACCAACCATGAGCACTGTCTCATTTCTTAAATCCTTCACTCAACTATATCTATGTCCAAATTGAGTTTGAGTACCTGAAATGGACACAGGATTGTAACAAGAACAACTGTAAACAGCTGTCATTAGGAAATGAAGACACTTACCTTTCACGACATCATATTACTGAGAAACAAGGCAGAACTTCCAACTCTCTCCTTGAGTCATTAATATAGTTCTGCATTCACATGAGAGGGACCACTAAGAATTTTGTGCAAATGTGAAGAGACAAGTCAAGCAAGGACTTAGATGATTTCCTAAATACCATCTACTTTTTCACCCTTATTTTGATCAAACATATTATGCTGGTTAGGTATTCATTCTATATCCTACCAACAGTACTTTGAACTGAGGTCAGAAACATATTGGCAGCCTGCAAAATTCCTTTTTCTCTGTAAAGTGTTCCTTACAGCAGTCTAGCTGATGCAAACATACTGCATGCTTCAAGGGCAGCCTCACATAAAAGCGCACTGAAGAAGTCTAACTGGGACGTTACCTGTGCTTGAACTAGGCAGGCTATCTCTCTCCAAGAAAGGCAGTAGCTACTGGACTAATTGAAGTTGGCACCAGGCACTCCAAGCTACAGAGTCCACCTGGGCCTCCAGTGACAGAGATAAATCCAGGAGTACTCCCAAGCTTTGTACTGCTCCTTCAAGGGAAATGAAATCCCAGTGAGTGTAGACTCTTACCCAATACATGAAAAGAATACATGAAAACCCAAAGCTTCCTATCTATAAAGCAACTTTAGAAGGAATGTTTCTGAGTGGGGCACTTAAATGGTAGTAGGGAGACAGGGGCCAGTCAGACCATTCACTATCCACCACATGATCTGCATGATGAGCAAATATTTTCCATAATATACAAACGTGGCTGCCTGGATTTCAGGAAGTAGTGTGTGACAACTCTTAACAGAGATGGAGAAGGTGCCTGGTAAGGCTAGGGAAGTAATTTATGAGTGCCTGAATGAGCACTGGGATAGAGGGGCAGAGAGCCCAGTAAGAAGAAAATAAGAGTGAGGAAGAAAAAAGAGAAACAGTATTGGAGTGGATAAAAGGAGTTAAACAAATACTGAAGGTTGAGGAAAAGAAGAACAACCAACAAAAAGGAGCTAGTAAGCAAAAAAGAGTTGGTAGTGGAAGGACAGAGGAGGAAAAGTGCCAGGGTGTGAGTGGGATTAACAGTTTTTTCACCCAAACAAAGCTGGGTACTTTTGCTAGTTTTAAAGAAACAATATGTTGCCCCAAATGTGATACAACAGAAATTAAGTATTACAATTATACTCCGGCTTGTTTTAAATAGAAATCATTATGTTAACTTTTATTCCTCTTTACTGATCCTCACTAAACAGTACAAGGAAAAAAACAAGTTTTATTTAGGTGCAGATTTTGTAGGTACAAAATGCATTTATGTTTCAGTGTCTAAGATCACCTGCTGCTGCCTTTCTCATCCTACATAAGGACTTCAAATTTTATTTAAACAGGGCTCTGCACAAAAAAAAAATTACCCTCATACCTTGATACTGAATTAACTACTTCAAAATCTATGTGCCTGTCTATGTTAAAATATAAAGGTAAGCAGTAACATCATTTGAATCCAAAGATATCCTTTCAGGGCCAGGGGGCAATTCATCTTTCACACCGCATTCTTTCTAATTCCCATATCCTGGTGTCGCACAGTCCTTCTTTCCACGTCCTTTCCCATATCATTTCAGAGGATCCCTCTATCCTTGGGAATAATTTTGGGGCGGGGGGCACAAGGGGCTGTAGCACGGAGGAGGAGCAAGGAAAGCCACACTACAAAAGCGGAATTCTGCTTGCTCCCAATCCATTAATTTTTCTCCTATGCCTCTGCATAAAATTTCTATATGCCTGGGACATCTTCTTCAAAGTGTACAGTCAAAAATATTTATAGTTATAATCCAAACTAAATTAAACATATTAGTTTAAAAACAAATTGACATAAGGCATGGTAGTTTGAGCACACAGAAGGTTCTGCATGCCTTCTTAATTGTAGAAATATAGTGAAATAATTATTCAGTCTACACATCCAACTTTCAAACCAGTTTTAATTAGCTGTTACTGTTGATAGACTCAATCAACAAATGGTATAGTATATACTTCAAGCAGGATAGGTTTCCCCTCTACCGCTCACCCAACCCAAAGGACGCCCAGTGTCAGAACAGCAGAATCCAGAGAGGGCGGGTCTCTATTCCCACTGCAGCTCCTCCCATCAAGACCACAAAAGCTTCCTCCAGAGAGCTAGGAAGCTCTCTGAACTAGTTTTCATGTGGCTCCTAAAGCTACAGGGAGAAGGCAAAGGAGAGGAAGTTCTGTGATGTGCTCAAGCATCACAATGAACATAGGTCAAAGCTTTCAAGTTTGACTTGAAAGCACCTATATGCCCAGTATATCAGCTCTATGGGAAATGAATGCTACAGAAAAATGATTTTGAAATAAATAGCATTAAAGAGACTAAATACTCCTTACTGAAAGGCTACTTTGAACACAAACGTAGTAATATTTTAAACTGCTGCTTGTACAGGGAAAAAATATGTTACACTAGACCCCAGAACTTCCCCATGAAACACATGGGCATGCAACACTTACGGATACTTCAAAGAGCAAACAGCAACAACAACAACAACAACAAGAAGAAATTACTGCAGCATGTCCACTATCATACCCTTGGTGAACACCAAATATACAGACATGCCTCTCCTGACAAGCCTCTTCACATAACACTACAGTGTTTCCTACACAAACTGCTACAAACAACTGTTATGCCATACTGTGTGAAGTGGTCCTTAGAAACCCATCAACAAGCAACAAAGCTCATCTGAAGCACATAAAATCAACATCCTAGGGATCCAGCAAAACATAATGCTGATTCATACATATTATTCCATAGTTCTCAATTCCTGTCCAACCGTTTAATGGGTTTTCAATTAACACAGTTTTCAAATGTGTTCATTCCTTTATCGTTATTTCAATAAAGGCAAAACAATTATCTAAAGATCTTCCTTTTAATATCTTAATTTGTATGTTCCTAAACTAGCCCACATAAGAAGTGAAATGCACAATAAACTTGATACAATAGTTGTTTTTAATAAGCCGTGATAAGCAATGTTGTTAAGTATCACTACATAAGAGTAATACCAATACATAAGCAGAGAAGTACTAGAAAACAAGAAGCCTACATTTTAACAGTCTTCATGGTCCTCTAATGCCCAATGTATTTTTAAATACATTTAGAAAATATCCTTATTAGGCATACAAAAATGTAAAAATCTGTATTTTTTAAGGCTGTTTTAGAAGTTCTTATTTAGTTTATCACGAATAACAAATAAGCAAACAAATACACACACACACTCACACACACACACACTCACACACATACACTTCATGAGACACTGAAAAAGCAGAACACTGAATTGAAATGCAAAATACGTGATCATCTTTTTGAAGACTTTAGACCCTACGTCTTGTGTATATTAGATTCATGGAGAGAAGGAAGAAGAGAGAATGCTGCCAGTTTAGCTAGCCAAGACCTGATGTCAGTGTCAAATATGAGTTAATGTAGACCTGCAATGCAACCCAGAATGCTGTGATCTCAGTAAGCCTTAGTAAGCTGCAGAAAATGATCCTCATAATCTAAAGTATTGCCAGTACACCAAGATAATACACATCTCCGTAAGTAATCACTGAACTATACAGTATTGAAGTCATCAGGCTTTAATGTATTGCCATCATTAAAAAGTTGCCATATTTTTAAAAATCTATACCTTTTTTGCCTTGTTGTGATAGCCACATTTTTTCATATATAGTTTCTCTTACTCTGGTGAAAGACCAGCTCCTCATCCGTCACCCCCACCCATTCCCCTCCTCCCATCCCTGTTTTTTTTTTTTAAACCAGACAGGACACAGTCTGGCAATTCAGGGGCTCACGCAGGCCAGACTTCCTTCAGTGCAACCCTTTGGGTAGAACTGCTAATCCATCTTATTAATTAACAAGATAATGGTGGTTAGCCGGAAAGCAATATTAATGCTAACTTCAGGAAACATCAGCAGAAATGACTTAGTCTTTTCATTGGTCTCTGGTAGCCAATTTGTGCAGCTAAACAAAATAGTATTTTGGTATTTTAAAATCTGGAAATTCAAACGTATCAGAACAACAGCAGAATTGGTAGAACTATACCTATCAACTAGAAACACAATGCATTTCTGCTGGATTTATAAATGGAAGCAACAAATCACAACCCCCAATAACTTACCTTTAAACTATGTGCTAAAATGGGAAGAGCATGTAACATAACCACAATAAGAAACATATGACAATTATATGAGACATACCAAGATTTACAAATGCCTGATGCACCTATTATTATTGTTACTAACAAGAGTGGCAATATATCTTTAGTTAACCATGATGTCTCATTGTACATTTCCACTGCATATGATATGTAAGGGAATATGTCATATACTTGAAATGCAAAAGAACGGCAGATAACATGAGGATTAAATACTGAAGAAAATTGTGTGTTTCCACTAAAAAAGCAGTGGAACTTTACAAATCTGCTACTACAAAATGAAAAAGTTATCTATTAGAGGAAGGATTTCTATTATCTAAAGTTCTACTGCAGCAAACAAATACAACAGCTTTCATTCAGCGATTGTCAAAAAACTTTGCAATGTGCCCACTGCAATGCAGATGCCAACCAACGAATCAAAGGCATTCAGCAACTAGACAAAGAGGGTTTGATGCCAACCTCGGTGCCACTGGCAACCATTATTGGCATCAAGCACATTGTCTGCTTTTCCTCCCCCACTCTGCTGGCACTTGACAAACAAAATGGCGGTTCTTGTAGAAACGGAACACAGCACAAGAGCTGCACTGATTGAATCAAATACACCAAATGATTTTATGGACTGAGAAACAGCTCGTACCAAATAAGAGAAACTAGCAAATAATACCTAATCTTGTTAAGCAAAAGAGAATGGTCAAGACATTTAATTTTAAAATGAGTTCAAAACTCTCTAGAACAAGAGGGAAATCAATTTTTAAAATTATTTAATTAAGTGCTAAATGTTTTAAACACCTGTGGACCATAAATCATTTTAGCCTCATTTTCTGCCCCAAACAAACTACAGGAACACACACCCACATCCAGTAACTTTTAATTTCTCCTCTGTCCTGAAATTCCGAGACAAAACTTATAACAAAGCAAAAGAAAAAGGTGGCGAAGGGAGGACGGGCAGAATTTTGAGAAAAATGGGTAAGGGGAAAAAGGCAGATAAAGCTGGTCAATGACAAAATTTGAAAGACTTGTCTGTATTTCTCCTTTCAGTACAGATGTGGAAGAAAGTAAAATAATATTTTTTGTCAAATCACAAAAAGGACTGACATTTCTAGATCAAGAAATTCTCGATATATTGTAACATTGCTCTGCTCTGCAATGCGGATGCCAACCAACAAATCACAGGCATCCTAGGCTAAACAAAGAAGGTCCGATGCCAATCCTGGTGCCACTGGCAACCATTACTGGCACTCAAACTATTCTTCCTCATGCTTTTCGCCAACGTTCAAGCATATACCCTATTTGATCCTTTCATTTATTTTAGAACTTTATCCTATTTTCAACAATCCTTGCCCATGTACTATTTCAACTGCTGTGCTTTATTGATGAGATATTACCAAATAAATTTTCAGATCCCAAAATATAAAACCAACCCTCTGTCAGACGACCACTACTTTAACCGACATTGCGCTTATACCTTTTGCAAACCTAGCAATCTTTGGTGCCTTGTCTGCCAAAATGAGAAAACAGAGAGCAGACTATTCCAACAATTAGGAACTGACATCTTTTTAACAAAGGAAAACTACTACAAATGTATCATTTCAACTACAGAAGCTACTCTTTGCTTGGTAGATTCCTAAAAAAACCTGTTAACAGACTGCAAACTGCAGGTACAGTTTGTAAAACAAACAGTATGGTCTCCCATAGGTAGCCTGGTGCAAACAAATGTACCATTCAAAGGTTGGTTTGTGTTTTGGACAGTTGCTGAAAAAATACTGAAAAGTTGGAGCAATATTGAGAAAAGGTTTAGGTAAGTCAGGACAATTTTAGAAAATTAATTAATTATACTGTACATGACCATGGAATACCACATGACACCTACACATGGTATAAACTGTCTTCCCTCCAACCCAGCCTTCACGCCAATTCAAGCTACTGATCCATCAGCTTCAAAGCATACCATCCAAAGAACTATACATGCACAACTACAAGATTTGCTTTAACTATGCTATTTTCATCTGTCATTGACTTGATGGATATTACACAGATGTGAAATGAACTATCATCAATTCACTAGCTGAAATATGTTAATTTAATAAAGCTACCTGGTTTTAATTTTTTCAAATACACTTAGAGGTGAACAAAATGTATATTTGAAATCGTTATTTTGAAAACTTCACAGCAAATTCTCTTTCTTCCCACAACATAATCCCATGGATGTGTAATTTAACATAAATCCTATGTGATTTATAGCAAATACCTAGTCAGAGGTCCCACTGAGCTTAATGGGACTCACTGTCAGGTAAGCAGATAGAAGGTTACAGCTCAATACTGCAGGTGTTTACTTAAAAGTAAGTTCTACGGGACCTATAGATCATGTCTGCTCAGAATTTTAGAATTAACTTTTATTTAGTTTAGCAGGACTCACTGCCAACTAAGTGGGTACCAGATGAAAGCCTAGCTCTCTACTAAATGTAATGTAAATGATGGCAACTTTACATTACCTTTATTAGAATTTTCATGGAAAAGTTGCACCATAGTAAACTAGACTGAAATCAAGATAAAGTTGGTTGTGTTTAAATTCCAGTGAAATTATGGATGTAAGTTCCTTTCTTTCATTGAGTCTTCAATGACTTGTTCCGAATTGGGGCCCTCCCTAGGCTTTGTAAATATTTGCCACCGCTAAAAAGGCAATAAGGGAAGTATCGCCATTATATACACATACATGCTAATACTGCAATATATACTTACCATATTTTGTTTTGCAATCTTTGCATATAAGGTTAGAAATTAGTATGTTTGTTCCAGAATGCAACAGCATCATACAAAACAAATAATACAAACACTAAAAATATTTTGAGTTGTTCGAACAAATTACTAGCCGAATGACAGCTACTTTAGTTTTATTTTCCTGTACTGTTCAGTTAATTTTCATACAAGAGAAGTTTTATTGTATATTAGAACAAGAAATAACACTTCGCATCTGCTTTGCTTTGGGCCGCTTTTCAACAACAGACCAATTTATGCAAAAAGCCACCATCTCCAAACATGTGATTTCAGTTTCCTCCTAGCATAGACATGGCTATTGTGTGGTGGCTTTACAACATGTTGGTTAGAAGCATCTATCTGAAAATGTACACACAGAAACAACCCATGCATCTATTTATATGCATTACCCAAAATATCAAACTGGAAAAACAATTGTCTAAACACACATAGAATTCTGACTATAACTATGGATGTATTTTTGCTATATTTTTTATATAATTTCATATCTTCATATTTAAGCATGCTTTTTTAAAAAATGTACACATGCTAAAACTGACATTACTATTTGCTATAATAATTTGTACAGAAAAAGCACACTGTGAACACTGACAAGGCCAGTGACTAGCATGAGGTGTTCACAATGACATGTTCACAGTCACAACATATTAACATCCAGATACTTTGATCCAGGACCAGTCTTTCTATAGTGTTTAGGGCACTTTCTTATTAAAACTTGTAGATAACAGTTGCAGGTAGCAAACATTTCAGTTAAGTAGACGTGATTGTACTGAAAATGTAGATACAGTTTTTATGTGCTTGTCCATACCAATGATGCTAGAAACATATATACCAACATTTAAAACTTTTGATTTGCAATGAACAACAAAAACTTTTCCAGTATATTGAACTTTCTTTATAAGAGATATTAACAAGCATTCTGAGATACACATGGCACTCTGGTATAAAATACGCAAATGAGTATGTACCTGCGCACAGGTATACCGCACTATATGTTAATGTGTTTGTGTTTATATACACATGCCTACAGATGTAGCCAAATTGCTGATTAAAACAAAACAAACCTGAAAGTTCAACATATTCATATAAAAAAGAACCTACCTTGATCCTGCACATAATATGCCAGAAACAAATCAAGCTCCTTGACTGATACTGTTATGTGATGTGGCTGAACGCAAAGTGCTGGATTTGTGCAGTGGGGGGATTTCATGAGCCGTTCTCCATCCGTACTTTCCAAGGGGATTCCTTTGAAGAGGATCACCATGACTAGATCCAGGCGCCAGACTTTGTCTGCTTGTCGCAGGCAGTCGATTCTCCTAATCTTACCCTTCTGATCAGGATTGGACAATACACAGCATGGGTGCTTCTTCCCAGTAACAGTGAGCACAAAATCCTCCCGATACTCTTGGCGGATATCTTTGCGCAGCTTGGCGAGAAGCCTGGATGCCCACTTCTGTTTAATTTCAGGCTTTTCGCTAAGTAGCTCATCCTTGACTGCTCTTTCTTCATCCTTTGACATTCGCTTTTCATGTTTTTTAAAGTACTTGCGTTTTCGAGCCTGAAGGTTGAACCAAGTGTAGGCGATTGCACGGACATGTGGAAGAAGTGCCTCAATGAATGGGTGAAACTCATCCTGTTGGGAGAAGCAGAAGGAAAAAATACAAAAACTGAAAGCTAGTTCTATTTGAATAATTAAGGCAACAGTAACACAGATGTTTTTCCTCAGTTAAAAAAATGAAGGTTTAATATCACAATCATTACTGAATCTTGTCATTTTTATTTTACAGCAATTTTAAACGATCCCAAGAAAGTAGCTGAATAACCTAAAAAAACTATTATTTCATTTTTGGGAGATATATAAAGTATTTACCTCCCAATTGGCCCTATAAATGCATCAGTTTAAAAGAAAATAAAGAGATTGGCAGCTTCTAACATTTAGAGATAGGATGGATTTATCAACAATTGCACCAAACAGTACCATTTTTACAAAAGACACACTGTGATTTTTAAGGTATCTGAGTGGAAATGTTGAGAAAGCAGGAGTACAATTCATTTCTCTTCTCTGTGATACGGGAACACAAGGTAATGCTACATGGTTCCCATTTTTGGAGCATGCTCTCAGCAAGAGATTGATGTCAACACAAAGAGCATGCGCTACCAAATATGATCTATTCCCTTATCCATCGCCCAACTTTCCAATAATGAAATACTAACAATTTGGCAGAAACAATAGTATTTAACTACTACATGCTATACACTAATATAAACTATACAGTAATTTATAGTATATTATAGTATAGTGCACTATAAAACATACAATATTTTATAGTATAGTATAGCATACTCTAAGACACATAAAAAGAAAAGAGGAAGAAACAATATTTACTGAATATTCCAATCAAACTTTCTAAATTTTTAGCGCTGCATGATTTCCATCCAACACTGCAGTTTCCTTCCTATCCTTGTAAGATAAAAATTTATGAACTTAATGATGGACATTACATGAATGTTGTCGCAGCAGTTGTACTCAAACCCGCTGTGGTGTTTAAAACATCTCCATTACTTACTTTAATAACAAATCACAAACATGTAGCAATTATTCAGAATCCCCTAAAAATTATCTGAAGCATACAGTGAAAAAGGACAACTTGGCACAAACTTTGGATTCTTCGTGCAGTGTGACATTAATACTGCATCACTGGATAAATCCTGTTTTTCTAAAATGCATGCAATCTATTTATAGTTTTAAAAGCCCTTCGTATCACATAGTTTACCTGGATATTCATACAGATTTACTTCACTTTAGTGTTTACTGCACCTGAGGGACAGACTAAATTTCAGTGGAGGACAGCATGCAGTACTTTAAGGAAGAGGAAGTTCCTGACCTAAGGTATCTGACAGAAATGTTTAAGTGGGACACAGAAACTCAATTACTCAGTGAGTAAAACATTTTAAACATGCCTATCAACTGCAAGCATAGTTTGATACTGAGAGGAAGCTGGGGAGAAAGGAGAATGTTGTTGTTCTCCCTACCCTCATCTGTTTGTGTGATTCTCAACTTTCATTTCTGTTCTTAAACTGTCTAGTTCCCTCAATAATATACATTCAATTTAAACTGCAATCCCATATTATATGAAATACAACAATGACAGTAAAATTATAGTATGATATAACTGCATTATAACTTTTGTGGTGATATGAATATTGAAACACATTTAACTGAAAGCGAGCCTAACTGATTTCAAAGAAATTTTCTTCTTTTATACACAGTATATTTATGATGAAAATGCCAATTAAGTTAAAACATTTACTACAACATCAACAGTAGTATAATTATTAAATTACTGGTATACATTGCTAGCTTTTAAGCCAAGGCATTAGTATGAATAAGTAAGCTATACTGACCCCAATATTGTTTACTGTATGTTGTGAATAAGATGGCATGCATTTATTTAGGTAAGAAAAATCAATAATCTAAGCTTCTGCAGAAATATTATTGAAAATTTGTCTGTATTTTGCATCAAGGGTTGGGTAGGAATCAAAACAGAATGATACTCTTCCACGGGATATATCTGAGGGGTATGAACCCAAACAGATTGACAATATGTGGTTTAAAATAGTTACCATATAAAAAAGAACAAAGTGCCAAATAATCATTATTTAAAGAGATCAAAACTCATAAAGAGTTTTCAAGATTTCTGTCACTACCCTTGATCTACAGAAAGTACAGTCTGGGCCACAGAAAGAGTTAAACCACAATCTGCTCTTTGTGTGGGAAGGCAGCACAGCTCAGAGCAACCACAGCCCAGGATAAGACTTCCCTATCACAATGTACTCTGGTGCCAGCTTTTTCTTGACTACTACGGTTTGATTTTTTCCCTTTACAACCTAACCTGTGTAAAATCATAATTTAAAAGTGGATTTTAACCATGCATATAGCAAGAGGGTGGCAAACCAAGAAGCTTAGAAAGAAATGAGGACATGCACAGAATCAGAGGTGCAGGAATGCTGCCCAGAACTACCCTAAAAATTACTGCACAAGGTACAAATTACCATGTAAGAATACTAGCGTATTGATGAGCTTCAGGTTCTAGTATTTCGTATTTTTACCAAGAAAATCACAGACTCAGTTCTTAATGATAGTAATACCACTTAGCGCAATTTTAGTGACTTTACAGGAAATAAGCCCTACTGAGTTCAATGGGGCTTACTGACTAATAAGAGTGCTTGCTATTACAGCACAAGTAAAGCAACTTATTTTGCATGCTTAACTATACAATTGCCTACCAATTAGAAGAATGTGCTACACATACAGCTTTTCAAAATATGTCTATTGTCATCAAGGTGGAGATGATGTTAGCAAATATTTAATACAGACCATATGCTTTAAAATAAAAAGACACATTAAATAAGAAAAGCCATATTCTGTCACAAAGCTGCATTACAGGATACTGTTATTACTATCACTGTGATAAAAACAATGATTAAAAAATTTTTTTGACCCAAAACATCTCAATTTTGCTTCTAGTGGAGATCCAACATAACATAAATTCACCTCAGAGTACTTTAGAAAAGTACTTTCACTAAATTTTTGTATCTAGTATCTAGTACCGATAGATGCAATATGAGAAAATAAAGCTACATGTACTATTTACATGTGGTGGGAATCACACAGGAATTCTGCAAAATATATTTATGAAGATAAAGGTATTCAACTGTTCTAACAGATGTCACAGTTGAAGCCATATGCACTGACTATTTTCACATGAAGTAAATCCAAACCATTTATAAATTTGAATTAACATTGTGTTGTGCAGGCATGCTGCAATTTCAGTATTAATAGGCCAAGATTTCTCTCGAAAACAAGGAAATGTGAAAGTATTTCCACTTATTACGTTCTAACTTTGCCATCAATTCATTTTATAATAAATGTAGGAAGACTCCTCCATCAATGCAACAGATAACTCTATAATAATCTAGTTAAAGATATTCATATTGCAATATTGGATTTTTCTGTTTTACATAGAATTAATCTATTTTGGACAAGAAAAAATGCAGCAAATCCTTCATGTTTGTTACTTACATAGCATACTATGAAAAAGATTAACAACCTCAGTACCTGAACATATAGAATAGCTCTGCAAGGTTTATATGAATCAGATAAATGGGAATGGACATTATTGCCCATTATATTTAACAGATATAAATTTCACAGACGGAGGATGACTAATTGCTACTCAGTTACTATTATCTTCTGCTGATTTCAATACAGCTTAATGTGGCCTCAAATTAGAGTGTTTGGGATTACAGTAACCATTCTAATATGTGGAAACTACTTTTATATGCCTTTCTTTAAAGCAAAAATTAGGCACCTAAGTACATAAGCAAGCTTCATTTTAGTCATTTTTGGGGGAAAAAATCTAATAATCTCTAAGACTTCTAAGTACAAATATTTTATAACGCACTGTCACCACTATAATTACAGTAAACTTCAACCACTGTTCAAGTGTAGGAAGAAGGGCAGGTTTTCAAAATGATTTTTGGCTAGTGCTTTTCATTACAGTATATAAAGTGAAACTATATACTAGTCAGTCTACAAGAGCAAATGACTTGCCAATTCATATAGCGAATGTGATTTCGAAAAACATTCTATGCACAAAACATCACTTCAGAATTAAGAGTTTATTTCTTAGAATGTCAGAACTGGACGATACTAATGTATTTCTAGATTCCCTGTGAAACCTAGCCTCTTAATCTGTCACTTTGTAGTTGTGGACTCTATACAAACTACGTCTAAACAATGTATATCATTTTGGCTGCGCCAAAAGTGACATTCTAAGGTATGCCTAGAGCAAGTAAATACCTCACTCAACATGTGCGAAAATATTCTAAAAGGTTTGTGTGAATGAAGGTATAAGGTCAAAAATTAGTAATGGACCAATACCCTTCATGCAAGTTTTTATCTTTAAAACTTCATGTATACTCTTAGAGAGAACAAGAGAGAAAGAATCAGCATAAGTTTACAAAGAATAAGGTTAAAATATTAGAAATAAGTTCTTCTTAAACTAGCAAGACTTCCTTCTAAGCAAATCTCTTCAATATTTTGGTGGACAGTCCCACACCTATCCAATTTTGAATACAGTACAGTACCTAAATGAGCAATAAAAATATAGTATGTTTGATTACAGAATAACTGTGCCTACAACACATTTACTGGGGTGCTGTTTTTCTCAACTGTCCCATAACATTTTTTCCCACCTGTTTTGTACCAGCAAAGTTCCTATTTACTTGCAGAAAAGAACCCTAAGTTACTCACACTTTCATGCCAAACAAAATATAAACAATAAAAATGTGTCAGCCAAAAAGCTACAGGACTGTATCCAATCACTGAAGAAGTCTTATCATTGTTTAAATCTTCATTCATAATTCTGTGAATGCCTTGGTCCCTTGGAATCACTATTGTTTCTAATTGCCACATGAAATCTTAATTGTTTTGGTCATATCACAATGCCCAACAAAGTATTAATTAACTCTAAGCTCCACTTCTTTCACTTTAGTCCCAGCGATGTAGATAAGCTGCATCCTATACAGTGAAATGGGCAGTCTGCTCAATTTCATTTGGACTTACTTCAGAGTCAACATATATAAGGCTGAGCAGTTCAAATTGCATCCTGCAAAGCAAATTGCTCCAAACTGACCCAGCTTCATACACAACCTGTAATATACTCTGTCCATTTAATGAACCGTAATGATACTACGGTTACCTGCTACAGAAACTTAAACATCTCATGCCGCACTTTCTCTGCTACAATTTACATAGGATCTGAACGTACATTCTGTGTTCTTTATTTCTTCTAAAACTTTTACCCCGCCAATCATCCCCAAAAGAACTCAACGTGCCTTAAAACGATAAGCACCTTCTGTGCCTGTAAGCTATCCTCTGTTTCACATGTTCGTCCAAACGTTGTTCAGATTTCTATGCAGTATATAAAATTACTCTTTTTACTGTCCCGAAGACTACAAATGCCTGCAGGCCTAAAGTGACTTGAAAGGGTTTAATTTTGCTTTTGACCTTGGCTGTCGACTTCAGAAAGTTACAAGCACCAGCACTTATCAAGAAAAAGCTCTTGGACAAGTTAAGTAAGAAACGATCCACTGCTCGGTCACCTTTCCACAAGCCAACCTCACATATATATGACTAATTCAATATGCGATCGGACTATATCGGCACAGCAATAGTTTAATGAAAAACAAAGGAACACTCTCCTGTTCCAAGCCTTTCTAAGCAGGCACGGAATACAAAACGAGAAGAGCCGTGAAGGTGGCCGGATCAGTATTTTCTAGAGCAATCGCTTCAACCTACTCCGTGCTTAGCCGGCTCTAATTTTTAATCATCGCGGGTTTTTTTCCTGCAATCACAACCTAATAGTCTTTGTATATCACACAGGCGTCCTGAATAATATATTCCTTACTCCGCAACCCACCCTCGGACGCACGCCCTTCAAAGAGATTGATTTCTACAACACGCACAAATAGTTTAGTTTTCCACCTAAAGACCGAAGACGTGAACTGTTCTCCTCCGAACAGTTCTAACTATTCCTACCCGTCCCCAATCCGAACACAAGTTCGCGGTTGGTTTGCTGTTGCCGTTTGAAAGAAAAGGCGGCTATACCTGAGTGAGACAGATGGGAGAATACATCATGACTTCGCTCTGAGAACGCACTTCTGCGGAGAGAAAAGTATCAAAAGGGCAACGGTCTCATCTATTCATTTTAGTCATTTGAGCCTAAAGAAAAGAGGAATCGAATCAGGAGCGAGCTCTGCCTTGGATCGCCACCACTCCGCAACAAACCCTGGTCCTCCTTAAATAGCCAAAGATTCAAGTTCACTCCGAGCGCTAGATTTCCCGGGGTGAAATCCAATCTACACTTTTAACCCTCTTGTTCTCGGCGGCTGAGTCTTGCGCTCTTGCAGTCGCTTCTGGTGGATTGGGACGGGAGGAGGCGAAATGCGGGGTGGGGGTGGATGGAATGTAGAGAGTTAAGGGGGGAAACAGGACTTTTTCCTCCCTCGCGTTGCCTTTACACCCCTTTCTCCTCCCGGCTTTGCGATTGCTCTGGAGAAGCTGCTGCTAGCGGGCTGATACACCACGGGTACTGTCAACCACGTTGCCAAAGTTCAAGGTTGCAGCGGCGGAGCGGAGCAGGAAAATCCTGGCGAACGACGGCAGGCAAAACTTTGCAAGGAAGAGTCCTGTGCACGAGAGCGCCAGCGAGGGAGTGTGTGCGCGCGCGTCCCCCAAGGCTGCAAAACACTTCGCCGCCGCGCGCAGCCGCCGGGCTCCTCGCTCGCTCTCGCCGCCGCCGCCGCCTGTGCCTCTCTCCCTCTCCACTCCCTACCCTACACCCCCTTTCTCTGTGGATAATGTTCGGAGCCTGCTTGCTAAACGCCCACTGTAATAAAAATGATCTCTAGAAAATTCAAAACGATCAATCTCCTTCCTCCTCTTCCTTTATTCCCTCCCCCCCTTTCCTTTATAGACTCCTTTCGGCAAAACCTGTAAGTTCGACCACTGGGAGAGAGGGGGGGTATTTTACCGAGCGCACTTTTCTCGTTCCTCCCCCCCCCTCGTTTAAACTCGCTTCCTCCAAATCCGACTTCGGGATTTCAGTTTATTATTTAATTACACCATCGACGCGCGCACGCCTCCCCCCGCGGCCGCCGCTGCAAACGCATTCCTTCCCCCCGCCCCTCCGCAGCCCCCTCCCCTCCCCTCCCCTCCCCATGTCCTCCGTCTTTATTAATCATCCTCTCGTACTGTACGAGAGAGCCCGGCTGCCCGTTTTGCAAACGTGCCCGGTTCTTACACTCCCTCCTCCTCTGCCCCCGCTCCCTTCTCATTCAAAACGGGAGAGGGGGCAGTAAAGGTTTGAGATTTTTCTTTTCGGAGAAATGGAAGTCGGAGCCCAAGTTCTTCAAGACAGTCGCGGGGGAGGAGGAAGGAGCAGCCTGACTGCGCTCCGGAAAAGGGTCCAGAGGAAAATTCCCTCGCAGAGACTGGGGGGGGGGGAGGGGGGTTAACCCCAAAGCGGGCCGCTCGGGACCGCAGACCGCGAAGATAAAAAGGAGGGGGCTGCCGGGCAGGAAACTTTGCCAGCTCGCCACTAATTAGCCACAGAAGAATGGAGGGGGGAGGCAATGTGTTTCGGGGGGGGTCTTCCTTTGCACGCACTCCGGGCAAAACGAAGCGCCTGAGCACCCCGCTCCCCCGTCGCCCGCATGTGGAGCAAGGTCACTACATTGTGGAGCTCGTGCTTGGCTGGGAAGAAGGGGGGCGGACCCCGGCTTGCGTCTCCTCCTCTCCTCTCCCCAACCCCCGGCCCGAAAGGCAAGCGGGCCCAGCACAGCCTCGCCGAGACCCTACGGCGGGGGTGTGGGCAGACGCCTCGTCCTCACAGGGAGCCCCTTCCGCGCCCCCCCCTCCCGCCCGGTAGAAGATTCGCCTCTCTACGCGTGGAGGGTTTTCGGGCAGGCGGCCTCTCCTCCTCCTCCTCCGGCGGGCTTTTCCTTTTCTCGCTCCTCGGCGGAGGGAAGGGAACGGGTGGCGGCTCCCCCCCTCCTTCGGGAGGCGAAAAACAAAAAGCCCGCGGTAGCAACACACTAGTCTGCTTTCAATCTCCCCGACCAGCTCGTGCCAGGAAGGAGTTCGCGCGCGCGCGGTTTTTTTGCCCCAGGAATGCAGCGAATGAAAAACACACACGCACCCGCACACCCCGGCAGCAACGCTCTCACACTGGGCGGCAAGGCGGGAAATCGCTACTGCCCCTTGTCCCTTTTCTAACTCTGCACCCGGGGTGTGTACCTGAGGGGTGAGGGGGGACAACGCTTCGTGTATCTGAAAAAAGCGGAGTGGAGTTCGGGAAAGCTCGCGCCATAAACCATTTGTGGCTCTTTTAAGGTGCTGCAGGGCTCTGTTGTTTTGGCTTCGACAGACAAACAGGGCAATCCTTTGGGAACTCTCCCCCTGCCTCCCCCCCCCACGCCCCGCGCACGCTTTTTTGGAACTCGTAAAAAAAAAAAAAAGGACAGTGCAGGCTTCGAGATGAAAGGGGCGAGTCCATGTGCGCAGCTTTATGAAGTTGCCAGCTGGCCGTTTATTTTCAAACTAATTGCTCCAGAACATTACTGCTGCATAAGGTCATACCGGGCGCCGCCGCCGCACACCGCCCCCCCCCCCGCTTAAAAAGCGCTGCAGATACCACCACTCGGTGCTGCCTGAAATCTGGCGGACTTTGACCTAATGAACCCAAACAGGCAAAAGAAGAGCCGCCCCTGCGCGGCTCCAGGTAAACTTTCCCTCGTGGGCATCCTCCTGAAGCCCCCCTCCCCCTCTGTGTAAACTGTCCTGAAGGGACCGGTGACTTTTCCTTTTGCAAAAGGGGGATTTATTCACGTCAGGCATTTCACAACGACACATCAAGAGAAGCAGGCAGGTTCAAGTCAACCATGAAATGGTCACTTTTTAACCCCGTCCTGTCCTCATTAGGGAAATACTCAAACACAGCCCGTTCTCAAAGGGGGCTCTTAATGAGGGGAGCTTGCCAAATCGACCAGCTGCAATTCCCATAAATTTACAAGCCGGAGGGAGGGGGAGGAAGCGAGGGGGGCTCATACAAAGCAGGTAATGTCAAAGCAAATAGCCAAGGCCAACACATTTAACCCCTCAAAGGCAACCCACCTCAGGCAGGCTGCACCACAGGATTACACACATAACACTTTCTACCTATTAAGAAGGGCTAGAAAGTAGCAAAACTTTACATTTTAGAATTGTCTAATGCAGTATGTGGTAAAATGATGCCAGGATTAACCACGCGCAAACTTTTTAACTATTCTACAGCCAGGGTGGTATAGTGGTTCGAGCACTGGATTGTGACTCTGGAGACCAGGGTTTGAATCCCCATTCAGCCATGGAAACTCACTGGGTGACCTTGGGCAGGTCACATTCTCTCAGCCGCAGAGAAAGACCAAAGCAAACTCCTTCTGTACAAATCTTGCCAAAAAAAAAAAACCTCATGAAAGGTTCTCCTGAAGGTATCCTTAGTCAGAAAGGATTTGAAGGCACACAACAACAACAGCAGGATAAAAGTTCTAAAGGTGAAATCCTCTTTATCTCATTGAATTCAGTGAGGACTTTCAGTAGATATATATGTAGGACTGCACTGTAAAATCTAGTTTTGATGGCGACAGGGAGTGAAAAAAAATTGCTGTAACTTCCATTGTTCCCATTAACAATGTTCCTCTTGGCACACGTTCGCTGTGGCACAAATTCGCCTCTACCACTGTTGTACAGGGCTAACAGTTACCTCTCCTTCCACATTTGTTTCACTGTCAAATCGCACAATTTCCAGAAATCCTGGTTGGTATGCTTAATTGTAAGGTTAGCTTCTCCCACCTTTGGCAAAATTGTCAGAAGCCACTTTCTACAGTGAAAGATGCCCCCTTTTCACCATTTGCACAAGCAATCAACTGTGACATGCTTGTTGGTTCTAAAGGCAGAACTGTGGAAGAAAGAAGGAATGGAATTAAGGTACTAACTGCAGTAACAAAGGAAAGTAACCTTGCATGCAAAGCAACTACAGTTTTTAATAAACGCTGCAAAGCAATCATAATTGCTACATATCTGATGCAGCATTTAACCTAATCTATCACAAAGCAACACAGTTAACACTGTACATTGTCTCAGTGTGACTACAGAAGTTCCTCAGCTATAAGCATTTGTTCTTAGGCAAGCTGCAGTGTCTCCGTCTTTACCCTCTCCTCCATTTTTGATAGGATACAGTCATCCCTCCATATCTGCAGATCCTGTATCCACGGATTCAACCAACCACTGCTTCAAAATATTCCTACCTCAAAAAAAAAAAAATCCAAAAAAAGAAACTTTGATTTTGCAATTTTATATAAGGGACACCATTTTATTATATCATTGTACATAATGAGACTTGAGCATCCACAAATTTTGGTACCCACAGGGGGTCCTGGAATACTAGTGGATACTGAGGGCCCACTGTATTTATAAGAAATCTTGCCAAGAAAACCCCGTGATACGTTTGCCTTAGGGTTGTCATAAGTCAGAAATGACTTGAAGACACACAACAACAACAAAGTTATAACTGAAACAATACATGTGAAGAGCTCTGAAGTGGTATATAAATGCTTGATACTGGACTCTGCTTCATTTGCCTCCTATGTGAGGGGGTCTCCACATGATCAAAGGTCAACAGGGTTCTGCTGCTGGACCTGCTTATACCATCAAGGTCATGTAGCTTCTGCTGCCCTTCAAAACCTATGGCTTATGTGTTTGACATTTACACATAAAACTTCCAAAAGACAAGGGTTCCTTGAGAGTTGGCTTCACTGAGACAGATGTCCACACCTGACACATAGACAGTGGGAGTGATAATTGCTGGGTTGTAAAGATAGGCAAGAAATTTGGCCTTTTTGGTTTTTGAATACATGCATATTATTTCACAGAAGTAAAGGATAGCGGTTATAAGTATATACACTCTACCATTATGTCATGATCATTGGCCTCTGTCGTCAAGGTTCACCATATCACAAGGTGTCTATCTACCTTGAGCACAAAATCCTATTTTAGTGTGTTATTGATCTGTGCAAGCTTTTGTATCACTTCAATAAATATATTTTAAATGCTTTCCACTTTCAAAAGTTGATCGTGCATCAGTGTAAATTTATATTTAGAATTAGATTCTGGATGTGAATATTAAACCATATTATACTGATGCTGAAGTGAAATGAGAAAATACCAAGGACAAAAATTAAACCAAAAATCTTATTTGCCTTTGTCATTCTCTTACAGCTATGCTCACTGAATTGGCTCTATGTTAGTTTGACCCATTCCTAGTGCTGGAGTACATATATCGGGCAGGATCCAATGGTGGACTGGCACAGCAGTGGATTCTAATGGAACAAGGAGAGAGGTAATTTCCCTCTCCACACACACACATGCGTGCATGCACGCACGCATGCACACACACACACACACACACACACACACACACACACCTGGCCCTGGAAGGCTGAGAAATTCTCCAGAACCGATTCTTCAAGTGAGATAGAGAACTGCAGGTGAGGGGTATTCTGCCTGAAGAACACTGGATTCGGTCCATTGTTGTTTGGGGACTAAAATTTGAAAGTGGTCACCCACAGATGGTAGATGATCCTACCATCTTGAAACATTTAGAAGCATTTAGAGAATCACATGCTCATCACATGTAAAATTTCATGCCCCTGCCACATTTCCAGAATGGCCAAGAGGAGAAGGTGCACAGTAAACCAACATGAAGACAACATAGCTAGGCTGTCAACAGAGGCATCTCAGTGGTGACTATATGGTGTAGTCCAGGCCTCTAGAGGTAACATAAACAAGCAAATACCATCAATAGCAAAAGAATAAAACTTTTCATTCCTCCTCCGGTCCTGCATTAAAAACATACTACCCTGGTACTCTGTCATTTTCCTAGGCACCCACTGAATGTCCAGGTCCAATATAAAGTTCTAGTACTAACTTTTTACTGCTTGGGACCACAGACTGACAGGATTGCCCCTTCCTATGCACACCCAATTGATCCTTTCCATTTGATGTACTACATGAAGTGCTCCTACCAAATGAAGTACTGCAGGCAGATAAAAGTAAACAGGCCTCCTCAGAAGCAGCACTGTAGTTATACTATACCTTCCCCCGAGAGATCCGCCTAGCACTGACACTAGTATCTTTTCAGCACCAGGCAAAGAGCATGCAATTCTAATCCTTTTAGGTCGCACTATAGCTTCTAAAACATAAAAACTGTGACTTTTTATGTTTTATTTTCTTTGACTGGTCTGAATATATCTGATGTTGCTCTAATACTGCACTCTATTCCGTACTTCTACTCTGTTCTGTTCTATTCTATCGTGTTCCCACCATGTTTTTAACTCCATCTCACCATGGGCAATCCAGAGAAGGTTTTGTTAAATAAATAAATGCCATTTCAGAAAGAGTAAATGAGGGTAGATCAGGTAAGTTTTAACTCTACCTGACACAGTATCAATGGTGACAGTTAAAGACAATTTGGTTCACCATAGATAAACTGGTTATACTTATGGTAGTATTGGCTTATCATAAGCTCTGCCTGAGCACTTTTGGTCTCTGAGGTGTTAGCACTGATTAGCTATTGTTGGTTTTAATATACTCAAAAAGATGGCACAGTTACTTAAAGAACTGATCTTCTTACACATATACACATCACATACAATTCACAGTGAAAGGAGGCTGAGAAAGCATGTAACCAATTTTCGTTTGAAGTCAGAGGAAACAAAGAAGACAGATCTGTGCCTGAATAATGCCTAGACTTGGGGTGGGAAACATCCCATGAACAACAGTATGTAGTACAATACAGTACAGTATGATTGTATTTCTCAGTGTGTCCTCAAGTGCCCCACAGACACAAAGCCCAGCCTGGCCTGGCTTGGCCTTTCACTCATTGACACACCAACAAACCAGAGCTACTAGCTTCACAACCACTACTATAACTGCATGATTTTCTAGGAACAAGACTGAAAGCCAAGAGTAACCAAGCCCATTCCATAAAGTCATCCTTCAAAGGGGAGTGGAAATTGTTTTGTGATTCATCTAAATAAATGCCCATCTTTAATAATCCAAGGATAATAACCACATACTAACAACATCCATCAGAAGGTTTCTCCTGAGGACATAAAATACAGGAATTACTTGAGAGTATACAGTAGCATAAACAGATAAGACACACATGCCAAGTTCAAACGTTCTCCTGGAAGGTATTTTACCGTAGATTGTCTCTTGATATATTTTGAGTCAGAAACAGCTCTTCTGCAGAAGGCAAAGTGTATGAGCAAATTACATGTCAGTATGTACATTTCAGTAAGCAAAGGAAGGACAGGAGTTAAATAAACTCTCCTTTAGAAAAATACAAAATGTTCACATTCCTCTTTTAATTAAGGCATATCACTGTACCTTCTGAATTAAAACAACCCTGTTTGAACAACTTTGAGTATATTTCATTATCTTTAGGCACTTGTTTATTTTTGAATACATATATGTTGGTGTCACAACACGCCTGAGCCTATAATGAGAGGAAAAAATCAAAATGAAAGCCAAGTAACTTTTGTAGTTTGATTCACAGCAAACACACACACACCAAACTCCCCAACAACTATCTTCCCTCTTTTCCTCTACATTCTATAAATATCTTTCTCCTCACAGTCCTTAATTTTAACTACTGTGGATGGGATACAAACAGCTGACGTATAAATACTGTAATATTTATTAAAATATAGATGATGTTCTCAGAATTGAAGAATTGGATGATACAAAATACTACAATTAACAGCATCCGATAATAGCCTTGCATTGACAACACCACAGCAGGATCCCTCTATTTGTCCACAAGGATTAAACATCTACACATAATACAAAAAAATGTTCATTAATTTAAAAAGCCCAAATTAAAGAAAAGATGGTAGGTATTATATAGCTATCTAATTTGTGTAATTTGCTTATAAATAAATAAATAAAAAAACAGGCAGCTTGGACTTGTTCTTTAGCCTAGTCTCCAATATTCTAGAGACTAAGTATATGTTTTTAATTTCTTTGTCTGGAAAGGGTAACCGTAAGTTAAGAAACTACATTCTTAATTATGTCACTGCCAGCATACAAATACACAGAATTACTAAAAGCACTGCATACCTATCTGTCTAGATTTCATGCATATATACAGTCTTAACTCACCGAGTGTGCTGCACTGATTTCAGTGCAACTTAGGAGGTTAGTCAGCTCAACTGTACGCTTCATCAAAACCCAGAAACTCAAAAATGTCGGGCTAGCTCTCCCCTCTCATACACCTACCCTCCCCTCCAGTATTCTCCAAAGACAACAATTCAGTGTTTCGCTCTGTTGGAGTCAGAAACAAATGTTCTTATTCTTTCTGCCTTAATATGTCACTGAAAAAGTTTGCACCCACATTCCAAAATGCTTCGGCAACTACATTTCCAAGAAGGTTCTGAAAGCTGAAAGGAAATGACCTAAGTGCAGATAACTGACAATGCAGGAATCTAAGTACCATCCACTGTGTGAGACGGGTCTACTTTAATTATAACAACACTCTTAAAGCAAGAGGCTATGTCTAAAATTAATCTGTAATTCCAGCAAGTCCTGTTTTTTTTAAGATTTCATTATTTTTTTCTCTTTGGTTTAAAACATATTACATTTTTTACCTTCCTCTTTTTAAATATTATTATTGTGCCACATTATTTCCAAATGAGAACATTTCTTTCAATTGGTATCTCTGTCAAAACTTTTACTTCTGTTTCAAAAGCTTTCAGTGTTAAAAAAAATCAGATTCTGCAAGTAAGTAAAGTTAAAAAAAATACAAATATTAGCTTTATATAATGCAAACAGATAAATAAGTAATGCATTTTAAAACAATAATATACCTAATATTCCCTAGAAAATCCTTCTCAACAATAAAATAATGAATTGTGCAATATCCTATATTTCTTTGTCTGAACTTTCCTTTTGCATGGGTATGTATGGTTTTGCAAGCTCAGCAAAAACATTTTATAGAAACCCTTTTTTTAGGAGAGAGTGTAACGTGAAAAATAAATGGAACTGTCAGCAACTATTTACTTTTCAATGTACCTGCTGTGCGCCTTTATTATTAAAACTGCTTTCCTATTACTATTATGAAAAAAAATTGTCTTCACCAAACAAATCTTGTTTTAGTCAAAGAATGAGGATATATATGCATATCATCCATGCATTCTTCTGTTCATTCAGCTACTTAAATCTATGTGGTGTGTACATACATATCTTTCTCCCAGTGTGTGTGCCTGACCTCTGTCCGCATATGGTTTGATGGTGTCTTTAATAACCAAGCTTCCTCCATTTCTCAGACCAAAAAATGCAAACATCAGGCCTCAATATAAAACTGTAAACCACAACGTTTTATGTTACACAACATAGAAGTCTTTACCCTTGCTGCATAAAGGTCAGATTCACTCAGCCTTCACTTTCAGCCATACATGTCCCACCAAACTTTAATGTATTAATCTCAAACTAGTTAAAGAATCATTCCCAGTTACTACTGTATGTATCTGGCTGACAGCTTATAACATTTTCTTAACTTGTGCTTTTAAAAAAAGTTTAAAATTGTAGTTCAAAGCTTTACTTTTATCCATGTGATTCATAGTTAAAATCACATGGGCAGACACTCAGGATCACTTCAAAGAAAGTTAGACTTAATCTTGTGTATTTTGGCGCCTTTTCTCTGCCAGCTACTGTACTGAAGGGGGGGGGGCTTGGAGATCTTGTCTGTCCCTTCTCAAGTTCAATGGCACCAGCAACAGCAGGAAAAGATGGCCATGTTCACAGCTCTAATAATAATTCAGATCACGCCACATCGGCATCTTGTGTCAAAGTCGAACTGGCTTCCCCGCCCCCTTCAACCTAAGAGCTGCCAAGTCTTCACACACTCTGCATTCAACCACAACTTAATGGAGGGGATATTGTGCATTAAAATATGGCCCAGACACAGGCGAATGGAGGACAAGCAGGGAGAGGAGACACATACCATGGAACAGGAATGCAAGTAGGAGAAAAAAAATGTACTATTTCCCAACAAAATAGTAAGCACTACAGAGCTGACAGAGAGAAACAACAATCTCCCCAAAGCATGTGCAACTGTAGAATATCAGCATTTCAGAAGTACTGTACAAAATAAATACCCGACACTGTAGTGACAAACCTTGTTAGATGTTTCCTGAGACATATTAACTATTAAGAAAACAACAGGAATGCATAAAACTATGCAAGAAACAATATATTTACATTAATTAGAAACATATATTAGGACTATAGCCCCCTCCAAGCAAATTGGGGAGGGGGGGAACTAAACACGTATCTACAACAGCCACAAGATGGGAAAAACAAAGCCGACTACAAAGCAGAAAATTAACCAACATTTCATATTAATCTCCTCCAATGTTTAACAGATAGTTGCCAGCAAAGGGGGAGGGGAGAAAGTTGGAAGCAGGAAATGTACCAAGTTCAGCATTTTTGGACACGAACTCCCATCAACTGTTTCCTGGCATAAAAGGGTGACCCACATTCAAAAGCTGCCAAAAGGAGGGTGGGAGAAGCAGCAAAATATAAACAACCAGTACTTATAGTTCATCCAGCAAATTAAAAATGATACCATTGCTAAAGGGGAGGAGGGTCATATTCGGCCTCCACTTTGTAAATAAAAGACACAGCCTCTAAGAGAAGGGAAAGGGAACAGCCAACAAGGAAATTGGAAAAAAAAAAAAAACACCGTATCGTTTTCAATGCCACATACCATTGTACTGTATTGCATTAAACGTATGGGATCCTGAATTCTGTAACACAACACGGGACCGTTGGCTTCACATTTCTCAGTTAACAAATGTACGCGTTTCTCAAGGACGCGTTGTGGCTTTTGGTTTTGTTTAGATTTCCAAGAGTTGTCTTATTTACGTATGGAAATATATTTTGTTAAAAAAAAATGAAGAAAGAAAAGTATTTGTTCAGGCTTTTTTTTTTTTTAAGGCAACCAGAAAGCAAAAAAAAAAAAAAAAAAATCTTGGCTAGCGCTGCTGGGGGAAGGAACGCAGCAAAGGCAAGAAAAAGTCTGCAGGCAGTGAGTGGCCCCCGCCTCCTCCGCCTCCTCTCCCTCTTTTCCAATCTTCCTTCCTCTTTGAGTTGCGAGGCTGAAGAGAGTAGGTTGTGGTTGCAGAGACTTGAACGTGGTCCAGGACAGGCTGAGCCCTTTTTTTTTCTCTCTCTCTCTTTTTTGTGCGAGCAGGGCTGGTCGGTGCGTGCGTGTGCGCGCGCGTGTTTGTGTGTGAGTGCGCGCGCGCGCGCCGCTGCCCCTCTTCCTCCCTTCGCGCTCCCCCCCTCGCGCGTCTGGCTCCGCAGAGTGAGCGGGCGAGGCGAGCGCCGGGCTGCGTACTTGGCCTCCTTCCACCTCGCCCGGATTGGACGGGACTTCGGCGGCGGCTTCCCCCAACCGCCAACCACTCGAGCGGCTTTCGCCCCCCCGGCCCCCCCCCCGCCCCCAGAACCCGTGGGAAGCGCGGCTCTTCGTTTCCGCCTGGCGGCTGCATGAAACACCGAGGGGGAAAAAAGAGCGAGAGCGGGAGAGAGGGAAAGGGAGGGCGGGGGAGTGATTTGCATATTCATTTTCAAGCGGCCAATGAGCGAGCGAGGCGCCAGAGGGGGCGCCCGCAATTAAGTATGCAGTTCCAGACAGGTCAAAGACCCTGAAATCAGCGCATGTCGAAGTAGTCTGTGGAGTTAAACAAAAGTGAGTGTGTGGGGCGCCGAAGGAGGGGAAACTGCAACGTTCTGGAGGTATAAAATGAAACGGAATCCCAGTCTTGTTCTGGGGAGAGGAATCCATGCACTGACGGGAACCCCCGTTACAGCACAACCCCTACTCAGAAATGAGTCCCATTGAGTTCGACGGGACTTCTTTCCAGCAAAATGTGCACAGCCCTGCAGCCACCCTTTGATAGCAGAGCAACACCTTCTCCAAACAGCAAAAGAGAACCGCAAGAAAGTAACAAAAACCCAAATAGCCCTATAAGTATAAAACGACTCGTTTATTTAAACGATGACACAGAAACGCCACCAAGCTGGTATTCATTAAACCAGTACCTGTCCGTGAAAGTCTGGGTCATCCGTGCCTCCCGTTAAGTTAATGAGAATGTCAGATGTGCCAGGAATACGGAATTAGGAGGCTCCTTGTGCAAGAACACAGATTTCAATGAAGGCTGCTGAATGACTGGAGCTGTTGAGAACTGCCACTTCATTTACGTAGTTAAATGTGAAACAGAGACAAGACTTTGAAAGCATCCAATTTTAAAAAGCAAACCAACAATTGTATTTTATGTTTCCTCCTTTCTAGCAGTCAGATATAGTTTAACAGCTTTACCGACCTCTTGGTGCCCAATTTTTTTTCTCCAGTTGAATGATATAAACATATTCTTTCCTGGAAAAATCGATCTGGTTCACTTCCAATGGAAGGAGAAGAAGGATAGGAGGAAGAAAATAACTAAGTCTAGAAGAGTTTCTGAAAAAACTAAAAAGAAAAAAAATGAACGCACCAATCTGATCATTCTCCGATATTCTTTGTAATACTTTCAAAATGCTTTTAACAATAATGATAAAGATACATTGCATGCTTACCGCTCAGACTGCAATTATTTCAAGTTATACATACTGAAGTGTAATGTCGATGAATATTTTAAAAATACATTTCATCTCAGTTTTGAAAGGCATGTGAGCCTGGAGGTGTCCCATTGTGTAACTGTGCAACAGACTAGCACCCTTTTAAAAGTGCAAAATTATGTTGCAAGCAAGAATCTAAAACATCCAGATTCTCGGGTATTAGCCCAGCCAGGCTCATTTCAGAAGCTCTAGACTGTCTTTCACTTAATATTTTGAATACTCTATATTTGGCTGAACAAAATATTAATGTTAAAAATGACATTTACAATGCAAAGACAGTATTCGTGCAACATGAGACCTCTGGAATTTTTTTGTTATTAACAGAAACCAAACATCGAAAAATTGATTAGGGCTGTAATGAACAATAAACCATTAAAACCTATGGGGAAGGCCAGCTTGAAATTCTGAGAACACTGCTTGGGTCTGATTTTTCACGTTTTCCATTCCATACATTAAAAATATCTGTGCTAGAAAATAAATCTGAACTGTGCAATGCTTGCTTCCCTTTGTTTAGAGAACTTGATTGCTGGGGCAATCAAGTCTGTACCATGGACTCTGCAAACTACAGATTTCGCCAGGTGGTGGGGAGGTGGAAATTTGTGGTTGTTTTGGCTTCATGAAAGTTTAAAAGTCACAGACCAGATTGCCACATATTATACAGCACCCTTTATTAAAACTACAAATACATTAGGGGGTGTTTTTTTGTTTTGTTTTTAAAGACAAGAGCTTGAAACCTCATCAGTGATGCGAGTGATGTGAGCCCTTCATGCAGACAGGGAAAACAGCAATGGGCAGGATATGTAGTGAACTTATGCTGATGCAACAGGCATAAAATTTACTAATTTTTGTGAAATAAGACAGCACAGGCTCTGCAGAAACTAGCTGACCACCCTAAAAAAACAGACCTCTCAACTGTAAGCCCATAAAAACTATACAAGCTGATTTAAATATTTGGTGTTATCATTTTACTGTTTTTCAAAACCAAATATAATATCATCTTGGTACAACAGTCCTAATTCTGACAGCCTGGTGCATAGCTCGCATAGCATTCTTGTGTCAGAAGTCTCAAAACTGTGCCACAAAGACAGGAAGTATTAAAATAAATAATATAATATATGAATAATATGAATATTAAAATAAATAATATGACCAGCAAATTTTTCCTATGACATTCAACTTCTCATCCTGAGAAAAATGAGGCTTGACATAGACTAGAGAACATCATTTTCTTGAACCACTTTTTAATATCTATAACGGACAAAAGTGAAACTCCTGATATATACTCTGAAGTTTTTGAAAAGCTTATCCTTTTTTTCTGCTTGCTTTGATCTAAAGATTGAAGCCCCAGTTGTAATCTTTAAATTTCACAAAAATCCACTGAGCCATGCTTCCACACAACTTCTTTTCATTTCGACAAATTTAATCCCCCCTGCCCCCAATTCAACAAGGGGAATACTTCCTGCAGGAAACATTCTGCCAAAATAGGTAGATTACATTCTCAGAGTCAGAGCTTCCATTATGCAATTACAGCTATTATAAAGAGAAGATCTTTATTGGAAAGGCTACAAAAGTTATCAGAGGTATTTAAAAGAAAGCCCTTTCATTAACAAAGATAAACCATAATGTGCTTTTTTCACCCACTGCTAACAAAATGCATAGTCTTAAATTAAAATCCTTCTCCTGTCTTTTATCCATGTAAGTTAATCGAATGATTCTTCCTGTTTTTAATTTATTCACTAATACTAACTGGCACAAACAGTGATTTCACTATTGACAGGCAAAATTTTAAGAAACTCCCTAAAATAACCTTTTAAAGTGAAAAGCTACTGTAATATTGTCTCTGTACAGCTTGACTTGTAAGAATCAACAGGAATTTTAGCACGGTATGACTACAACTTTTTCCACTAAGAAAATAAATAACATTTTGCTTTACAAACCACATCAGCAGATTCTGCATTGTCTATATTTTATGCTACATTCAATGTATAATTTTAAAAATCCCACATCATATAATACTTGGCCACCTTAGCCTTCTTTCTTCATCTACTTCCCCATCTTCCTAGAAACTACAATGAGCTACAGTATTCTTCCCTAATTGTCACAAGGCCTCATACTGAATGAATGGCTCGAAAGCCTGCGCAGGAAACAATTTATATAAAATTGTTAAAATTGATAAATTGATACAAGTTAAAAACTGTAATCCACAGGGGCTAAATCCCTAGTTGTTACCATAATCAAATCTAAAAAGATATTTCCTATCTGAATCTGACAAAATTTCATTTGGAATAGGGGTTCAGCAGGCACATTATTTTAAAATGTAGTTAATAAATATAGTTGTACTGAAGCATTCAAGGTTAGAAAATGATTTTTCAACTTTACATGTTTTAAGTGTGTGTCACTGTCCACATTAAATACTTTATTTCGTGGATTTCCAGCACCATACCTAAATGTTAGTGCAACTATATTGATATTATTTCAGACAAATATATGAGGAAATAAATAAAGGATTGATGTGGTCTTGAATATCACAGAAAGGGATAGAACAGAAAAAAGGAAATCGATATCTGTCATTTTCTCTACTTGGCACCATTTTTATAAGAAAGTCTGGTGAACAGAGCACCATTATGGAAAATCAGTTTCACAGAATAGAACAATGAAAGGAGGCAGGCCAACCTGTGAAATTAATTGAAAGAATTTTGTCTTCTTTTTTTCCCCTTCATATATAATTGCAGATCCTGAAATCTCTACTTAGAGCTATCTGTGAATGTTTGCATTGCTCTGTCCTCTTCTTGTCTTAGAGAGAGATGAGGCCTCTATCAGACTGTTTGATCAAAGAAAATACCGATCCTATGACAAGGGACTGTTATGGTTCTGGGTAACAGCTCAGTAGATCACTGTGTTTGGGAAAGCTGCCTGCAGATTATATGTGCCAGAGTGGACCATTTCTTAAATTAAAGGAAGTCACTTCAGTTGTAGGCACAAGCTTCTTGGACAATATGACCTAAGATATTCTAATGTCTTGAATTCACTTTGCATGTCCCCATTTAACAAGACCTGCAACTTTGCATACTTTACAATCTGCAACCTGCCCACAGATTATTTCCTAGAACAGGGCTTTCCAAACAGTGTGCCATGACACATTACTGTGTCACCTGAAGTGTGTAGGTGTGTCATCTATAATCTTGGAAATTTATTTTATTATGTATAAATCATATATTTTTTAAAATAAATGAAAGGTTTTAATGGGATGTTGTGTCCCCTTACAGTTCGTTCTTACAATTTTTGCATATGTCCATATGTCTTATAAGGGGTTAGTTTAACCTTCTGTCTGCAACTGTGTCACGAAATGATGCATGTCTAGAAGGTGTGTCGCCAACATGAAAAGTTTGGAAAGCTCTGTCCTAGAAAGTGAGAATGTTCTTCGTATGTAAGACTCATATGCAAAGGTCACATTTTAAGAAAGAATTAGCGGGTGAAAATAAGGTGATGCAATCTTAATTTGTTACACAGAGAGACTAGCTAATACTGTAGCAACAGTAATCTGTAACTGTCACTTGATACATTGTCACATTCATTTCCTCTGGTAGCCCCAAATACTCTGTACAGAGCAAGTCAGTCTAAAGAAGAGGTCAAATCCATCAACCGAAGGCCAGTTATACTGAAGCTAAGGAAATCTGTTCTGGTCTTAGTTGTGATACAAGAAAGCAGACGCTGAATGAACTTTAGTGGATACTTACAACCATTTTCTTAGAATGTGTTTTCTTGTATACACTTTGATGATGATGATGATGATGATGATGATAATGATTAATGTCCACTTAAGATACAGATAAGGACTACTGTGCTATTATAACGTCTACATGTATGACCTTTCCTCCAATGGGTAACAATATTAAACATACTTTTTTAAAAAAATTACAAACTTCTTAAACGCTGCAAAGTCACTTGGAAAAAAAATTAAGGTGAAACTAGTGCAATAAGAGTTTCATTCACCTGATGCACACAACAAGTCCCTAGTTGCAACTATATTACATTTACCAGCCTTCAACATCACTATCACCACCCTGCACCCTTTTTTATTTGTGCTGAAATTTGTGGTTTTAAAAAAAACACACAAGGGTTGGCAACCCTTTATTTAAATAAGGTTGTGTCATGCTTGGGTATGTAGACTCCGTTGATGCAAGCAACCAATATGCAGTACCAAATAAACATAAGAAATAGTACTGAATTTCATGTCCATATAAGAGGACTGCATTTAGTCATGCACACCGCATGCAACTTATTCATTTCCATTTATTTAAAAGAAATTACCCAATCCAAAATAATGTATCTACAGTCATCTAGGCTATCAGAGCCCTGGAACTAGGCCTAACGAGCCATTGCTTCCTGCAACAAAATTCTCATTGATTGTAGAGACCATTAACTCCAGGTAGGCCACCCATCCAGGAAAAGGCAAGCGCCAAAGACCACAAAGGAAAAAGCAGCTTGCCAAACACACAAATGCTATGATAAGGGGACGGGGAGTTGGTTTCTTGATCCAGACCACAGCAGCACCTTAGAGGGGAGTCCAGAGGCCTTAGTTTCCTCTATACAAAGGTATATAATAGTGGAAATGACATCACAGTTTACAAAACAGACAGCTCTCTCTCTATTTTTTTTTTTTAAAATCCAAAATATTAGTTGTGGACTCCAAAGTGGAGGAGCTCCTATGGAAAGCTTGGTGGCTATGGTGGCTTGATTTCTAACTTTGGGAATTGCTGCAGGCCAATTTTATTGGTCTCTGGAAGTTTCTCCCTCTTCCTGCCTGACACCTGCTGTCTGAGCCTGCCAAACATGCCAATGTCTCAGAAGCAGATGCAGATGTGACAGGAGAAGTTATGACAAAAGGATTTGTTCTTCCAGACGTGTGAAAGGAATGGGCTGCTGGCACACAAGCCTCTGTTGCCATGCACACGCCTCAGCTGTTAGTGTTTTCCTCTTGGCTTGGTTCCTACCCCCCCCCCCGCCCTCAACATCCCACAGACAGACTGCAGGACAGGCAGGCTACTTTTCCTGCTTGCAGGCTCTACACTTTTGTCAAAACTCTGAGATCCAGTTGGAGCCTGATGCAGATACACACACTTAGAGTTAAAGAATTCTGAGCCTCAGGTATTTAAAAAAAACGCACTCCTAGTTACCTTAAACCTGTTTTATTGTGTGAATATAATTTAAGATGTGGGGGGGGAGGATAGACGAAATAATATTGTTGCTGTGTCTGAGCATTTCAGCTCTTTGCCAATCTACTGCAAATCACCAGTACATCCAGATATTCTTTCTGATCAGCCCTGCTGTAGGAAACATTAATCTCTGCATCTCTCTCTGTGCTGCATACAGTTTGGAGAGGCGCTGCAGCCCTACAGAACTGGCAACTTCTGCATGACTGCAGTATCTTTAACATGCTGCAAGGTGCTGGCAGAGGACACCCTTATTATCAGGAGAAAGGCTATTCCACACATAAGCAAGATGGACCACTCCACTTTCCCCGCAGGTTAAAGGGTGCTGCAGCCCCACTGGTATGGGAGAGGAGAGCAATAGGTTTCCTGAGTCTACATCGTAATTCTCCTCTCCTGTTCACTTCGGAAATCCTGCTCTGAAAGGATGAATGGAAAAGAGAAAGTTATACTTCCGGTCATTCCTTCATGCCTTCAGTCACCTAAACCAGGTAGGACTTTTGGTCCTCTGTGAAGTACCTTCCACCTAGACCAGGGCCACCTAGAAAAATAGTTGTAAACACCAAGTGCGTCTCTCTTTCCTCCCTCCCTCCCTCCTAACAAAATACCAGCAAAAAGCTCCGGTGCTAAGTCCTTTGTTATTGATCAGCCTCCTGGAAATGGTATTTCAATTGCCAGAACCCTGTCAGCAATAAACCGTGGCTCCAGTGCCCGGGTGTGCCTCGGAGAAGAAAGGGGTCGGGGAAGATTAAACTGACCACTGGCTGGCCAGGAGGGGAGCTCCCAGAGGTGCTGCGATGCGGGGGAGGGGACGGGACGGGACGGGGGTGGGCGGCGAGGGAACGTCTTGGACCGGCGGCTGGGCGGCGAAGTCTTCCCAGGGAGCCATCCTTCGCGTCGTCCGGCCTAACGGAGGGGAGTTGCGAGGCGCAGCGGAGGCGGAACAAGAAAAAGGCAGCACTCACCTGTCCCCTGTGTGGCCCCAGCAGAGAGCCCGAGCCCGCCCCAAAGAACAGAGGAGCCGCCGCCCCGAAAGGAAGGAGGCTAGGGGAGGGAGATCCGCCTGCTGCTGCTTGAGGGTAGCCCCCCAGGGTCCTGTAGGGAGCAGTCGGCTCCATCGGGGAGGCTTTGGGGGCGGGAAGGGAGGAAGGAAGGTCGGGGTCCGGGGCAGGAAGAGAAGGGTCAGCAGGCGCTCTAGGGCGCTCCGCGGAGGTCCTCCGCTCCCCACAGGGTGCCCAAGACAGCGGCGGGCCCCCTAGGCAACTCTTCTGGCGAGGGAGGCCCTCGCCGCCTTCCCATAGGGCCGCAGAGGGGGCGAGGGGCTGCAACAGGTGCGGCTCGGGGCGCAGGTAGCAGTCTTTCTTCCCTCCTCCTCCTCCTCCTCCTCTTCTTCTTCCTCCACTTCTGGGCACCCTTGAACTTTCAGTCCCATCGTCCTTTCCTCCTTCGCCCTACCACGCTTGGCAAGGGCATGGTTCTTTCTCTCCCCACGGGCAGGCCAGCCAAGGATGCGCCCCACTGCGGACCGACGGCGCCCTGCCTAACGCCGGCGCTTGGGGCGGCTGGCTTGCCCGCGCGGCGCTTGGGGGGCTCGGCGCGGCGAAACTCCTCCCTTCAGGAGCCGCGCCGGGCGGGGGTCCCGGCTGGGCTGGGGGCAGCGAGCAGTCGAGGACTTCTCACCCCTGCCCGCACGCCCCGACCTCCCGCCCGCCTCCTCGAGGCCACCGGTCGCCCCTCGCCCACTCCTCCGCCCGGGCCCGGGTTTCTTCTGGAGATCGGCCTTCCAAGGCCTGTTCCAGGAGGATGCGCCTGATCCAGCTCCTGGAAACTTCGTTCTCAGGAAAAAGAAGGGAGGAACAGCCCAGACGAAGCCGAACGACAGACAGACACCCAGAAAGAGAGAGAAAGAGAGAGACTGAGGGAGAGAGGGGGGGCTGCGATTCTACCGTTGGCTGGCTCCCTTTTCTTCCACCGCCTGCCAAGTTTAGCGGGGATAAACTTTGCCGGGGGGAGGGGGTTCTTTGGGTCTCCACGCCAGGTGAGCCTGTGGGGCCTTCCCGTCCGGCCCCAGCCACGTTCAGCCCCACAGGTCTCTCCGCTCCCCTCCTCGAGTTCCTTCCAGGAACGGCTGCCATCCTGGCCGGCTGTCCTGGAACCGAGTGCCCCTGGACGGAGCGGCGCTTACTGCCAAGTCGAGGGGAGGAGGTTGCGCGGGTCTGTTTTCCCGCGCAGCACAAGCCCGCTCAAGAGGGCCCGCGGGGTGCAGTGGTGTGAACACTGGACTAGGACATTGGGAGACCAGCATTCGGATCCCCGTTCAGCCACAGAAACACGCAAGTCACACTCTCTCAGCCGCAGAAGGCGGCAAAGGCCAACCTCCTCTGAACAAATCTCGCCTTTGCCAAGAACAATCGGTCGGAAACGATTTGGAGGCCGACAACAGATAAGCCCGCTCAACCCCACTGAAAGGCCGGAAGGTGAGTGGAAAGGGGGAGTGAGCGTTTGAACCGGTCCCGGCCGGAGAGCTGCCCTGGAGAGGGAGAGGCGGGCACCCCGCAGCCTTTTTAAGGCGGCCTGGAGGGAGAGAGGAGACGCGGCGCAACCGGAAAAGAGGGGCGGGGGGGGGCAAGGACGGCGTGGAAACGGGCTCTCTCGTTTTCGCTCCCTGGGGGAGTGTGTGACAGCAGCAGCCAGCCCTGCCGGCAGGGATGCCGCCGCTCCTGTGGATGGAGCGCAAAGGTCGGCTTGTCAGGCAGGACGCCCTCCGCTTTTCCCAGCTGCTCTCGCAGTTGGGTCCCGCTTCACAGGAGCGTTTTGCTCAGAATCAGTTGGGCTGCTAGAGGAGTGGGGATGGATCGGAAGGAAGGGCGGACGGGTCTGATGCTCCAGCTGGAAATCTCGGTTCGGCCGGACCCAAGGATCGCTCGCTCAGCAGCCCGCCGTTCAGAACGACCCGGCGCTCCCAGACGGCGCAGGTCGGGAGGCGCTCCGGCGGGTGCTCCGAGGGCCCAGCTAGAATCCCCGGAGCCCTCCTCCTTCCTGGATCCTGTTTCAGAGCTGGGTCAGCGGCCCGCGGGAGACGGGCCGGGCGACTGGAAGGGGAACCCAGCGCCTGGGGCGTCGGGATCCCCCCGCTGCTGCCGCGCTACCCAGCCGAGACACTGGCCAGACAGGCACGTTCCCCGCCAGCCCCAGCCAGGGGGCAGCTGCCAGAACACCCCGCCCGGAGACCTCCGCGGGGGTGGGGGGTGGGGGGGAGTGGGCCTCCCTTCGCCAGATGACAGAGCGAGGACGGCGGGGTGCAGCAACGGAAGGAGGGGAGAGGAGGGGCAGAGAGGCCAGCCTCCCCCCCACCCCGCCATTAAAAAAGTTTCTTGACAAACTTGGCCAAGGCGCGGGCGGCTTAGCCAAGCCAGAGCAGCAGGTCAGCGGGCGCGGGCGGGGTGGAGGGTTCCTCTCCGGCTTCTTGGTCCTAAGGCGAGCCCGACCCAGCCGGTGGGACTAATCCCTGCCCCACAGGCTCTCCAGCTAGCTGAGTTGCGTGGGAGCCGTCCCTCAGCAGGTGCAATAGCAGCAGTACTGATACTGGTTTTAATAATGCAAATACTAATGTCACAATATTCTACTAGTGTCGCAATATTAAAGTACCGATGCTGCCGAGGAAACGGGGTATCTGTTTATCTCCCTATCTGGGGCTGACTCAACTGCCCGGATAAAGGGGTGGCTTTAGAGGAACCCCCTCCCCAAATCCCGCCTGCTGGTCAGAAACCGGAGTAGGAAGAAATGCAATCGCAGCCACACCGCGGGGTTCAGAGGCTTTCAGTGTTTTGTTTCCTTTCTCTCTTTCCTTTTGTTGCTTCTTTCTCTCCTGCTCCTCTGCCCAGTCTGGGGGGGGGGGGGGCGGAGTATTCCGCGCCATCTCCTTTCCCACCCCGGTCGCGGGGGAGGGAGGTGGAGGCTTTTTCCTAGCTTTCCCCGAAAACACATTTTCATGGAAGTCAGCTTTGTGACCAAGGAATGATTTCTGACCGACGCAAGCTATTAAAATCCCCGATCCTGATGATTTCCAGCTAGTGCCCCTCCCAAGAAGCGCACGCCCCACCCCGCGCTCAGCTGGGAAGGCGACGCGCCGCTGGTTGTCTGTAGACGGGAAAAAAGGAATAGAGCGATCCTACGGACGTTTGTCTGGAAAAAAGTACTGCTGGCCTTCTTCCCTTTTAAGGGGGAAAAAGGATACACTACAGTACAGAAGCTATGAAAGGCCCAGATCCCGGGCACGTGTACCTGGAAGTAAATGTCCAGGGATTCAAACTGACATCAAATTGCGCACTCGGTTAGGATTCCAACCAACGTAGCGGGATGCTGCGTTCCGGTTACGTCTCCGGAAGCCCAAGGATGTCAAATCGGTCACAAAGATTTCAGTGGAACCAAGTTTGAGTGGCTTTAGGCGCAATCCTTTACCTGTCTACTCTGATGTAAGCTCTGCTAAACTCTAGGCGATTTCCTAGGCAAGGACGTGTATAGGATTGCGAAGTCTTCATTGGTAGTGTGATTTCCACAGCGCTGGGATCCGAAGTGTCCTTTGCGACGCTGACTTCTACGTTTATCTGGCCTTACTCGGTTCAGCGTGGGCGGGGACACCGGCAACAGGTGAGACCTTCCGGTTGCCCACCAGCCCCCTCCTCGTCAGTCTCGGATCTACGCGGGGGGGTAGAGGGTGCGTTAATAGGCTCCTTGCGCGGGTTGCCCGCCAGGGAGGCGGCGGCCGGGCGCCTTTTTTTTATGCGTTTAGGGAAATTCATGTGGACTTATAATGACCCCTACGAACTTCAGAGAGTTTTCTTGGGCATGGAATACTCTGAGGCGGCTTTACCAGTTCCCTCCTCTGAAAGATTGTCTGCAGCACCTGGTATTCGTTGGCGGTCTCCCATTCAAATACTAAGCACGGCTGATCCTGCTTAGCATCCAAGATCAGACGAAATCTGGTGCCTTTAGGTTATTGAGGCCGCTCGCCTATTTTTAGACGGCACGAAACGTCTCCTGCTGCAGCTCTTAGGAGATTTAAGACCGGCCGGCTTGGCCTGCCGAGACACCTGTTCTAGGAAAGAGCCCGGCGAGGGCTGGCGGCAACTCATTGATCGGGGGGCGGCGGACCTGCAGAGTGAAAAGAGGGAGGCTTTGGGTCGAGCGAGAGCTGCGTTTGCCACGGTCCAACTGTCCCCGGTTGAACAGAGTGGGCGGCCACTGCAAAGGCGTGGAAGGCGGGCGCGGGGATCCGGGACGCCTTTGGGTCGGCACGGGACTGTTATAGCGCTATGATTCCACTTTCGACATCCTATGGAATCCTGGGGTTTGCAGTTTCGGGAGGGGCCGGCCCCTCCCGAAACTGCAAACCCCAGGATTCCATAGGATGTCGAAAGTGGAATCATAGGGCTATAACAGTCTTGGGCGGAAATTGACTCCGGGTTCGCCTCTTGAAAGCGAAATCTCAGCGGATCGCTTCGATTATTCCGTTCGGAAAACGGAGCCTCTCTTCAGCCTCTTTCCTCTCAACCCAGGCGGTAGATAGCAATTAAATCTTCCCAGTTACGACAACGCCTCATCACTTCCCTCACAGTCCATTCATTCTGGAGTAAGCAGAACTATGCAGCCTTTCGCTCTTGATTACAAAATGGACGAGGAAAACGCGAAGGCGGGCGCGGGGGTGAAGTCTTGAAGTCTAAACTTAGTACTTAATAACGTTATTTTGATTTCTGCTGTAATAACAATGAGAGAGAAATGAGTTGGGATAAATTTCTTTCAAAATCACAAATTATTCCACCAAACTATTCCTGCGCTTTTTGGGGGGTGGGGTGGGGAGGAAAGCAAATTCATCCAACGAGATCCTCAACACACTTCAGGCAGGATTCCGTGCTAGTAACGCGCGGCCAACAGGTCCTCACGAACATTGCTGTTTCCTTGGAAGTTGCTTTCCTGACCTTCTAAACTGGGTGAGAGATGAGAGCTTACTCTGGAGTAAGTCCACTTATAATTTGGATCGCAGCTCAACACCCCCCACCCACCCAAGCGTCCCCATACTAAAGCCACATATTTGGAAGAAAGGCCCGTTGGTTTCGGCAGAGTTGCGATCCAGCAGAACCCTGCGCCGGGTTCTGCTGGATCGCAACTCTGCCGAAACCAACGGGCCTTTTTTCCAAATATGTGGCTTCAGGATGGGGGAAGCGCCACACCGTGAGCAGGCCGCTCCGCCGCGGCGGCTCCGGGGCTTTTGAGAGGGTGCCGCCGCCTCCTCGCCCGATCGGTTCTGAGAGAGCCTCCGTGAAAAGAAGGACGGCGTCCTGGCGAACTGAAGAGGAACTTCTTTGGAGCTAAGGACGATTGCGTTCCTACGGCACCGACCCTCCCCAGCCTCATTCCACGTCACCCGATCCACCCCCAAATTGAGCCGAAACTACTAGTAAGAGTTGCGCTTCTTCCCTCGGTGTATATCCCGGGATTTCGTTGGGCTTTCATTTGGAGACGACCGGGAAGCGTCGCTTCCTTCGCCTCTCCCGGAGTAAACCGCCAAGGGTTTTAAGTCCCTACCGCCGCCCCCACCACACCCTTCTCGGCTCGGCTTCTTCCGTGCAGCCTCCAAAGGGTCTCCCCAAAGGCCGGCGCTGGCGAGACGCCGCAGGCGCCCGTGGACTTCGCCTCCCGCAGGGACGAGGTTCGCGACGCGTCGGCGTCACGAGCTTTTGCGCTCAGGAGGAGCCGCCCCTCCTCGGGGCGAGAGACCCGCTGTGGCTCTGCCGAGGCCCTGGAGCTTTGGCCTCCTCCCCCCGCCCTCCCCCGTGCAGAAAAATAATATCCTCGACATTTCCAAACGTAACTGGCGGAACTGATCGGAAAAGACCACCAAACTAGTCGGAATCAAAGGGCAAGCCGCGAGGGGAGGCAGACTGAAAAAAGCTCCCGCTGACGTCCCTTCTCCGACCGTCTGAGGGCCTCCGCTGCGGTCGGGGCTCGACGCCCCAATCCCCCGCGCGCTCGCCAAAAGGCGCCCAATTCTACTGCTGGCGGATAAGCTGCGGGGGCTGCTTCGGGCTGCTGCCTGCCCGCCTTTTGGTGGCCGGCTCCGGCCATCCCGTCCTGGCCTTTTTGAAGCCCACCCCCCTCCAAATCCGGGGTATCAACTTAATTACGTCTTGGGCTGGGGTGGGATGCGGAATATTCAGCGATCCACCCGGACTCGCTGTCCCATAGTCAATCCGATCTCTTCGAGGACTTGGGGACTCCCTCTTCCTTCCACGCGAGTTTTAAAGGTCACTTTTCTGCTTGAGAAATTTGGGGCAAAACTTCAAGGCCCCAGGCATTGACCTGGGCGCAAGGCCCAAGAAAACGCAACAAGAGGCCAGCGAGTTTGCGCGTTTCCTCGGCTGGAAGGTCCGCCGCGTTCGGAAGCCTCGCCTCCCCGGGCTGGGACCTCCAAGGAGCACGCTTTTGCCCCCCCTCCGCCACTCTTCCCTTCGGGGAGCGCAAGGCTTCAGGCTGCGATCCTGTGCCACAGAAGCTCTGGGGCATACTACTGAGCTGGGGAAGCGGAGGGCTGCCTGACCCGTGTCTCCGAGTACGTGGGAACGGCCTGTGAGGTTCTTATTGACGCAGGACAGGAACACTGCACATGGTAAGAGACACCAGGTTCTGGCGGCTGGGGTCCTTTTCAGCTCCTCGGTGTAAAAAGGTCACAAAAGGACCTACAGGATGACTTCACAGGCGCTGCGCTGACGAGCGGCGAGATCAGGCGGGGCGTCAGCGCAAATTACGCCCCTCCAAGGCTGAGCGCACAGGGCGGCCCGTCACAAGCGGAGCCTAAGCAGCCTTTCCTTCGGCCGACCAGGGAGAGACAGGCGCCTCGGCAGGATCGTCTCTGAGTCGAGTAGCGCTAGCAATCGAAGGCGTTATTTAAACCCTGTTATTCTCACCGCCTTAACTGGTTTTAGCAGAAGGATAAACAGGGCTGGTTGGTGGAAACGGAGAGGGCTCTCATACACAACGAGGGAGGGGAGAAAGCGAACAGGATCCTCCTTTTGCGGAGGGGGGTGATGACACCGGATCTGCAGAAGTGTCCAGCACCCGAGAGAGAGCCAAAGGATGTCCCGCATCCCGTCCCCACAGCCTTTTATTTTTGCGCTCGAAACTCGACCCCGGTCCACGTACTGGCACCATCTGCAGCCTCCAGTCAAGGCCGGAGCGGAGCGGAGCGGAGCGCGGAGGGGGGGCAGGGTGGCGGCGGCGGCCATATAAAGGTGAACAACGCTGGCTTGAACTCGGAATTATAGGTTTAGCTCGAGATCATCTAGCCTAGACACAGTCACATTGGGACTTTAATCCCACCATAAATGGGCAGCAGGCATTCGCTCGTGGAACAAATGTGGCTTGGATGCTAAGCGATCCTTGCAAACTTTAGAGGGACTAGGACTTAGCTCAGTCCCAGCCGCCCTCCCTCCTTCAACTCTCTCTCTCTCTCTCTCTGAGATTCTTTTTTTCTTCCTGCTGTATTTCTTCTCAAAAGGAGTGGTTTATTAAATAGTGACCTGCTTGAATCCTTGTTTGTTGTTATGTGCTGTCAAGTTAGCTTCAATTTATGGACACTCTATGAATGGGAGGCGTCCAAGTCATTTTTCCAACAACCCTGTTATCAACGCCCATGCTCAGATCTTGCAGAGTCCCGGTTTCCTTCACTGAATCAATCCATCTGTAACGCGATTTTCCTTTTCTTTTCCTTTTCACGTTCCTCAGTATTATCTTCTTTTCCAGTGAAACTCCCCCTTCCCTTTTGTTTTTGGGGTGTGTGTGGGAAAGAGCGCAGGTACTCAGATTGTACATGATATTAAATCCTTATCTGCAGCAGGGTGTTTAATTCAGTCCCTTTTATTTGGAAGGGAAAGCAGCCCAAAGACGACCTGAGGTAAAAGAAAAATCCCAATGTCTTGTCCTTCTCCCTTCCCAGAGGGGAAGACCCTGGAACTCCCTACCCCATGACTCCTCCTCTGGGCTCAGCTTTAAAGGGGCAAGTGCGCCAGGATGTGAAGACAGAGGCCACTGCTCTAGTTTTGGTCTCTGTGCAGGGTGAGAGGGAAAAGCAAGCACACAGTGCTGCCCCGGGTAGAGCGCATTGCTCACTCTCTCTGGCTGCACAGCGAGCAGAAAGAGCAGAAAGTGCCTCATGTGCTGGCTAGCTGCACCGGTAAAGCTTGACCTTTGTGCCAAGGGGTCCAGGGCCCCATAGCCCAGACTACCCTCTCCCTTAGAGTGGCAACTGACAGAGCAAAGATGCAGCCGCACTGTGTTGGCACCCAGCCCAATCCAGGCATACTGGTGCTGCCTGAGTATCCTTCCTGCCTTCTTATATTTTCAAAGTCAAAGTGAGTATCAGGCTTGGTTCATTATTTTTACTTTAAAATACCTATTTCTATCAATTAATTAAGGTTGTGGTTTAAAAGGTTAAAAAATCAAAATACCTTTAAAAAGAAAAAGTACCTTTTCTACCAAAATAGTGGTAGTCCTCATTGCCAAAGTCTACAGGAAGCAAATTCCATTTTAGTCATGAAGGTGCTATGACCGAGTTCAAATTAAAATTAAAAATTGTGCATGTTTTCTTCTTTTAAAAGATCAGTTTGCAACCTTTTTTTTTTTTTACTCAAATGCATCAGGAAAGCAGAAGCAGTTTTAAAGCATGCAATGGGGGCAGAGAAAATAAATCCCATTTTTTGCGTTTCAGCATTGGAGACGTTATGGTGCAGTGAATGTTGGACTGGGACCTAGAAAATCCAGGTTGATTCCTGAAACTCACTGAGTGCCCTTGGGCCAGTCACTCTACCTCAAGGCCCATTAACACTACACAGTTATAGTGCTATGATTCTACTTCAATTGTCATAGTATCATCCTATGGAATCCTCGGATTTGCAGTTTAGGGGGAAGGAATATTTAGAATTGTCAGCCAGAGATCAACAGTGCCTCACCAACTGGCAAATCCTAGGATTCCATAAGAGGTTGCCATGATAGTTAAACTGGGCTCATACCACTATAATTGTGTGGTGTGGAATGGCCCTTAGCCTTATTCTGTCTTACTCACATTGCTGCTGTCAGGATAAAGGTGGAGTGGGGAGAGCCATGTGCATCACCTTAAGCTCCTTGGAGGAAAGGTGGGAAACTAAGGAAAAGAATGGCAAGCAATAGCCCTTGTGGCTAAACAGCAGGGTATAAATAGTCTACATAAATACATCTGGTCTGTGAGACTTTTAAGCCTAGGATCCATGATTATCTGCATGACTCATCCAGTCACCTATTCTCTCCCTTGGAGTGGCACAGTGGTCAAGATTGGTCCCAATGAGTCCAATCCTCCCCATTACTGGCAGGAGTGAACTAGTAAAAGTTGCTCCTTGCATCCTCTCTCCAAGCCAGCAAAGAGCAACTATTTGGCTTGCCAGAATAACCACCCCTCTCATTCTGCCCTATCTCTGAAACCTCATCAGGAGGAAGATGTTGTATAAGATCCATTCCATCTTTAGACCCTCCTCCCTTGGCTTCCCCTAATGGAGAAGGACTAAGAGGAGCCAACTAGTGCCATTTCTGCACTAGGCTATTATAGTGCTATTATTCCATTTTCAACATCCTATGGAATCCTGGAGTTTGCAGTTTAGCCCCTCCCTAAACTGCAAAGCCCAGGATTCCATAGGATGTTGAAAGTGGAATAAAAGCACTATAACAGTCTAGTGCAGAAATGGCCCAGGTATGTCCAGAACTAGGTGCAGTCCTGATTTTAATCCTTTTCAGAGCCTGGGAATCTGGCCTCAGTGGCAAACAGCACCTACTGCGACCTCCAACTGATATGACAGCTATGACCTATTCCTGGCCAGGAATGGTACAGGCACAGTGATCCAGGGTTGGACTTTACAGTTCTTGGACTTAGTTCAGAGGTTTCAATAAGTACAGAACACACTAAGTAGGCTATTTAGCAGGGCCTCCCATGTGTCTTTGGCTGAAAGATCTGCACCGGTTGCCAATGAGATAGGGGTTACTTTTGGCCTATACATAAGCCCCTGTACAGCTCATGGATGAGTTATCTGAGAGATCACCTTCTCCTCTACATCCCCTGGATCCTTATATTCTGAGGGAGATGTATGCGCAATCTTGAGTTTACAGTGGATCTCTGTGCCTAGACTATCCCCGTCCAAACAGGCCTGATGAGGTTGGTTGTGCAAGAAGGGGAGCTTTTCTGCTCTGGTGTTCCCACCATACAAAATGGCCTCCTCACTGCACCCCAAGTTGGCTGCCATCAACTACCATCTGTTTCCCAAGGCATTTTCCTGTTCATTTTCTATTTTGTTAACTCTTACCAGTTTATGGCTGGTTTTCAATAGATAATTATGACTTGTGTTGTTCTTACTATGTTATTATTTTAGTTACTATTTTATTGTATCTTTTATTTTATTGTGAATGACTATAGGAGCTTTTAAGAACTGAAAGTAGTACAAAAATGTTTAGAAATGAATAAACCTAGAAACTCAGCCAAGTGGCTGTGCTTCGCTTTCCTTTCATTCTCTTCTGTACGAAGAAGCCAAGAAGGATGTAAAGCTAGGTCCCTCACCAAAGCACTCTCCACCCAGGGACCTAGTGATGGGGAGGTGCTGGCCCTTTCTGGCCTTCCACCCCCACCCCTGGACCCCATCCCAGTGCCCCACTCCTGCAGTACCCCAGACCAGATCCTCACTGCTGCAGTGGGTGTCCACAGAGGGTGAGCAAAATTTAGGAGGGAGGAAGAGCAGTCCTTGCTTTCTTCTGTTTGCATATTTTTCAGGTTTGCCAGGGAAGAGAGCCAAAGAAGCAGCAGCACTGAACTTTTCCTTTCCTCAGCAAAGTCTGGGCTGGTACTGTGGGCTCCATCTGCCCTGTTGTGGGTGGCAGAAAAGGTGAGCAAGAGAGAAAACTGGAATTTGAAGTTGGCAAGTCAGTCCCTCCCTAACCCCAGCTTCTCTTCCAGCATCTGCTGAACAAAGGGGCCAATCCTTTGCCTTCGGTATAGTTAGCCCCCAAAAGACCTCTTGAAGTTGGGGAGGGGGCGAGGTGAGCTACAACCCTCACAGTCCCCCCTTCCATCCCCCCCACACACGGAGGCAGCTGTCGAGGGCCTAATCCTCCTTAGACCCAAGTACTCCCAACCCACTGAATCATTTCTTGAATGTGAGTCAACAGGTAAGAAAATCTCACTGATTTGAAGGGTCTACTTTAGTTAAAACTCACAGTAGGACTCCCAGCCAAGGGCATCACGCAAGCAAGCTTTGCAGGCAGAATTTCCAGGACAAGGGACAGTAAACCGGTTCCAGCCTCATGTTTCTGTTCAGTAGATTTAACCAGCTGAGGGCACTCTCAGTCCTTTGCCACCAATGCCTCCTCTTCCTCGCCCAGGGGCCGCTTCTCCTCCAAAACAAGCACCTTTTGCCTAACCTGCATTCTCCTGCAAAGCCCGCCAGGGAATTCCACTTTGAACTTATCCCCCTACTAAGCCCACTGCCAGCCTCCTTTCTCAGAACCAGAGAAGGAGAAAGGGGCAGGGGCACCAAAAGGCGGGGGGGGGGGTCACAGGCTTGGGCAGGTGCTTTCTGGAAGGAAGATCCTACGCCTCCCGCCTTGCACAGCCAAGACCGTGAGAGCATCTCACAAGTTTTCAAAAAGTTACAGTCCTCGGCTACAGGAGGGAAGGGAGAGGTGAATGGTATAATTTTCTGCCCAGTTCCCCACAAAATAAATATATTCACACCATCCAGCTAAGGCCATTTCCGCACTAGCCTGTTACAGTGCTATTACTCCACATTCAACATCCTATGGAATCCTGGGGCTTGCAGATTAGTGAGGGGCTTCAAAGGCCCCTCCCTAAACTGGAAATCCCAGGACTCCATAGGATGTTGAAAGTGGAATAATAGCACTATAACAAACTCGTGCAGAAAAGGCCTTAAGTCACACCGATTTCGGTGAACTTACTCACGAGTAGACCTGCCTAGGATTCCTCCATCAAGTACACTTCAATTATGTTCCGTATACCCCAGGAGGACGCACAGTTTTCATAGTGGCACCGAAGTAGCGGAAACAATGTGCACAAAATGCGCGAACTGCAATCAGTGAAGGAGGGAGGAAGGAAAAGCAATCAAGCAAACGGGGGAAGAAAGGGGGAAAAGATACCCCATCGAACCAAACGGGAAAACGGAAGCTTTGAGGTTTCCTTCTCGGACCGGCTTTGTCTAATAAAGGGAGCTTTCCCTTCCTCTTCTTGAGCGGACGGAGTTCGTGAATTTCTATCCCCAGGACACCCCTCGTTTCCAGCTTCGCTCTCCAGCTACACCCCACCGAAAAGGCTGCAACCGATCGAGCGCTCCGCAAGCGGCGGAGTTTTCCGTCTCGAAAGCGATCGCCCGATTGCGGAAAGCGTTCACTAGGGAGGATGTGAGAAAATCCCCCCGGCTGGCGTAGCCTTCCCGCACTCCCTTCGCCCTTTCCTCTTTCCAGAAGGGACAGACGTCTTTGGGGTCTCGCCGTGGGGAGGAGGGGGAAGAGAGGAACGCCCGCCCAGCCCCGGCGGCGAGAGAGGTCCGTCGAGGCCAACGCCGACAGCGGGCCGCCGGGAACCGCCGCGGCCAAGGGCGGGAGGGAGGTTTGCCGCAGAGACGGGCAGCCGCCGAGGCCACAGACCTCACGCGCCCGCTTCCTCCGCGGCCCCTTTTTGCGCGGGACCCGCGAAGCGCTGGCCTGGCGCCGGCCGCCCGCTCACCCGCCGGGCAGGAAGAGGCGGGTCCAGGGGAGCAAAGCAGGTCAAGGCCGGGGACGGCGCGGGCAGCCTTTTCCCCGCCAGGCGGCCCTGCGCCCCCTGGTGCCCCAGAGGCGCCAGTGCTCGCTGCTGCAGGCTGCAAACCTCGCTCCGCTCTTCTTTGGAGAAATGCAAGAGGCAGAAACGGGAGAGGGGCTCCCCGTCCACGCTACGCTCCCAGGCTGCGCCAAGTTCAAACAAAATCAACTGGGGCCGTCCGCATGTCAACCCGCGCGCTGCAGACTGTCCAGCCCGACCATGGCCACAAGGCCGCCAATGGAGGTAGGGGGGTAGCTTATGGGGGGGGGGGCAAAATAAGTACACTGCCCCCACCCGTAAGAATTTTGACGCACATTCCCCAAATTTCTGTCATTGGAATAATTAAGAACTTCAGCCGGCCTTAGAAATACAGTTTAGGCATCTAAAGCAACAAGAAAGGCAAAGTGACCAAAGGAATGGGAATGCAGCAAGGATGAGTTCTAGATGTGCATGATTTTCACTGTCATTGTTCTCTGCAATGCCAGACATTTAGAGACTGAAGGAACATTTCACTAAGGAAGCAGAAGTCTCATGGGGGGGGGGAGCAAGGCCCTCCTTTTGTTCTCCCCTCAAGCTATACCCCTGAAGGGAGAGTTTTTTTCAGGCCTGGCAAGTCTGTCTCAAAGAATGCTACTGCCTGCACTTTTTTGTTTGAAGTTGTCAGGAATCTCACAGCAAAACAGATGTGACACACACAAGTTTAAAAATCCTTGACATTAAAATAAAGAACATTCCAGTAGACATTTGTTGATACTGTTATTACTGTGCTGAGCATACAGGACAACACTTTGATACAGTAACTAAACTCTTTCTGTTGTGTGCTTTCAAGTCTTAGGGCAACCGCTAAGGAGAAATTATCAAGGGGTTTTCCTGGCAAGATTTGTTAGAGGGGGGTGGCCTTTGTTTTTCCCCTGAGGCTGAGAGAATGTGACTTGCCTGAGTTGTAGTCCCATGCTGAAACCACTACACATGCTGGCTATCAGCTAAACTTTAGCTAAAGCTAAAAATGGTTGGAACAGTTGGTCTTGAGGCAGTCTGAGCAGGATCCCAAGAATCACAGGGCATATCGTTGCAGCAGGAAACTGAAAACCCCCTCCTAGTTCCACCTGAGATGTGGCATTGCAGGGACTCCAGAAGCAGGAGAGCTCCATCCCTGCAACACTAGGCCGGAAGTCTGTTGTTGTTAACTGCTGTCAAGTCCTATGGTAACTTCATGAATGAGAGATCTCAAAGACACCTGTTATCAACAGCCTCTGCTTAGGTCTTGCAAACTCAAGGCTGTGGATTCTGTGATTGAGTCTATCCACCTATAACATGTTTTTTTCTCTTTTCCTACAGTATTTCACCTTACCAAACAACATTATCTGGTCTAAGAAGCCATGTCTTTTCAATGATGTGTCCAAAGTACAACAGTCGCAGTTTAGTCATGTTGGCTTCCGGGGAGAGCTCAGGCCTCATTTACTCTGGGACAGTGGTTCTTAACCTGTTCTTTATCCTGCCCCCAGTAAATATAACTTGTTGCCGGGGACCCCAAAGACTTAATATTTAAATATTTAAATTTAGATTTAAATGTTCAGATATATAACGTTGGATTTAAATGAATATTTAATATTTAAATGAATATAAAAATGAATATTTATTTATTTAAATGTTTGTTAAAAGCTTCTGGACACTAGGATTCAAATCTCCTCTCAGACGCTGGATGAACCTTTGGTAAGTCACATTCTCTCAGCCTCAGAGGAAGGCAAAAGCAAACTCCCTCTGAACAAATCTTGACAAGAAACCTCTGCGACAGGTTTGCCTTACACAACAAGTGTACAATATGCCTTGGGGTGGCCACGCTGTTGGTGTCCAGCAGCAGAGCTCTGCAAACTCCTGTACACAGAACTCTCCTCCAGCACCCCAATTCAAGTGAATAGATTCTCTTTCTATCAGATTTCTTCACTGTCCAGGTTTCACATCCATACACTGAAATCAGAAACAGGATGGCATAGACAATCCTGATTTTGATATGCAATGATATGTAGTCTTTTGATTTCTTGACTGCAGTCACCACTGGGCTGTGGCTATCTGAAGTGCCAGTGTAGCCTGGACACAGGTTGCCAGAAAACCAGAGAGCACCTCAGGAAAGAAACCCAGTCCAATAATGTATGGCAGGGGCTTGTGGCTGAGGGGAAAAGTTATATAAAGCCAAGTATTGGTGGGTATTTCGATTCCTTCAGTGAGAGCCTAGCAAAGAATTAGGGATTAGAGTCCCTCAGTCAGCCAGAGAGTGCGGCTGTGTCGGGAGTGGAAGCTTAGTGAGAGGCAAAAGAGTAACTGAACCCTAATAGGATCTGTTCAGAGAGAGTGACCTAGATTGGGGGTTAAGCCTTTAGTGGGAGTTTAGCCAGTTGTATGTTGTATGAGGGCTGTTGTATGATAACTGTGCCCTTCATGAGCGCCAAAAGATATTACTGAATTGTTTCTGAGCAGTGAGTTAACTGTTAACACTGTCTGAAGAAAGCACTGAACAAATGTATCAAAACTTTACTGCACACAGCTGGAGTAATCAAATGGCTTTTTGAAAATCCGCCTCACCTCCTTGCTCAAATTCATCAAGAGATATTACAGCAGGAGAGACAAGAAGAAACAGTAAAGGAAACAATGATTTTATGGGCTCAAAATATCGGACATTCAATTCAATTAGAGTCTTGGGAGCATAGTTGGAAAAAAACCCAGACATTTACAGTAGCCCAGAATTTGAGAGAGAACTATTACAAATTATTTCACAGATGGTATATGACACCAGATAAATTGAAAAAGATATATGACGTAGGTACCGGACAGTGCTGGAAATGTCAGAAGGAGGTTGGTACGATATATCATATGTGGTGGACATGTTCTAAAGCTAAGAAGTATTGGAATGGAGTACATAATGTAATTTGTACATTGGTGAAAGGTCAGTTTGCTAAGACACCTGAATTCTGCTTGTTAAATATGACTGATATATTAGAGGGTACTTGTATAAAAAAGCATTGGAGAATATTACTATATATGATTACAACAGCTCGTATTGAATATGCAAAGTTATGGAAAACTCAGCAAATACCCACAATAGAACAATGGTGGGCTATACTTATTGAAAATAAAAATGCGGATATGGTCTCCCAAAGATTAAAGGGGAAATCAGACGAAGAGATTCAGAAAGAATGGCAAATTGTAATGGGTAACTGCTGGGTTTTAACAGTTGGCAATGTGTAATTCATGATTAAAGTTATATGTCAAGGGGGCAACAAGATATATATCATGAAGCGGAAATATGAAGAATGAAATGTAAGAACTATCAGATAAATTAACAGTAAAATGTTGTACAGTACCTAAAGCTGGTAGAAATCTGGAAAATGAAATCTAGATCAATGTGGAAGATCAGATATATTTCAATGAATCTGACATTTAAATATGTATGTTTTATTTGAGAATTTTTAATAAAATGATTAAAAAAAAATAAAAAAACTTTACTGCACATGAATCTAATATGCTATGCTACCTTATTGTTATCTTAATAAATATTACAGTTTATTTTTGTAAATGCTGACTGGGTTGTCCACAGTGATAAGTAACACAGAAAACACACTACCCTAAAAATATTAAGCAGTTCTAAATAAACAATGAAAACCATCATCCTTTTAAACAAAGGTAGTGTTACATGAGAGAAGACAGAGCTGGAAGGTAAAGATAAGGCACATTATCAGACTGGGAATAGCACCAATCTGGAAGAAGTAATGGCCTGTCACACCAAGGTATGGAAAATTTTGAACTATTTTGAACTTGATTCTTTGCTTTAAAGTTAAGTAAATCATGTGTGGTCATTATTTTTGTTTTCTTAATGTTCTGCTGCAAACCTCCCTTTGCACTTGCTTCCTTGATTTTCTTCAATAGCTGTTCCCAGTCTTTGCTATTTTTTGTCAGAAGCATAGTGTTATCTGCATGTCTTGAAATGCTGATGTTCTTTCCTCTAATTTTCCTCTAATTTCCTCTAATTTTTCACACTCCCTTCCTCCAAGTCTAATCCATCTTTAGGTGTGATACCTTCAGCATCCAAGTTATGGTAATAAAATGCAGCCTTGTCTGACACCTTGACAATTGGAAACCATTCTGTTTCTCCATATTCTGTCCTAATAGTGGCCTCTTGTCCTGAGTACAGATTATGCATCAGGATGATCAAATGTTGTGGCACACTCATTTCTTTAAGAGTGATCCATAGTTTTTCATGATCTGTACAACCAAAGGCTCTGCTATAATCTATAGGGCACAAGCTCATTTTCTTCTGAAATTCTTTGGTGCGTGCCATTATTTAACATATGTTTGCAATATGATCCCTAGTGCATCTTACTTTTTGAATCCAGTTTGGACATCCAGCTCCATATATAGTAAAAGTCTTTGTAAATTTTTGAGTACAACTTTGCTTGCATGGGAGATTAATGCAATGATCCTTGTTTCCCTTTTTTGTGGGGACTGGAATGGATATTGAGCATTTCCAATCTAGGAGCCATTCTTTTGTTTCCCATATTTATTGAGAGATTTTAGTTAGAATTTGAGTTGTTCTGACTCTGTTGCTTGAAACAGCTCTATTGGTATGCCATCTGTTCCTGGTGATTTGTTTTTCCAAGTACTTTAAGTGCAGCTTCCACTTCACTTTTGAATGGTTCTTCTTCAAATATATCTGGTATCCTTTCATCTCTTTTAGTATATTCAGTGAATTGTTTCCACTAGCCTTTTATTTCTTCTTGAGCATGCAATGTGTTCTCCTGCTAATCACACAGCATCCCCACTCTTGTTTTAGATTTCTCTCTGATTTCTCAGATCTTGTGGAAGAAGTATCTCGTTCTACTTTTTTGTTGTCTTCTATTTCTCTGCATTGATAGTTATAGCAGTTCTCTTCATCCCTGAATATAAGTCATTGAACAGTTGTGTTTAGGATTCTGACCCTATATCTGTCCTTTTTTATTTCTAATTCTCATTTGTCTTCACCTGCATGAAGAGTCTCATCTATCATCCAATGAGGCTTCTCTCTCTTTTGCGCTCTCTCTCTCTTTTGTGGGGGGGATGCAACTAGTGTCTTTTTGCATTCTTCTCTCACAATGTCTCTGGCTTCAGTACAGAGCTCTTCTGGTTCCCTGTCAGTTACGTTTAATAGTGCAAATCTATTTTTTCACATTATCTTTAAATTCTACAGGGATCTTTCTCAGATTGTATTTTGGCACAGTTATTGAGTTAATGTTCTCCTTTAGCTTTACTCTAACCTTTGAAATTAGCAGTTCATGGTCTGTACCACAATCTGCTCCCGGTCTTGTTTTTGCAGAGAGAGTGGAGCTTCTCCATCTTCTGCTTCCAATTATGTAGTCTATCTGATGTCTATATTGGCCATTAGGTGATGTCCATGTATTCAGTCACTTCTTTCATTGCCTGAAGAATATGTTTGTGGTGGAAAAACATTTGGCTTCACAAAATTCATTCAGTCATCTTCTTGCTTTGTTTCTTGATCCTGGGTGAAATTCTCCCACAATCTTTGATTCTGCCCTGTTTCTTACTTTTGCATTCCAAACACCTGTGACTACCAACATGTCCTGTTTTGGTGACAGATCAATTTCATCCTGGACTCTTTGCAGAACCTCTGAATTTCTTCCCTTTCCGCCTCTGCGGTTAGAGCAGAAATTTGGATTATGGTTTTACCTGAAGTATTAGTGATATTATTCAGTCAGACTTTGTATTATATCCCTTGACTGCTTTTGCTACATCTCTCTTCATTATTTGTTACCATCTCCTATGAGATAAGTGATTTTTATAAATTGGACTTATTAATGACTGGAGAACATGATCAGGGTCATACAGACCAGAGACATGTTCAGGGTCATGATGGTGGGAAAGTCCGGATACAATTATGTGGAAGACTCCACTGCTAATGGGTTTGTGCTAATCCCTTCACCACTTCAGGCTTTTTGCGTTTTCAGACACAATGGAAAATGAACTGCCCAGATAAAGCAATCAGAGACCATTCCTCAATCTTACCCTACGGAGATCTTCCCCATACACCCTACCTGCCTGAACATTAAAAGATTGTAATGAATTCCACCAATGTTCTGTCACTCCAGAGTTAAAGCAATCAGCCCATTCTGGACCCCTTTGTCAGTCCCGTGGGAAAGCCATTACAGCTTTGTCAATGCACCCTTTCAGGGTATGAAATAAGGTATAAAAATCCTAGCTTCGACCCCAGCCAACTGTAGTATGTAGAAGGTAGTATGCAGTGTATGGTATGTAGTGCCCCAGACTGCCACTCCTCTGTGCTACCCTCAAACACTGTCTGAGCCCCTCTACTACAACTTTCTTCCTCAAGACTGGTAACTATCACCTTTTCCACCCTATCCAACCTTTCCTGCTCCCCTTTCTGATAGCCTTGTATAGTTCCTGTGAGTGTCTGATTTCTCATATGTTTGTCAATTCAAATAAAATACTTTGTTTAACTTTAACAGGAGTCCTCCCTACAATTAGTACTGGTATAGAAAGGTGAAAAGATCTTGCCATTACCCTCCTTTCGCAGGCCTCCTTTGAGCTATAATTCCTCAAAATTCTAAAGAGATATTAGCATTGCAGGTGGACCCCAATGTCCCCCACCTCTTAGAGTAACTTATTAATGCCAACATATTTCTTCTTAGATTTTCATTTCCTGAGTCAAAGACTGTGTAATCATCTGACTTGAAACATCCCTCTTCTTCCCACTGTAGCTCACTCACCATGAGTACAATAATGTTTATATATTCCATTTCTTGTTTTACTATGTCATGCTTCTCACATTCCATGTTCCTATAATATGTTGTGCAGCTTCAGACTTACCTTTTACCTCTGAGCATGTGAGTAGCTGAACATCCTTTTGGCTCTGAGTCCAATTGTGCTATTAGTCACAGTACAACATGTACCTGTCCTCTGCTCTTCCCTAGTAGCTTGCTGAATCCCTGCCTGGGACTCTCACATTCTGGCACTATCTCTTGTTTCACTTTAGATTTCCTCATCATAGAGTTTTCAAAGTAAAAGGGTTCAGGAGTAGTTTACTGTTGCCTTCTGTGCAGTACTAACCACTGTTAGTTATGGTGTCACTGCCATTGTCTCTGAGAGATCCCAGTAGCTGTTTGGCACATTTCATCAGGCTCCTCAGCAAAAGCTTGTCTGATGTGGGGGACCCTACCATCACCACAGCCTATTGCCTCACAGAAGCATGCAATTCTACTACCACGGAAAGGTAGTGTCATGATAGGCTGAGGGCCTGACCACCCCCAAAAAACTGATCTGCCAAAATTGGACCATCAAGACTCCAACGTATATGAGACTCCTCAGGAATTATCAATCAGAATTGTACTAAATGATCACGCTCTTAAAAAAAAAAAAAGACAGTGATTTTATTGACCCCCCCCCAGGAATAACAAAGGCTGCCTGCAATCTATCCTATGGACACTTATTTGGGAATAATCTACACTGAACACATGGAAGGCATTTGCAAGTACACATTGTGCTCACAGGAGTCTTTGTATTTAATGATGGTTGAATAATAGTTGGGAAAAATAATTTGCCCTAATCTGCAAGTATCAGCAAATAGGCAAAATTAATTACAACCTGCCTGCCAATGTTGGGCCTTTCTACCTTAAAAACAGTTCTGGGGTTCCTATGAGATTACAGTGCTTGAAGGGGCAGGATGCTGTTTCAGTTAGCTGCCCAGTTAGCTAAACCGACCCTTCTGCTTGAATGCATTCTTCTTCCCCCCGGCTTCTGTAAGGTTTGTTCGTGGAAGAGAAGTGGATATAAATCATCTGAACAACTATGCAAGACTAGTAGAATCATAGAATCTTGGAATTATAAGGGACCACAAGGGCCACTTAGTCCAACCCTCTCTGCCATGCAGGAATACACAATTACAGACTCAACCCTTCTTTCTCCAACCTTAAAAAAACAAGCAAAGCACAAATTTCAGAATTCTTCAAAGAATCCCATCCACACCCACCAAAGATGCTTATGAGCCAAATGGAAAAATGTATATAAGTATTTTATGTAAACCTTCCTAAACAGCAGAATGCTCTTCAATTACAGGATTTAGGGTTTTTTGGTGTTGGTATTTGTGGATTTTTTGTAACATTATCATTTGTGGATTTTGTGTAATAGAGAGCATGTAGAAATGATTTACTTTGCTCCTAAAAAGACAGTCATTCAACTGCTGCACAGGCACAGAAAATTTGCCATTACAGGGGATTATTCTAGAGCCCCCTACTTCCTTGAAATGTTAAAATGAGATGACATTACAGGCCCAAGCTAATGGGATGAAAATTTCTCGCCATCTTCTTCCTGGATAGTTTGCAAATCTACTTTGGTATTAACTAGCAGAAACAGTTGCACTTCTTAAGAAGTCTATTAAGGCTACAATCATATACATGCTCACCCAGGAATGTGTATGGATGTGTACATATATTCAAGTCAGCTGTCAACTTATGGTGACAATATGAATTTCATAGGGTTTTACCAGGCAAGGAATACTCAGAGACACTTCTGCCAGTTCCTTCCTCTGAAATATAACCTACAGCACCTCGTACTAATTGGAGGTCTCCTGTCCAAGTACTAACTAGTGCTGACTCTACTGAGCTTCCAAGATCAGAGAGAATCTGATGCCTTTAGGGCATTTAGGCCCTTTTACCTAGGAATAAATTTCACTAAACATAATGGGAGCGTAAATACCCTAAAGACACTAGATCCCATCTGATCTTGGAAGGTAAGCAATGTTGGCCCTGATTAGTACTTCGATGGAGAACCATCAAGGAAAACCAGTTGCTGTAGGCTATATTTCAGAGAAAGACAATGGCAAACCACCTCTGAGTACTCCTTGTCTAAGAAAGCCCCATGGAATTTGTGAGGTTCATCATTAAGGCAACAAGCAACTTGAAGGCACGTACACAAACAAAATGGGCTTTGTTTCCTAGTAAGCTGTCCCTGCAAGAACCTCTTCTTTCCCATAGTGAATTACTGCATTTAATGGAAAGGAACACAAAAGCAGGAGTGAACACATTCTCCAAGTGTCTGGGTGAATTTCCCATATACTCAATGTCGTCTGCAAGCAGCATCACCGCTTGAAACAGAATCTGAAACTGACTGCTATTTCCAGTTTCCTAAAAACACTATTTTTGAGGGGAAAAGGCAGGCACAATATATGAGCATTGTTTTAAAGGAGAATCATACTTTCTGGAGGGTTTTTATCCCACACATCACAGGCCCCTCTGGAGCACTGTTCTCATAGGGCAGGAAAAACAGTTAACTTGGAGAAATAAAATCAAAAATCCCAAAATAGTTGTATCTCAGTCTTGAGTAGGTGGCCAGATGCAAAAGAGGACATGGCTTCTGCTTCTTCTTCTGTATAATTAATAAGGGTTCTTCTTCTATATAATTAATAAGGCCTTGTCTTCTTTTGCCTCCTGCTATCCTAGCCATAAAAGTATTCATACTGATGTTGATTTCAGAGAAACTTACATGTGTTCTTTGGACTGCTGCCTTACTGTTAGTATTGTTACTGTTGTGGTTGTAATTATTGCTGCCACATACAAGATCCATAAACTGTGAGTCATGCTTTTATAGAGAGATGATTCTGTCTCTGGTATTTGTACTGCTTAGAAATAGAATGGACAACCATGGCCACTAGAGGGCAATTGGCTGCCCCAAATATTCAGCTTCAAATGTAAGTCATGTCCACCTATATTGAGGTGAAACTGATTTGTCTAATTGGCACCCCCTAAGTATGTGCAGGGACAGACAAATAGTAGTACTTAAAACTATGTAAGAACTGATTTGAGAACCTGACGAGGACTAATATTCCACCAGTACCAATGCTTCCTACCTTCTGGCCTTGCTTTCAAACATAGATAATATCTGCTTAACCAATGCATTTGTACAGAAATGCTCTACCACAGAGTCTCCATAAATCTCCAGCACTCTACTCCCAGTGAAACTGACTCTGAATTTCCAATCCTATGGTGAAGGGAGACTGTGAAGCAGTATCATGTGTTGGAACAAAAGAATCCCTACTGTTCCCTTCCAATTCTCAAAGCAATTATAAATATATTTATAATGTACATGTACATTTATATCTGTCCTGTTCTTTTATGTTGCCTTTGAAATGAGCCAGAAATAAACTTTTCCTTGAAAGGCAAACATCTTGTGTAATTGTCAGTTCCAACTTAAAAATAGTACTCACTTTTGCACTATATCATTATGTATACAGAGAGCTTGGCAAGGTTACTTTTTTGGACTACAGCTACCAGAGTCCCCTCAGAGATTCTGACAGTTGTAGTCCAAAAATGTAATGCAAACATATGTATTTATATCAATATAAGTTCTGTATCTATCCAGGGAGGTTCAAGTAAAGGTTAGATAGACACTCAAATTCTTAATAGGCCAAATCCTGTTCAATGATGAAGACTGTTCTGAGAATTCAGTTTTACTAAGAACATCTAGGAGTTACTCGGCAAAGTCTCTTCAGACTGTATTCTTCAAAGAAATAAAATAAAATAAAAGGAAGGAAGAAAGAAAGTTTGCTTTCCTAACAAAATCCTAACAATGACACAAGGTAGGAAATTTCTCAAAACCCAGTGTCCGGATTTCTAATTAATATAGACAATGTTTCCACGGTAAGGATGGTTAAATTGTTTGAGAATGTACAAGCACTCCATTATTTCCATGCAAGATTTATTGGATCTGATCATTTACTGATTTTCTGAAGCAACAAAACTACAAAGTTACAAATCGTTACCAATTTTATACCATGGCTGCCTGCTTACTTTTATGCTTCCTGATCACATGATTTTGCAAAAAGTCATCTCAGCTTTGTCATCCCAGTCTGCACCAATTTATATACCACAGTAACTCACAATGACTACCCTATTTTAAGTCACAGTAACATATGGGGAAATTATCTTTCATCTGCTAGATGCCAAAGGAAGTACCACATCCAAGGCAAGAACTCAGTATATAGCTCCTTGTTGCACACTCCAGATCAGAGCTTTGAAATGTTCCTTTTTGGACTGTAATTCCCTGTATCCCACAGCCAACATGACCAATTAGTTCAAAAACATAACTTTTCCAAATTCAGATCTAAATCCAAAAGCTATCCATACTTTCCCCCTTATTATTTGGTGTAATTCATACCAGTAATACTAGTTCAGTTTTCTCACTTTTTCAACCTCGCCTTTTCAAGCATACAAAAACACCCACATCCACACGTTAGCCATCAGGAATGGGAAACCTGTGAGGCAAATATCATGGAGACTGTTATTTAACACAATGACAAAATTAGAGTCACCAAGGAGTCAGTTAACTAGCCTCCACCTTCAAGACAACCAAATATATAAACATTGGCAATTTATTTGTACATTTTGGTTTGTTTTTAGTAACCAGGGCAAGTCTTATCATGCAATTAATTCTGTAATCTTCCATTCTAGGTACACATCCATCTATAGCCAATACTCTTCATTTATTTATTTAAATAATGAAGAGCAAGATCAGTAAATTCATTTATGCAATAAGCTTTATAAAATGGAACTGATCTTTCCTTTTTTAAAAAAAGAAAAGGAACTGTCTGCTATATTCAAAGAGCCCAATCTCCCAAAAGCAGTTTTGTTTGAAATGGCAACAGTGGGGCAATTGAAGTAAACTCAGGCTCCTTATAGATCCCACAAGTGTGTGCAAGGCTCCTGACACCAATAATCTGAATCTTAAAAATTTACGTTTTGATATTTTTAAGCCAAGGATTATTACACCATACCACAGTGTTCTGCTTGATAGAACATTGATCTTCATCATGAACACCCTGCAAATGCTGACTCAACATCAACAACTTTCCAGCAGCAAAGCAAACTTATCAATACTTAATGTAGCGACATGAACAGCCGCTGCTCTAGTAAGCAACAGTGTTACCTCAGCAATCCTAGAACAGCACAATGATGAACGCCTCCCCATCAGCCACAGGTGGCTTCCACATCAATGGGGCAGTGAATCAGCTCTAGATTTAACTTCGTATTGTAAAGGAGCTATCCAAGATGCTGAATCTATATTTTGGAGGATAGGATTCATAACTTTGGATAACTTCTTTAAAATTTGGCCAAAACTTGATCATAGATTCATCACCATCCTAGCAGGAAAGCCATCCACTGCTCCTGTTGCTGTGTGTGCCTTCATGTCATTTTTGGCTTATAGTGACCCTAAGGCAAACCTATCGTAGGGTTTTCTGGAGCTAACAGGGTGTGACAAGCCCAAGGGCACCCAATGAGTTTCTACAGCTGCATGGGGAATCGAACCCTGGTCTCCAGGGTTGTAGTTCGACAATCAAACCACTACACTACAGTGGGTGAAACATAATTCACTGAACATAAACACCATGCTACTGCCAATCAGTCCAAAGACCCCTACCTAAGGAGGTTCAAATCTATTTACATCACAGACATATACAATCTACAAATAACCAGCTCTTTGACTAGAAAACACAATAGAGAAGACAGAGAATCAGATGTAACACCCAGTCAGTTTCACATCTTATTTGAGAACATGTGCGTATGTGGGGAAAAGCTCTCATATGCTTCCCGAGAGAAGGATTCAAGTCCTGCTGGAAAGAATGCCCTATTTGGAGAAGCAAGTGTCACAATGTTATACGATTGCTAGGGAAGGACTGAGATATAGAGGAGCACAAGACCTCAATCAAGTGCCACCTCAGCTCAGCTCCAGTTATTTTTCTGCCTGAGACTGAGCAAAAAATGGCACACACAGTTCCATTCTTTCTTGTAAGTTCTTTCACAACCCCCAAACCTGCTGTATGAGGCAGCTGTCTCACTCTGCTTACGGTCTGCCCTCCTCTTCCCTACCCTGCTCAATTCTGGTCCACATGCCAGCAATGTTGCAATGTTATGCAGGCATAACTCTAGTGCTATATGCATGCATAGATTCCTAAGGTCTGCCAACGTATTGTTCACTGCTCCACCCATCATTGTTTATTGCTTCAGTCAGTTTATGTGGACTATGAGGCTACACTGTAATTCTCTTCAAAAAAGATCAAACAAATGGAAAATTTAACCTGCACATTTATTTTTGTTCTTGACTTGAGGAAACAGTGGGTTTAATAAAAGGAAAGGAGAGGGTGGTGTTGGATTTCATGAGCGCAAGTGTGTTTTCAGGAGCAAAGTACAAAATATTTGCAGGGGAATACTTGCCCCACTGATCCTTAGGACTTTGAGTACTAATGCTCATATATTTCATATAATATATTGCTACATTGATTACACTGAAAATATAAAATAAATAAATATAAAACATAAAATGTATCCATCAGCTCCTTAATAATATGCTAAAGACATATTAATGCTGAAAGAAGTCAGTTTCTTCTGTCAACTTTCACTATACCCAATAAGTTTTAGTCTACCATCTTTCCATTCTTGAATTCCAGTCATCTTTCTAACCATGACAATCTATCTATTCAATAGCTACTTTCTATGGCAGCCATTTGCAACATCTAGCATGCCATATTGTTTCTCTCAACTGTGTGAAAGGTTTTTATATTGGGGCCTTACAGTCACTTAAAAAGAGGGACTCCATGCCTGGGGTCCCTTGTTGGGAAAAAGGAGAGGTACAAATTGAATGAAAAAAAAAAACATTAAATGAGCTAATTGATCCATTAGAAATTATAACCAGGGGATAAAGTGTCCTAATGCAGAAGAGACATTCCATATGTGTAAGTAATCATTCAAGATACATCCTGCAGTAGAATAAGAGAAAATTAGAGCTTCCTTTTGCACATCATGAGCACTTCTTAGGGAAAGTTTGCCTTAATGTGGCCAGAGGATAACTGAATTTACAATTAGATATGCATGTCCAGTGAAGATCAGAAACAAAATAATCTTCTGTGCCTGTGCAAATTTAGAAGGTAGTTAAGTCCTCTCAATGAGCAAATTACTGCCATCAGCAGAACTGTGAGAGGAAATGAATGAATGTGTGCCTCATCTTTCCTAAAAATGTTTTGACTCATTCAGCACCCAAAAAAGCATTATAATTTACTAGTAAGAGTCTGAGATCAAGAAAGGAGATCATCGTCTTATTTCCATTAAGAAAGAAACCACAGACAAAGCTTTCAATGTTTAACATTTTGTTTACCTAAACCAGCTCATCTAGTGGTGATTTTCCCTTCTAATGCATAAGCAAAATGAGGTACGTGAAGAGAGGAACCTTCATTTCTCACTATCATTAGTAGTGAAAGATCTGTAGCAAGCCCAGGGACAAACACAGACAGAGAGAAAGAGAATTATGGGTTAGGAATGGGAGGGGGTTTCCACTGAAATGTTTTCCTTTAGAGGCTCATGATCAAAGCATAGTACTGCCATTAGATAATCAATCTGCAGTTGCGTACATAAAAACCTAGGCAGCATGCAGTCTCCATTGCTTTCAACAGGCTTTAGACATCTGAAACTGGGCACTCACCCAAAATTTAGATCCAGTTGCATATTACATACCAAAAAAAGACAGCACCAAATCTGAGGCCCTCTCTCAACTATTTTATTGTCAATGAAGAAAAAGAAAAAACTATATTCTGTAAAGTATGCAGTCAAGGCCAGAACCTTTACACAATGGTACCAAGACAGTCTGTAAATGCTTACATGCCTTTTCTTTCTTTTGAAAATGCCTTGCATATTATGTGACTTTCTCTCACTTCTCAATTGAATACTTTACAGAGATTTTGATTCTACTTATAATAGATAGCTAGACAATGGGTCCTGACCCAGCTACATACTTGTTGTTAACTGTTGTCAAATCAACTTCGACTTATAGTGATCTTATGGATGAAAGACCTCTAAGTCACCCTATCATCAATAGATCTGCTCAGGCAGTCACATAGGGCTGGGGGGGGGATTCATCCCAGGCAGCAATGCTTCTGGGGTGTCCCAGCCCATCGCCATGCCCCCTAGCCACACCCCCAAGCACCACAGCCACACCCCCACACACTCTGGGCATGCCCCTCGTGCCATAGCCCCGCCCCCTCCCACCCCCCAACACCCCCCAAGCTCTGCCACTGTGCTCAGGTCTTCCAAGCTCATGGCCGTGGCTTCTTTAATTGAGTCCATCCATCTGTAATACAATCTTCTTTTTCTCCTATTGCCTTTTTCGTTACAAAGCATTATTGTTTTTTCCAGCAAGTCATGTCTTTACACTTCACGATCTTGTTCCTTCATAGCTACTCTTGTCTAGCTCCTTCATAGCTGCCTTTCCAAGTCCTACTCATAGAATCATAGAAATGTAGAGTTGGAAGAGACCACAGGGGCCATCCAGTCCAACTCCCTGCCATGCAGGAACACTCTCAAAGCACTCCCGACAGATGGCCATCCAGCCTCTGCTTAAAAACCTCCAAAGAAGGAGACTCCACCACACTCCAAGACAGCATATTCCACTGCTGGACAGCCCTGACCATCAGGAAGTTCTTCCTGAGGTTCAGGTGGAATCTCCTTTCCTGCAGCTTGAATCCATTGCTCCTTGTCCTGGTCTCTGGAGCAGCAGAAAACAAGCCCACTCCCTCCTCTACATGGCATCCCTTCATATATTTAAACATGGCTATCATGTCTCCTCTTAACCTTCTCTTCTGCAGACTAAACATACCCAGCTCTCTAAGTCTACCCTCATAGGGCATGGCTTCCAGGCCCCTCACCATTTTGGTCGCCTTCCTCTGGACTTGCTCCAGCTTGACCATGTCCTTCTTGAATTCAGGTGCCCAGAACTGGACACAGTATTCAAGATGAGGTCTAACCAAAGCAGAGTAGAGTGGTACCAGTACCTCCCTCGATCTAGACACCGTACTCCTATTGATGCAGCCGAGAATTGCATTGGCTTTCTGGGCTGCCGCATCACACTGCTGACTCACGTTCAGCTTGTGGTCTATTAAGACTCCTAGATCCCTTTCACACGTACTGCTATCCAGCCATGTGTCCCTCATCCTATATTTCTGTATTCCATTTTGTCTACCTAAGTGTAGGACCTTACACTTCTCTCTGTTGAATTTCATTTTGTTAGCTTTGGCCCAGCTCTCCAATCTGTCAAGGTCATTTTGAATTTTGATCCTGTCCTCTGGTGTATTAGCAACCCCTCCCAATTTGGTGTCATCTGCAAATTTGATGAGCATGCCCTCTATTCCTTCATCCAAGTTGTTGATGAAGATATTGAACAGCACTGGGCCCAGGGCAGAACCCTGTGGCACCCCGCTAGTCACTTCTCTCCAGGATGAAAAGCAGCCATTGGTGAGCACCCTTTGGAAACGGTCAGTCAACCAGTTACAGATCCACCTGACAGTAGCCCTGTCCAGTCCACATTTTACTAGCTTCTTTGCAAGAATGTCATGGGGAACTTTGTCAAAGGCCTTATTGAAATTGAGATATGCTACATCCACAGCATTCCCTTCATCTATCATAAAAAGAGATAAGATTAGTCTGGCAGGACTTATTTTTGAGAAATCCATGTTGACTTCTCGTGATTACCGCGTTGCTTTCTAAGTGATTAGAAACTGACTGCTTAATGATCTACTCCAGGATCTTTCCGGATACTGATGTCAGGCTGACTGGGCGATAATTATTCGGGTCCTCTTTTTTCCCCTTCTTGAAGATGGGGACAACATTTGCCCTCCTCCAGTCTGCTGGAACTTCTCCTGTCCTCCAAGATTTCTCAAACATTATAGCGAGCGGTTCCGAAATGACCTCTGCCAGTTCTTTTAATATCCTAGGATGCAATTCATCTGGCCCTGGAGACTTGAATTCATCCAGTGTGGCCAGGTATTCTTGTACCACCTCTCTACCTATTATGTGCCGCATTTCCCCTGCTTCCTCACCTGCTCCCCAACTGCTAGGTTGAGTGCTTGTATCCTTCTGGGAAAAAACTGAGGCAAAGAAGGTGTTAAGTAGTTCTGCCTTTTCTCTTCCCCCTGTTAGTAATTCACCATCTTCTCTGCGCAGTGACCCTATCATCTCCTTCTTTTTCCTTTTGCTGCGGACATATTTAAAAAAGCCCTTTTATTGTTTTTAATGTCTCTGGCCAGCATAAGTTCGTTCTGTGCTTTAGTCTTTCTGACCTTCTCCCTACATCTCCTGGCTACTTGCTTAAATTCTTCTTTGGTGGTTTCCCCCTTCTTCCATTTCCTGTACATGTTTCTCTTAACAGTTAGCTCAGCTGAGAGTTCTTTAGTCAACCATTCTGGTTTCTTCAGATGCCTTCCATTTTTCCTCCTTATTGGCACAGTTTTAGACTGTGCCTTCAGTATCTCCCTTTTAAGGAACTGCCATGCCTCCTGAACTCCTTCCTCTTTCACTATTCTTGACCATGGAATTTCAGTCAGCAGCTCCTTAAGTTTACAGAAGTCTGGTTTTTTAAAATCTAAGATGAGTGTCTGGCTACACTTATCTTCTCCTTCCCACTGAATGCCAAATTCCAATAGGGCATGGTCACTCCCCCCTAAAGATCCAGCGACTTCTACCTCATTAACAAGGTCATCCCTGTTGGTCAGGATCAGATCTAGAATATTTGATCCCCTTGTGGCCTCTTCTACCTTCTGGACCATGAAATTGTCTGCAAGACAAGCAAGAAACTTGCTGGACCTTGCTGTCTTGGCAGAGTTTGACTGCCAACATATATCCATGTAATTGAAATCTCTCATTATTACTGTATCTCTCTTTTTTGAATGTGTAGTCATTTGGTTGAGGAAGGTGCCATCAAAGTCCTCAGTCTGGGTTGGAGGTCTGTAGTAAACCCCCACCAAAATATCCCTATTGTTTCTCGCTCCCTTAATTCTTACTCAGATGCTCTCGACCTGGCTTTCTGGGTTTAAGTCCTGGATCTCTTCACAGGTGAAAACATCCTTGATATACAAGGCTACTCCTCCTCCTTTCTTATTCGGTCTATTTCTACAAAATAGGCTATACCCCTCTATTCTTACATTCCAATCATGAGACTCATCCCACCAGGTCTCAGTGGGATCGTATTTATTTTGTTGTACTAGGAGTTCAAGGTCATCTTGCTTGTTTCCCATACTCCGTGCATTAGTGTAGAGACACTTAAGTCCCCGGGCCCTTCCTGCAAGTCCTGTACTATAGTTTCTACTCCTCCCACCATTGGACACTTGTACTACTTGGCCAATATTATTTGGGCCTTTTCCCCCTGCACTCGGCAAGTCCTTGCCCTGAATAATATTGTTTCCCTCCCCAGTGGAACTTAGTTTAAAGACCTCAATCCTCCTTGCGAGACTGTTTGCAAAAACATTCCTGCCAAGTTTTGTGAGGTGCAGCCCATCCCTTGCCAGAAGCCCACGTTCATGGAAATTCAGGCCGTGATCCAAAAATTCAGGCCGTGATCTATACTCTTCTTCAGACTTCTTGGTTTAAATTTCCCTTTGATTTCTCAAATCTATTGAAAGAAGCTTCATTTTGTATGGTTTTTTGTTGTCATCTTCTATTTCTCTGCATTGATTATTATAGCAGTTGTCCTTGTCCCTGCACACAAGTCATTGAACAGTTTCTGACCATGTTTCTGTCCCTTTTACTTTTACTACTTTTCTGTTATTAACTGCCTGAAGAGTTTTGTCTGTCATCCAATGAATCTTTTCCTTCTTTTTGGCTGCAGATAGTACCTTTTTGTGTTCTTCTCTCACAATGTCCCTGGCTTCAGTCCAGAGTTCTTCTGGCTCCCAGTCAATTAGGCTTAATACTGCAGATCTATTTTTTACATTAAATTCTATGGGAATGTTCTTCAAGTGTATTTCACCATAATTGTTAGTTTAGTGTTCTTCTGTAGCTTTACTCTGATTTTTGATATTAGTAGTTCATGATCAGTGTCATAATCTGCTCTTGGTCTTGTTTTTGCAGAGACAATGGAGCTTCTCCATCTTCTGCTTCGAATTACAGTGGACCCTCTATTCCAGGAACTCCCACAAATAAAAATGAGAATGTTCCCATCCCATAATACTCTGGCAGCGACACATGTGCAGATGTTTCATCCCATCCACATGCATCACTTCCATTTTAGATATAGGATGCAACAATCCAGAGTCACTCAAAATCGTGGATCCAGAGGGCATAGGTAAGAAGGGCCTGCCTCTGATTTCTATAATGTCTATCAGCTGATTTGCATGCAATCAGTAACATATTTGGTTGCCTGAAGAATGTATTTGCAATGAACAACTGATGACCTTGCAAAATTCAGTCAGCTGCTCTCCTGTTTCATTTCTTGATCCTAGGACAAATTCACCCACAATCTTTAATTCTGCTCTGTTTCCTACTTTTGCATTCCAATTGCTTATGATTTATAAAAAGTCCTGTTTTAGTGTGTGGTCAATTTCCTCCTGCATTCCAGCATAGAATCTTTCAGCACCTTTTCTGCCTATCCATTTCTAGCATGAACTTGAATTATGGTTCTATTGATAGTTTTTCTCTGAAGTCTTGTTGATATTATTCAGTCAAACTCCACATTTGCTAGGGTTAAGCGCTCAGGACCCTTGCAAAAGTGGAAAACTTACAAATATCAAAATGTATGCGTGTCTATGGGAAGGGGGCTGAGACATGGTGGGGAGACAGGGCTCCCAGGGTCCAAACCAGGTCCGGAAAGGAGAGGGAAAGGTGATATTCTGCATGGTGGCCCTATACTTCTCTTTGCCTATTTCCTTCCTTAGGTGTGTGGGGATATCAGGAAAGGTTTGTGGTGCTGAGAAATCAAACTGTGAGCCATCTTTAGCTGGCCAGGCAGCAGCTGGTGGTGGAGAAAGCGTATGAGAAGCAGGCTTTTAAAGGGCTGCACAAACTGATTGGAGCCGCTGAGAAGAAAGGTTCCCCCAGAAAAGAAGTGCCTGAGGTGGGGGACAGGGGCTGCAGAAACTCACAAGTAATCAAATCCAAGAAAGTCAAACCCACAAATGTGGAGGGCCAACTGAATATTCTTGTTTTTGTGAAATCTCCCCTATCAACGCCACCCCATTTTTTCTTAGATTTTCACTCCTGCAGTAATTATCTGATTCAAAATGTCCCATTGCTGTCCACTGTAGCTCACTTACCCCACGTATTACCCTCCATTTCTTATTTTACTATGTCTAGCTTCCCCGATACATGCTTTTCACATTCCATGATCCTATAATATGTGTTGTGAAGCTTCAGACTTTCCCTTTATCTCTGAGCATGTCAACAGCTGAATGTCCTTTTGGCTTGAGTCCAGATGCATTGTTAGCCACAGCACTACTGTCGTCTGCTATATACCAGTAGCTTGTTGTGTGTCTTCCAACATGGGAGTTTTATCTTCTGGCACTATCTCTTATTTCAATTTGATTGTCTCATCATAGGATTTTCATGGTAACAGACATTCAAACTGGGTTTAGCATGCTTCCTTCTGCACAGTCCTAATAAGTCTGAGCTATGGTGCCACTGCTGTTGTCTCTGAGAGATCATCTACAGTGTCACTGTCCACTACTCCTGCTGCCTAGTAACTGTTGGGCCCTCTGCAAAATCTGGATCCTCTGCAAAAGCTGGTTTGATGTGGGAGACCCTACCAGCAACACTGCTACTGTCAGCATAGCCTCTTGCCTCACAAGAGCATGCAATCCCACCATCATGGTTCATGGATCTTTGTGCATAAATAAGTGTATAAACATATACCACCTATTGGATTTCAAACTGCAGATATAAATGAGATGCCCATTGAACTGTGCATGCAAATGACAGTGTAGCCCATCTGCACTTTATTGACATATTTATGTCCCTCAGTCCTAGCGTTTATTTTTCATATTATCCAAATTAGTCTCATTACACACAGGCACAGATATACATGCAAACAAGCATGCCTACATGTATATACAGATACAATTCTTATTTGTCTTCTGATTATGGCAATTCGACACATTCATTGTGTTTTTTTCTACTGCTATGTTTCAGCTTTAGTACCATTTTTTAATTTTTGTTGTTGTGTGCCTTCAAGTCATTTCTGACTTATAGTGATCCTAATGTGAACCTATCACGGGAGTTTTCTTGGCAGAATTTGTTCAGAGTGGGTTTGCCCTTGCCTTCCTCTGAGGCCGAGAAAGTGACTTACCCAAGGTCACCCATGGGCTTCTATGGCTGAGTGGGGATTCAAGCCCCCCCACCCCCCGTATCCTTGTCAAACACACAAACTACTCCATTACACTGGCTCGAATCATGTTTATAGTATCTATCATTTTGAGAAAACAAATATAGAGTAATGTTTAAAGTCGTGGAACTGAAACAAGGTGATCCAAGTTCAAATGCATGCTTGGTCATGGAATTCACCATGGCCTATCACTAATGCAATCTATGTGCCTTCAACTTGCCTGTCAACTTATGGTGACTTTATGAATGCAATAAGGGTTTCTTAAGCAATAAATACTCAGGAGGTGGTATGCCACTGCCTTCCTCTGAATATAGCCCACAGCACCTGGTATTCCCTGGAAGTCTCCTGTCAGGAATCTCTCCCTGCCGAGCTGCAGCCAGCAAGGGAGGCAAGAGGTCAGGAATACTTTCAGGGAGAGTCCGAATATACCAAAACAACAGGAAAATACAAGTGAAGCCAGGTCAAGGTCCAGTCCAAAGGTTCAGGAGGCAGAGATCTGTCCGGAGGGTTTCAGGGAGCAGGAAACACAAAGGTTTTGAGGGCTTGCTAATAATTTGCTGCAAGCAAGGAGCAGCCATGCCAGCAGACTTAAATAGCCCCTGTGAGCAGGTGCTACTTGTTATTGCTTCCTCAGCCTAGTCCATGTAGCCTCCCTCTGAGCAGCCCGTTTCAGCCTTCTGCGTGACTGAGGGCTGATGGGCACAGGTGGCTGCAACTCCTCTGCATCACTGCTGGTTCTCTCTCCGTCATGAGCTGGCTGGGGCAGCTCTGTCTCTGTTTGACCTTCCAGTGCAGGGGATGTTTGCAGGTTGACTTGCTCACTCCCTGGCTCGGCCCCATGCACAATCAGTTGCTCCTCAATCACCGCATCATCATCTATCACATCTCCCTTCCAAGTACTAATTAGGCCTGACCCTGCTTAATTTCTCAGATCAGAAGGATATGGTCCCTTCTGGTTATCTACATCTACATTCCTGGTGTGGTGCAAATAAAATAACAACAGCAGCACCAACAATAACACCACCACCACCAACAGTAGTGACATTTTGTCATGCACTGGGCATTCTTGGCATATCCTAAACAAATCACTGTAGGGTTTTTTTCCTGTTGTTTTTTAAACTGATGGCTAAAGGCTAGAGATCTGTGAATATATCACAAGAAGCTCCTGAGAGTAATTGTGATCTGATTCACAAGGAGAAATGCAGAGGAAAATAAGAACAATAGCAGTTGGTAATACAGGATTCCCTCATTTATCTGACAGGTTAGGGACCAGAGCACTGTCAGAAATCAGAATTGGTTGAAAAGCAGAACCCATGTACTCTACTGTAGGGGGCATGAAAGACTTACAGAAGCTCAGTTGAGATTGACTGAGTGTGTGCTGCTTGCAAAGCCTCTCAGCTGGCTTGGTGTCCTTTTTCCCTCTCAGCTTGCTTTCCAAGTAGTGCACACACACGAGTGGTCCCAAATGAGCCTTCACGGACAAGAAGAACTGATAAAAAAGTGGAACCTCTATCAAATTGATGGAACATGTTCTTGATTGGGAAGCATCAAAAGAGCGAGTCATCAATAATGGAGCACTGAAAGGTGGGGGGCTTCCTCTAATAGTGGGTAATGGCAGGGAGGAAAGGCAATATGGAACTGATTTCCTTCAAATATATACATATATAGATTAAATATTTTATTATAACCAATGCATATGGTTCAAGCATTTAGTAATAAACTACTACTACTACAAGTAGGGATGGAATGAATCCAGAATTTTCTGAATCCAGATCCGAATCCCTGGAAGGTTCTGGGAATCTACGAATCTCACGAATCTTGAATCTTTAAAATCCTTTTTTAAAAAAGGGTTTAAAAAGCAAGGGAAAGAGCGACAAGAAATTAGCCATATTATTTACAGATCTAGAAAAAGCTTTTGATAAAGTCAGATGGTCCTTTATTACGGAAACTTTTAAAAAAATGAACTGTGGTCGAAATTTTTTAAAATGGATAGAGGAAATATAAAAGGACCAAAAGGCCAAGCTATTAATAAATGGGGAACTGACAAATTTTATTAATATCAATAAAGGAACCAGACAAGGCTGCCCATTATCGCCACTTTTATTTATAGTAATTTTAGAAGTATTAAATAACAAAGTTCGTGAAGAGTCCAAGATAAAAGGAGTTAAAATTAAGCAACATGAATATAAATTACGTGCCTTTGCCGATGATACAGTGTTTTTCTTAGAAGATCTACTGGAAGGCGCAGAACATTTAATAAAAGAACTTCAGAAATTTGGAGAAGCGGCTCGGTTAAAAATAAATTATGATAAATCAAGCATGTTAACTAAAAATATGAGACACTTTGAAAAAGAAGAGTTAATAAAAATAACTGGAGTTAAAGTGGAGAAGAAAGTTAAATATCTGGGAATTTGGTTCTCTGACAGTAATAAGGAACTCTTTGACAACAATTACAATAAAACTTGGAAAGAAATTGTGGGAGATCTGAAGAAATGGGCAAATTTAAACCTGTCATTGATGGGACGAATAGCTGTAGTTAAAATGAATATTCTTCCAAAACTGATCTTCATATTCCAGAATTTACCGATAATAACAAATGATAAGCCTTTCCAACAGTGGAAGAAAGACTTAACTAAATTTATTTGGAGAGGTAAGAAGCCAAGGATCAGATGGAAATTGTTAACAGACCAGAAGATGAGAGGAGGATGTGATCTACCGGACATAAAAAGTTACTATCAAGCAAACGTAATGGTGTGGCTTCAGGATTGGATAACATTAAAAGATACCAGAATACTAGAGATCGAAGGGGCAGACTTGAGATTCGGCTTTCATGCATACCTTTGGTATGGAAAAGAAAAAATAGATAAAGATTTCAATAACCATTATTTAAGGAAAGCATTGTTGAAAGTTTGGCTTACTATTAAGAGAAATACATACAATAAAATACCATTATGGATTTCACCACAGGAAGCTTTATTTGGAAGATGGGCAGACCACAAAGATAACTGGATAAGATATGAAAATTTAATAGATCTGGGAAAGAATGAAATAACATTTAAAACCAGAGAAGAACTTGCCCAACAAGGAATTGTACTAAACTGGTTCCCTTTTTGCAATTAAAGGAAAGATTTAAAATTGATTTGAAATTAGAAGGATTTGCTACACAAAGAAAATACAACGAATTAGAAACTATAGTCTTTACTAAAACTAAGCAAAAGATATCTTTGTACTATAAGTACTTTCTAGAAAGACAATTGGCGGATGAGACAATAAAAGAAACAATGATAAAATGGGCAAAAAATGTCCAACACGAGATTCCGCTAGATCATTGGGAAGTAGCATGGAAGGAGACAAATGAATTTACAAGTGCACAGGATCTGAAAGAAAACTATATAAAGATGATGTATAGGTACCACTTATCTGCGGAACATACAGACAAAATTTACCATTCAGGTAACAACAAGTGTTGGAAGTGTAAGGAGAAAGTAGGATCCTATTATCATTTATGGTGGACTTGTGAAAAAGCCAAAGCATATTGGAAGAAAATATATGAAAGTATAAGAGAAATGTTTGGTGTAACATTCCCAATGATACCGGAGTTTTTTCTTTTAAACATGACATTTACATTTGAAAAAAATTTCATTAAGAAAAACAGCAGAGTACTGTTGAACTTGGTAACAGCGGCAAGGATAATTTTTGCCAAAATGTGGAAGAATCGGGAAATACCTGATTTAGATCAATGGTATTTGAAAGTTTTAGAATACAAAGATTTTGATATATTTTCTCATTATGTAAAAGGTAAATCAATCAAAGAAATAGAGAAGGATTGGGAACCAGTAATTAAGTACATTTTGGGCAGATGGAAAGTAAAATTTGAAAATAAAATATAAAGTAGTTATATCAAACCGAAGAGAGAGTATTACGGAAAATCCAGAAGTTGTAATCACATTAATTTTGTAAATCTAAGAATGGAGAAACTAATTAGTAGGAAAAAAAATAAATGGATAGACAATCAAATATTAAGGGAAAAGCGTACCAACTTGGAGAAGTAAATATGTAAGAAATTTCTAGAATAAAGGTGTAAATATAGAGCGTGTAAAGAAACGTCAGAGAAAGGGTAAAGCGGTAGAAGTCAGGTACTGAAAAGTTAGTAATTATTGCTCTGTATATGTAATTCGAATTGTAAATATATCTGAAATTGGGAAGAATTAATATAAAACTGTCAAGAGGAATGTATACAGTATGCATTGGAAAAATGTCATTAGAATACGATACTATTTTTTATCATAGTTTATTTTACCTTTTTTTTTGATAAATAAAAAATGGGGAAAAAAGGCAAGGGAAAGAAAGCACATATTGAAAAGTGTTTTTGAAGCTGAGTTTGACAAGTCTCAAGTCCTGCAACAAGGAAGCCACTTTAAAAAAATACAAGCCTTTAGTATAGTCAATTCTCTACCCTCAAGTCCTGCAAGGGACATTCAAGTCAAGTCTCTACTCCAGTCTCAATAATTATCAATCCCTACCCTCCAGTCTCAAGTCAAAAGAATAGAGATTATTATTACCTTGCAGAGGGAGGCAGCCGCAGAGACAGGCAACACAAGAGGCACAGGTAGCCCAGCGGGCACAAGCAGCCCAGTGGGCACAGGCAACACGAGAGAGCACAGGCAGCCCAGCGGGCACAGGCAGCAAAGGGGCACAGGCAGCACAGGGGAGCAAAGGCAGCCCAGTGAGCACAAGAAGCCAAAGGGCATAGGCAGCACCAGGGAGAACAGGCAACACGAGGGAGAACAGGCAGCCTCAGACATGCGCACACAGTTTTATGCCATGATTTTCACACTCCCAGGGGCCCATCGCACAATCAGGCCTTTGGCAGGCCCAAGAGGTGCCAATTCTCCCTCCACATTCCGGTTTGAGCACAATCGTGCCTAGGGTGGGTGGGGGAAGATGGGCGGAGCGTGATCGTGGCTTTTTTCCCTGCTCATCCTGGCACAATTGTGCCCAGGGCAGGTGGGGGAAGATGGGTGATCGCGATTGTGCGCTTGACGCTTTTTCCCCTACCCATCCCGATCGTGCCCAGGGTGGATGGGGGAAAATGGGAGGAGCACGATCGTGTGCTCGACGCTTTTCTCCCTGCCCATCCCAGCATGATCATGCCCAGAGTGGGTGGAGGAAGATGGGAGGAATGCGATTGCAGCTTTTTTCCCTGCCTGTCCCAGCACGATCATAAGGGAAGATGGGCGGAGTGCGATCACGTGCTCACTGCTTTTTCCACTGCTCATCCTGATCGTGCCCAGGGCAGGCGGGGGAAGATGGGCAGAGAGCAATCATGACTTTTTTCCCTGCCCGCCTTGGCATGATTGTGCCCAGGGTGGGGGAAGATGGGCAGAGTGCGCTCGCACGCTCGCTGCTCTCCTCCTGGCCTGCCGCCACATGATCCTGTGAGTTCAGGCCCTGGGGCATGCAGGGATGCAGTGATTGCCCGCCCTACACACCCCCGTGGGCCTGATTGGCAGTGGATTCGAAAGATTCCACTTGCCCATTTTGGCAGCTGGATTCGGATCCACGAATCTTGAATCCTTGTCAAGGATCCTTGTCAAGGATTCGAGGATTTGGTTGGCCCATCCCTAACTACAAGTATTATAACTAGAAAAGAGACTAGTTTACCTTTCTTTATCCTATTCAACTTTTCATCACAACAGGATGTCTGTGTTACCACTAAACTATTGTTCGTTAATTACAAGTTATAATAATGACAGATGTTTGAATTCCTTCTCACCACACTAATTACATCCACCCCCATAGCCATGTATATAATAATTTCCCAACTGAAGAAACATCCTTTGAAGTGGGCTGCAGTCCACAAAAGCTTAAGCCAAATAAATCCTGTTAGTCGTTAAGGTGCTACTAGACACCCTTGTTTGTACTACAGCAGACTAACACAGCTACTTCCTCTGAAAAAAATTGAAAGGTATTCTTTCTGTAAGAATATACACACACACACGCACACACACACATATATATATACACATATACATACACATACATACACACACACATACATGATCTGTTGCAGACATAAGATAAGAAAACATTCTTCTTGAATCCCGGCAGATGATTTTGAAGTTGCATTTCCCTAAAGAAAGCCATTAAATATTACTAGGCTGAAATATGTTGGGCTCATTGGAAGAATGAAATCATCTTTTTCAGAATCCTGAGACTTTGTCTCTTCTCTGTATCCTTTCTGTTCAGTAATATCAGTCTTAATTGTTTTGTTCTGTTTCATTTTTATAATGAAAACGCTACAAGACATGTTTTGCCCAAAATACATAGTGGCACAGTACTTGCCATTACTAACCCATATTCATCATAGATTCTTTGCATCTTTACCCAAGAGGACAGGTGTCAGCCCAACAGTTATCAGAAGAACCTAAACAATGGAGAGCAGAAAAGAAGCCTTGTAAAGAGTAGCAGTAACAATGCAAAGGCTGACACTGAGAGGACCTTACTGAAAGAATGGATCATTGCAGGTACTGGTTGCTTCGCCAGTTCGTAAGAAAGATGGACGGTCTCCTGACCCACTTAGAGATCTTTTGCACCCAGACTCTCTCGCCTTCCCATCTTCTGCCATAATAAGCGAAGAGACTGTTGGAGCAGCAGCAGGACACAGTTCTCTGCTTATAGAAAGCAAGAGTACGGCACACATCTAAAGAATGTAGTGTTGTGGTAGGTTGAGAATAGAAGGCACATAGAACAGTGTCTTGTGAGAGGTGGAACTCTTTAAGCCAGTGGAAGACTAGGAAGGGTTCATTGCAGCATCATGCCACCAACTCACTTGAGTGGTGAGCCAAGGTAATTGCCACTAGAAAAGCAGTCTTGAGCATAAAAAGGCATTCATCCACTCTCACTAACAGCTCAAAGAGATGACATAATAACTGCAACAGGACTAACAACAAGGACCATGGCATTGAGGGCATGGAGACAGCTGGGTACAGATGAGCCAAGCCCTTAAGGAATTTCTTCATCACAGGATCCATGAACAGGGTTCTTGTGGAACCATTACAGGGTTGATAGGCAACTATGGCAGGCATGTAAACCTTCAGAGGAGAAAAAATAAGGCCTCGCTCTTTTAAGGAGAGAAGAAAATGGAGTACTATCTAAGTCACCACTGGTTAGGCTCTGAGCATACATTCAGAAAGTCACAGAATTTTCTGCACTTGTAGTGATATGACTTCTTTGTGGAATCTTTATGGGCTACCTGAAACACAACTTTGAGAATGGGTGAGTCTAAGAGATTATTCTCCACACAGTGAAGCAAAGAAGAGGAGCATCTACGTGGAGGACTTGACCCTCTGAATAAGACAGGAAGTTTGCTGTGAAAGGAAGAAGCATGTGATGGCCATGAGAGATCACTAGCAGTGGACCAAACCATGGCTGCCTGGGCCAGAACAAAATGGCATCTGACCCAGTCTCTGGCAGGATTGGCTATCAGCCTGCCAAGCAGTGGGAATGGTGGAAATAGATAGAGAAGACATCCTGTCCACCTGAAGAAAAAGGTGTTTCCCGGTGGCCCACTTGTAGCACGTGCCCTGGACACAGGTTGCAAAGAGATGTCTACCAGGTTAGGGAGGATCTCACACGTTGGAGAACAGTGAGTCGCCTAGATTGGCTGTCTCGGAGAGGTCAAAGTTTCTGATAAACTACCACTGGAGAGGTTGAAGGCTGAGAAGAGGAAGGAGTGTTAACCATCATGGTGGAAACCAGGAGGTCATGTGCCAGGCTGAGGAGATGGGATGACAAACGATATGCATTGTCACATCTTGTAAAGTGTGGGCTCTCTTCCTCAGAAGGAATGCACTGCCACAAAGTTGCTCCTATAAAGTTGATTCACTGAGTTGGATGCAGAATCAACTTCTTGGGGTTGATCTTGAGCCCTAGATGTTGTAGAAGGGACAGGGTGAAGTGTTAGTCCTGGAATAGTTTGTCTCTGCAGGATGCCACCAGTAGCCAGTTGTCGAGGTATGGGCAAGCGATGATGCCCTGAGTCCTGAGGTATGCAATCACCACTGCCATGCATTTCATGAACACTCTTGGTGGAGTGAATAGTTCAAACAGTAACACTCTGTAGTAATAGATCACCTCACTGACCATGAAGCACAGGTACTTCCTGTGATGCAGATGGATGGAGATATGGAAGTATACATTGCGGAGAACTAGTGATGCAAACCATTCTCTCCTCCTCAAGAATGGAAGGATGAATGCTAATGTGACCATTTTGAACTTGTGAGGGCAGATGTGCCTATTCACTCCTCAAAGATCCAAGATGGGATGGAGACTTCACTTTCTCTTCAGAACTGTGAAGTAACAGTAGAAATATCCAGTCTTCACACATCTGGAAGGTAGCCTCTCAATACTACCTTTGAGTAGCAGGGTGTTGATTTCCTCCAGCAGGGTAGGATGCAAAGAGGTAGAACAGCATACACCAACAGGTGAAACATTTGAAAACCCAATGGTGTATCCCAATTGGACTATGGTGGGGATACAGGTTTCTGTGGTGATGTTCCACCAAATGGTGTAATAGGTGGAAAAGTCGGGAATGTTGGTGGCCTTGGTAGTAATGAGGCTGAAGGATGGCAGTGGTGGCATCCTGCAGGGTGAGTCAAAACCATGACTTCACTGAAGAGGAAGGTTTCTTTGATGACCGCTGCCATTGTTGCCTGAAAGACATTCATGTAGAGCATGACTGTAAGGAGCCTGTATGGAAAAACCTGCATGGTGATTTGGATCAGAAAGAAGAAGAAAATTGTCTATGCCACAGTGACCTAGAAGAGCGACTATGTGGTTGAGACCACTGGTGGTGGATGCCCATCTTCTTCACAGTATGTCTCTCTTTCAATAGGTGTTCCATGGAGTCATCAGTTATGGCATGGAACAGACCCTGGCCATCAAAAGGCAGATCCTCAATCCTCTTCCACGTGTCCTCTGTTAGTCCTGTGGACCATAGCCAGGTGAAATGTCAGAGCATCACAGCTGCTGCCATCACCTTGGCAGCACATTGAGTGGTGCAATGACTGGATTTGTTGCACCATTAGTACCTGTGCCTCTTGATAAAACTGGAAGGCTGATGCTTTTCGTTCCTCTGGCAAATGAGGGATGAGAGAGAACATCCTGTCCCAGAGATATTTCTGGTAGGCCTGCCATACGTGCCTCTGTTTTAGACACTCTGGCAGACAATGCCACGGCAGAATAGAAGTATCTACCAAACATGTCAAGGCATTTCCCTTCCCTGTCTGGGGGGTGTCAAGTGGACTTTCTTGCCTCCTTTGGTCTGTGAAGCTTCCACAATAAAAGAATATAGTGTGGGGTAGGTGAACAAATAGGCCACATCCATCTGGTGTATTTTGTACGGCTGCTCCAATTGGTGTGGTGTCACTGGTAGGGAGGCTGGTTGTACCCAGGCATGCTTGATAACCTCCTACAGCCTGGGCAAAAACAGAATTGTGGCTGGTGTAGCAGATTGATTGTCTACAATCTGAAACACTGGGTCGGCAACCAGCACCTGAGGAGCAGACACATCAAGCCCAATTGCCTTAGCTATGCGCAGTGCACAGGATGATATCAATGAATTGCTTAATATCATCCACAGGGGCTTTGGGTGTCACATCCAGCACAGCTGTCGGGGAGAGGGTGTGGATGGACACATATATTCATCAGGCGAGTCAGAACGTAGTCAGCTGAATCAGACAATGAGGCCTGAGGAGGTGAAGGCTGTTGTGTTGAAGACTGTGTGTGTGTGTGTGTGTGTGTGTTGTCATTGAACTGGAGAAGGCAGAGATGATGCAACAGGATTAAACACCAAGATGGACCCTGAGAGGTAACTGGAAACTGTTGTGGTGGTAATTGGCATTGGTGATGGTGAAGGGCAAGAGATAGTAGTGGTGGTGCAAGGTGGTGGTGAAGGGGGGCCTGCTTCTGAAGTTGATGGTCTCACTAGCAATGAATCTAACTGTGGTGGTACTGGTGGAGACCAAGGGGAAGCATGGACTACTTGCTGCTGCTCTGGCTTTGCAGAACATCCAGAGGGCGCATGCTCAGATAGTTGCGAAGGTGAACAAGAGACCAGAGATCAATACCAATAAGGAATCCAAGATTGCAATCGGCGGGGGGGGGGGTACAAGACCAGAATCAAAGACATGATCAGGATTGAGACCAATGCACAGAATGGCAGCTACAGGCCCGCAGAGATTATGGTACTGATGGTGATTGGGACTAAGAGTGGTGTCTTGCAGGCAGTCCACAGAGTGATCTGGATCAGTATGCGTAGAGGTGGTAACTATCTCGGTACTATGGCGAATAGGATCTATATGACCAGGAAGTTCTCTCCAAAGATGTACATGTCGGTAGCGATCAGTATATGAAACAGACATAAACAGAGAGTCCTCGTGCACTCCATAGTCCTGAGGACAGTGGGAAGAAGCATAAGAAGGAGATCTGTCTCAACTTCAATACAAATATTGGTCAAGAGGGCTCAGATGCTCAGGATGTTGAGTCATTCTAGGGGATGGTGCTCTTGAAGTTGAGCACACCGCATGAGCTTGACTAGCCAGGAGCTCTGCCCAAAATCTGAGATGTAGGAGGCAAATCACAGGGTCCTTCAACCCCTGGGCCTACCAGCAGGGACGGCTGTATTGGGTGCTGATGATGAAGCCTCAGGCGTTGCTACTGAGGTCTTCGAAGGGACAGCTGACTTTCTCACCAAAGAAGGAACTTCTGCATATTTGTGCTTCTTCTTCTTTGTCTTGAAGTAGGCCTGGGGGCCTCAGGATCCTCCATTCTGGATTCCTTCTGAGGGCTTGTCCTTGTCTATTGGTACTGAGGGTGCTGGCATAGACAATGCCCATGGTACCAACATTGATGTTGTTGTCGATATTCAGGTTGAGACTGAGGTCATACCGAGGTTGGTACAGAGGTCAGTGCCACAGTCAGTGCTGAGATCAGTACCTTATGTGTTGGATATTTTGGACATGACTGTCGACACAGTGAACAATGCTGTGGTTTCAGCCATTTTCTCTGGCACTTTCAATGGCTGCTCCCAACAAAATGATTTTAGCCTTGAAGCCTGTTTTTTAGGGTCTGGGAGGTGAACTGGAAGCAATTTTGCAGTGACTGACATTACACCCTTCCCCAAGACAGTAAACGCACTGCTTGTTTGTGTACAAAAGACACACTTTCCTGTTACAGGAAGAGTAGTGTTTAAAGAGAGAAAGATTCTTTTTGTAGGCCTTTTTTTTTTTTTTTTTTTAGGAAAGCAAGTAGCCCCCCAAACACCTACAAGCACAGGAGGGCAAAGAAGAACAAAAAAGTACTACTTAGGCTCTGAAACATGCAGATAGAAGGATCTCTAATGATGAGCAAAAAGAAACTGAGGAGATGATAGCTGTGGTATCTGTGGTAGTGAGGCACAAAGACCACAAAGAAGAAGAAGATCAAAGTGCCAGGGAACTCTACACTCAGGCAGACTTCTGCATATAAGCAACTAGGTGCTGCATGCATGTAACTCCTGGTTGGCTGAGGACTTCAAATTAAGCTAGTGAGGATGGTAGACTGACAGAAACCGTGCAGACAACACTCAAGTCATCCATACAGACTCTAGATGCATTTTTAGATTGTTGATTCTTTTATTCATGTTATTCAGTGATGGTAAAAACTGTGCCCTGTGTTTTGAGTGGACAGAGAATTACAAGCTTTTCTCTTCAATATAATGCATTCTGCATTTCTTTCTTGGGCCCTTTCCTCTTTTAACAAGCTCAGCTCAGAAAAAATTTTTCAGACTGCCAATATTTGCCCAGTATGAGTGGAGACACACTGCTTTACCTTATGTTTGGCTATATACCTGAAGTATAAAGCATCTGTTGCAACACAATTAGACTTAAACTACATTCATCGATTAGGATGAAAAATACATTCACATCTTATCAGATGAGAGGGTCTTCTCATACCCATGATTTCAGTGGGCTTCATATTCATAATATGTCTTTCTCCTGAGGAGCTCCACACACTACTTATTGAAGAGAAACTTTGCTTAGAGTCCCATTTGTAAAGGAATGAACAGCAGCAGGCATGAGACGGAGTAAGACTTCCCATGTGGTGATGCTAAAATAGTAACAATAACAAGAAGATCCTCCTGCTCTTGGCATTGCTAGGTGTTTAAAAGATATGAGTCCCAGGACTATAGAACACAAATCTGCATAACATTTGCATATATTGTAGGAACGAATCTGAAGTGCTAAGAAATAATATTCAGGACTGAGGTCCATGAGTCCATGCCTAACAATGCCCCAGCTCCTTTCCATCATACCTTTAGCAAACATTCTTAAGAATCTGAAGATGCAGCTGGGATCTATTTATTGTGCATTATAGGACTGGCTGTTATTTTATTGTGATTTATTGTTGTGGATTTTATTGTTATTGGATACTGCCAAGGATATAAAGCACAGTGAGGTAATACAATGCAATACCTATACTCCATTTTTGACTACAAAGAAAAAGTATTCTACACACACGCACAATCTGTTTGGCAGGAGAAGCTGTATTTGTACTAGTTGTTTTGCTGTAATTCTACCCCAGCTGTGCATATGTGGGATTTTTATCATTTACTTTAATCAGATGCATGATAGTAGCTTCACAAGAGTGATATAAACTCCAACATTTTTCTAACGAAAACTGGGACAATATTATGATGCCACTATTTTCATACCAAAGATTCCCTACGCAGTATCCTTACTTCTGTCTTCCATGCTACATACACTTCTGAAAATTCTGTACACAGTTACTCTGCAAGAGTTTCTCTGTTTAAGAAACCCCTCCAAAACTTGTTCTTTAGGTTACAAAGATATGTTGGGAAAACATAATTGTTCTGTTACCAATAGTTCAAAGTCGGCATCCACAACTGCAGTACTTGGAGCAGCACGCCACACACCACGTAATGCCACAGTATCAAACTAAGTATTAAGGAGAATAAGTACTCCCCGTGATTAACATATGTCCTTTCCAATAATGGGATTTTCTCAGAAGGACATGCTTCAGCAACCAGATTTGCAAATTTCGAATTTATCACCATCATCATCGTCATCATTGTCATCATCATCATCATCATCATCATCACCACAACAACAGCAGCAGCAGCAACAAAAGCACAGGAAATGCAAATGCCACAGGTGAGAAAAATCTTGTGGTATGACAAATAGATGCCTTTTACTTCTAGAAGGACCATTGAGGATCACCTAGTTTGATCTTCAGTGTTGATGCCCATGCACTGACATGGATGCGGATTAGAATAAGATGTACCAACTACAGCCAGTATTTACACAAAACACTGTTTTTCACCAAAAAAGAAAACAAAGACAGTAAATACAGGATGAATGACTGGCCATGACTATGCCAATTTTCAGTATGGTCCACTTTGTGCAAACTCTGAAAGAAAAAATATGTATGATAAATTGTGATTTATTTTAAATAGTCAATAATTTGACACTGCCTGAAGCCCAACAAGCTAAAAGCAATGCTCTCTGTTACAAATTTGGGTAGGAGAAGACAGTGTATGTAGCCTACAGCTGGCAGGGTAGATAATAGGGCTGAAGGGAAGTGTCACATGCTACTCTTCAGCAAAGGGCAATCTGAAAGGAAGATCTTCTCCTGAAGTGAACAACCTACAAGCCAAATTTCCTTCATAAGATGTTAAGACAGGTTTCCTCCTCCCAGCTTAAAGGGTGGAGGCAGGGGAAATCATGCATCTTGGCTGAATCTATAGGAGAGGAGCACCCTTGCTTTATCACAACGGTTCCATGGAACTTGAGCCAGGTAGCAGTTGTGAGGTTCCTAGGTCCTCTTTACTTTTGGCTTCACTGGGTGAAGTTTTGGAAGATCTGACGTAGTCCCTCTTCAGTCAGCCATGTGTAATAAATAAGTTTTGCAGAATACAGAGACAAAGGTAAAATCAGAGTTTGGAACAATTACTTAGTTGGACTGCAGCTCCCAGAATCATCCTGATCGCATGACCACTTTTGGAAAACCAACTTTCCCATGCTCTGAGGAAAATGAAGGGGGAGGCTCTCCCTACCCCCAATTTTCTACCGCTGTTGTCTAAGAAATCAAAGCATTACAGAACTTATCCTTGTGTGGTCAGGGGCGACAGCCTCCTAGAAAAGCAAACACAACAACCTTCAACTGAAGAAAGAAAGGCCACAACTTTATTGGCTACAAGCATGGACAAGGTTGGCGTAACCATGGGCATGGATCCGGGCATTGATAAACCCGCCTGTTAACTGATGAACCCAACTGTCCAGCCTGTAACCGGATGGCACATAGCCGACCACGGTCCTACTGCCACCAGGGGGTGCCCACTGCGTGCCCACCCAAGCTGGGCAGCTCACCGCACCCCCTGATCCCAACGGGGACCCGACCATCCCCTAGCATGTGGCAAAGGTACCCGCTACCCCGGATCCACTGACCATGTGACTCCCAAGAGGCAGGCAGGCCACCCTGTCTGCCTTCCGCCCACCCTATCCCTGCCACCAATAAAGCCAGGATACCAATATCCTCCCCTGCCGCAACGGGGATGGGAGTGCCTGTCCACATTCACTGCCCAGCTGTCTCCTGTCTGCAGCGCATAGGCCCAATGAGCCCCAGCTCAGGTCGGACGTAGCCCACAAATGCTCCAGATTTCCACCTCTCGATCCTCTTTATGACCATGGCGGGGAGGCCACAGGCGGCTGCCTCTGTGGCTGCTCCAATGCAGAAGGAGTGGCTCCCAAACTCCAAGGACAGGAGCCCAGCACGACATAGACCTGCCTGCAGAACTGCGATGAACTGAAACCTGGACAGCAAGGAGCAATCCTGGTGAATGAGCAGGGGGCTGCTGCCAGCAGACCGCTTCTTGAGGAACTTCCGTATCACCCGGACAGGGCAAAGGGCCTCCCCGTGTAGAGGGTGCAGGTGGATGAGGGCACCCTTGGCTTGCTGGTTGGACTTGGACCACCTCATCTGTAATATCACCTCGTCTCCCAAGAAGGAGATGTCTTCCACCTGCAACGCCCTGTCGGACGTGCCCCTTCTGGATCCGGCCACCAGCTCCCCAACATGCAAGGCCCTGAAGAAGGCCACCACAAAGGCCGTCTGGCCTCGAATCATGAATGACAGATGGCTGGAAGTTGGTGGGTTATCCTCTTTAGCAGATGGAAGGACAAAGGCCTCCTGCCATCCTTCACCTGTGGCTGTCTCCGCCTCCAACCCTCGACTGTCTTCCTAACGATGAAGCCAGCGCACAGGTCAGGAAGTCTGTTGGCCTTGCTGAAGAAAGAGATCCCCACCAACTGGACAGTCATGGAGCATGGGGCCATGCCACCATCCTTCAGATGAGCCAGGAAGTGCAGCACCTGCGTCTCTGGAACTGGCTCTGGAACTCAGTGTAGCCTGCCAAGGCCTGGAAGCTCCGAAACCTGTGGAATGCCCTGAGGTAGGCCCTGCACGTTGCTGGAGCTATGGAATGCATGACTCTCTGGATTATGGAGTGTTCCCAAGCTGCCACAGGTCCTCTGGGAACAGCTCTGGCATGGGATCTGCTGCTGGCGCCAGCAATCCAAACCTGTCCTCCTGGAAGCGAGACAGAGAGTCTATGATACCATTATCTAAGCCTGGAACATACTGAGCTGAGAATGATATGTTAGCAGCTAAACACTCTAGTACAAAGCGCCTGATCAGCCCCGTGACCTGGCTGGACTTAGAAGACTGCCTGTTGATAACTGCCACCACCGTCTTGTTGTCGCAACAGAAACAAACTCTCTTGTTGCGAAAACGGTCTGTCCAAATGCAAACAGCAACCAGGATAGGGAAAAATTCCAAGAAGGTAAGATCCCTGAGTATCCCTTCCTGCCCCCAGTGGGTTGGCCACCTTGCCGAGCACCGATGGCCCTGAAAATAGACCCCAAAACCCAAGCTCCCTGCCACATCAGACTGGACCTGAAGCCCAGCACCCAGCTCTATAGCCTCCTGCCACACCGATACACCATTAAAGTTGTCTTAAAAACTGAGCCAAACCTTTAGGTCTTCCTTGATGCCCTGCGTGATGCGAATGCGGTAATGCGGAGCCCGGACCTCCGCCATAATCCTGGCTAGGTGCCTGCAAAAGGCTCTATCTGGTGCCACTGCTTTGCACGTGAAATTGAGGTGCCCCAACAAGGATTGCACCTCCTTGAGGGTGGCCTTGTTGCAACCCACCATCCCGCCTAACCGCTGCCGCAGAGCCTGGAGCTTGTCCTGGGGCAAACAGGATACTCCCTTAACAGTGTCGAGCAAAATACCGAGGTAAACCAGTAAAGTGGTAGGCCCCTTGGTCTTCTCCTGTGCCAATGGGATGCCCAGTTCCACCACTACTGCCTGAAATGTACCCAACAGCCTGGTGCAATCATCCCCGCAAGCCCTACCTATCATGAGGAAGTCATCAAGGTAGTGAGTGATGAAGGGGGACCCGGACTTGGAACGGACTACCCACTCAATGAATGTGCTAAAAGCCTCAAAGGCCGCACAGCTGATGGAGCATCCCATTGGCATTGCTTTGTCGTAATACCATGCACCGCAAACTTGAATCTCAGTAAGCACTGGTCCTCCGGATGAACCGGGAGGAGCCGGAAGGCCGATTGGATGTCACACTTTGCCAGAAGAGCCCCGGGACCACATGCCCTGATTAGCCTAACCGCTTGATCAAAGGAAGCATACTGCACTGACAAGAACTCTGGTAGAATGGCGTCGTTGACTGACGCCCCTTTTGGGTAAGACAAGTGGTGGATGAGTCAAAACTCGCCAGGCACCTTCTTGGGGATTACTCCTAGGGAGGAGACCCTGAGGTTGGGAAAAGAGAGTACAGGAAAGGGCCCAGCTACCCTCCCAGCCTGGCACTCCTTCTCAATTTTGGCTGCGACCACATGGGGAAGCTCCCGAGCCAACTTAAGGTTGCCGGCATCAAACGCTAAGCGCGGACTAGATGCCGGGATCCTGAAGCCATGGGAGAAGCCCTCTCATAGGAACTTGGCAGCCTGCCAGTTGGGGTACGCATCCAAAAGGGGAAGGAGCGCCGCGATATGCATGGGGGTGTGACCCGTAGACCCCCTACTGCTTAGGGGGTCCAGAGCCACCGGCATTGCCCCCATCCTGCTTACCCCCAGAAGGCAAGGGAGCATGGCCAGGCTGGAGACCCGGCTGGCCTCCCCCTGGCTGGGGGCAAGACGACCTGGGGTGTGGTCCAAGGCAGGATTCACAGAGGTGGTCATACCTGCAGCGAACCCTGATGCACTTCCCTTGATTGAATTCCCAACATACCAGCTTTCTGGCATCCTTTTTCCCAGACCAACAAAAAAGCTTGGGGCCCTCAGCTCTGCCTTTGATGTGAGGACCTACAATGACCAACCAGAGTTTGTCATTGATGAGGTCCTATCAAGCATGATCATTCTGGGAGGCCCTCTTTCTGAAGGCAGCATCGTATTTGATAGCCACTGAGTTGCCCGCAAGACATTTCCCAGGTGATTGGTGAGATGCCAACCCCAGACAGGATATGCTGCCTGGACCACCCCCATGAAAACCGTGTAGCCCGCCAGCCAGTTATCAAAAGACCGCTTGATCAAGGCCGAGTTGTCCTCCCTACTGCGATGTCTGTGAGACTTGGGAGTGCATCCCTCCTCGCACTTCGGCTTGAGGAGCGAGAAAACATCCACAAAATAACCATCAAGGATGCGCTCCCTGGTCTTTTTGCTCAAATGGATTCCTGGGGGGTGCTCATGGTTCCCAAAAATGGCCTGAGCTGGCAACCCCTCCTGCTGCCCTGATCCCGGCCATGCAGAACTGGAGCCGAGGGGGCCTGCCCCATCCCTTTGAGGCCTGCGAATGGCCCATCCAGGAAGCCCAGGCACTGAGGCCACGGCCTTCCAGTAATCCTTGGGATGTGCTGCTACCCTTCCTAACTCACACTCGGATGTCACGTTGTCCACATCGCTCCTGCTGCGCCTCCTATGTCTTTTGTTCTTACCCTTACGGCTTCTACGCCTTCTGTGGCTCGCCAGGCTGACCTCCGAACTGGTAGAGCTGTCTGTGCTGCTGCTGGAAGAAAAAGACCACCTCCTCCTAACCCTGGGGCCACCCTCCTGCTGCTGCTGGGAAGACCCAGATGCCGGCTCTGCAAGAACTACCACTGGTCTAGACTCCAGTCGCTCCATTTTTTCGACCAGTTTCTCCAGAGACTGAGCAATGCCTTCCAGGACTGCATTGCCAGGAGACAAGGCTGGCTGGAGCGAAGGACACCCCCCCCCAGCAGTGGGGGTTGCCTTGTGGCTGCCCGAGGACCCCAGTTCGACCCAGGATTTCTGGGCACGGCCCGCCTCGCCCAGGGTTCTGGGGAGGGAAGTGGTGTCTGGCGTAGCAGCTTTTTTGGGGGCATGGTACCAGCGGGAAAAAAGGCAGCTCGGACCGTGGAAGAATGAGGGCCACCACTGCTCAAGACAGAGGACAGACTGAGGACAATATGAGGGGAGACCAGAGGCGAAAGGCCAAGGGCAAGGTGCCTGGCCAGACCAGTGAGGGCCAAGGCCCTGCAGCCCAGATCCAGAAAGGTAGCCTAGGAATGGCTGCCGCGTGATTTCAGCAAAAACAGATCTGGCACGGCCGACCATGTGGCGTGCCTCGCCCTCCGACTCCTGGCTGCAGACCCCACTGCCACCCCTCCGCTGCCAACACTGCTGCTGCCCGCTCCCTCCTCGGTCAACATCATCACCACCGGTTCTGCATTGTTCCCACTGCCGCCGCCGCCACCACTGCCACCAAACACTGACTGCTGAAAGCCTGGAGACCTGCCAGGTAAGTACCCAGTGAGCAGACCTGAGTGAAGCCAGGATGCCTTCACACAGGTCTGCTCTCCTGGCCAATGAGCTCGAAGCAGGCCACTTTGAACTCATTGGCTGTTGGATTGAATGTTTGCGCATACGCAATTGTACATGCACAAACATGGCTGCCGCAATCTCCGGGCACCCCGGGAGGAATGCCGAAATGGAGGACGCCGCGCCCCAGCCTGCAAAGGCACCGAACGGTGAGTCGTTCGTTGCTATTTTTTGCACTGTCTTTTGTACCACTGAACATGAGAGGATCCTTGTTAGTAATCAATTATAATGATAGCCTTGTATATCATTCTGTATTTCAGAGGAAGGAAGTGGCAAAACCACCTCTGAGTATTCCTTGCCTAAGAAAACCCTATGAAATTTATGGGCTCACGATAAGTTGACAGGTGACTTGAAGGCACATACACACAGGAAGACATCTCAGTGAAAGAATGAAGGCCATTGTCTGCAATACATCATTATTACCTTTTAACTTCTAAATGTGTCATAATAACTTCCAGACCCTCATATTTATGATGCTTGCCATATCTGAGGAAATAGTCTTTTTTTGAGTAGGCCAGAACAAAGAGGGAGGTAAAAATGTGTTTGATGAGTATTTAAATGTATACTTTGTTCAGTAAGTTTTTGTGAAGTGCATACTCTTACATGCACTTCACAAAAACCAGCTTGCTGACAAATTCATGAGAGGGCCATAAATCTACATCCAGATGGTTACAACAAGATGAGGGACACGGTGAGACATTTGATCCAAAATAACTGATAACTTTACAACACTTTACATTTGCTTTTAGGAAAACAGGGAGCAAACAAACAGCTAGATCTGGTGTTGAAACAAACCTTAAACTAGGAAGAATCCTTTAATATTTAAAAACTATTAAGCAATCCTGCATTTTTTTAAAAAAATTATATTGGCTGAAATAATGGATTCCAGGTTTTTACATATATTTTTGGATACCTGCTGTCTTCAGATTAAGTGGCCTATTCACCCTTTGAAAAACTTCCTTGCACCTCCTAACCAGTCCAGATGACAACATTAAGAAAATTATTTCAAAACAAAATGTTTGTTATATTTTGAAATAAAATATAGTGTCCAGTTGCCTGGGAAAAAAGTTTTCTTGCTTTTTCTGTGTTAGAATGCAGGGACATCTGGGATTTACCAGTGCTTGCTTATACATACCAAATAAGCCTTATAAAAGCAAACTGGGATGCTGCTGGAGGCATCTACTGGTGAGAATTCTTCCAAAAATCTCCTACAGAGGGGACAACATTACCCCGCAACTGGTGAGTTCAATCTGGATTTTACACTTATGTAATCATAGAATCATAGAGTCATAGAGTTGGAAGAGACCACAGGGGCCATCCAGTCCAACCCCCTGCTATGCAGAAACGCACATCAAAGCATTGCCAACAGGTGGGCATCCAGTCTCTGCTTAGAAACCTCCAAAGAAGGAGACTCCACCACACTCCCAGGCAGCATATTCCACTGCTGGACAGCTCTGACCATCAGGAAGTTCTTCCTGAGGTTCAGGTGGAATCTCCTTTCCTGCAGTTTGAATCCACTGCTCTTTGTCCTAGTCTCTGGGGCAGTGGAAAAAAAGCCTGCTCCCTCCTCAACATGACATCCCTTCAAATATTTAAACATGGCTATCATGTCCCCTCTTAACCTTCTCTTCCGCAGACTAAACATACCCAGCTCCCTAAGTCGCTCCTCTTAGGGCATGGGACCCTTCACCATTTTGGTCGCCCTCCTCTGGACATGCTCCAGCTTGTCGATATCCTCCTTGAATTGAGGTGCCCAGAACTGGACACAGTATTCCAAATAAGAATAACTAAAGCAGAATAGAGTGGTATCATTACATCCCTTGATCTAGACACCATACTCCTATTGATGCAACCAAGAGTTGCGTTGGCTTTCCTGGCTGACTCATGTTCGGCTTGTGATCTACCAAGACTCCTAGATCCCTTTTACACGTACTGTTATCCAGCCATGTGTCCCCCATCCTATATTTGTGCATTCCATTTTTTCTACCTAAGTGCAGGACCTTACATTTCTCCTGTTGTAATTCATTTTGTTAGCTTTGGCCCAGCTCTCCAATCTGTCAAGGTCATTTTGAATTTTGACTCTGTCCTCTGGCGTACTAGCAACCCTGCCCAATTTGGTGTCATCTGCAAATTTTATCAGCATGCCCTTTATTCCTATATCCAAGTCATTGATGAAGATGTTGAATAGCACTGGGCCCAGGACAGAACCCTGTGGCACCCCACTAGTCACTTCTCTCCAGGATGAAAAGCAGCCACTGGTGAGCACCCTTTGGGTTCAGTCGGTCAACCAATTACAAATCCACCTAGCAGTAGCACTGTCCAGCCTGCATTTTATTAGCTTTTTTGCAAGAATGTCATGGGGAACTTTGTCAAAGGCCTTACTGAAATCGAGATATGCTACATCCACAACATTCCCTTCATCTATCAAGCTTGTAACTCTATCGTAAAAAGAGATGAGATTAGTCTGGCACGACTTATTTTTGAGAAATCCATGTTGAATTTTACTGATTACAGCATTGCTTTCTAAGTAATTACAAACTAACTGTTTAACGATCTGCTCTAGGATCTTTCCTGATACTGATGTCAGGCTGACCAGGTGATAATTATTTGGGTCCTCTTTTTTTCCCTTCTTGAAGATGCTGGGACTTCCCCTGTTCTCCAAGAGTTCTCAAAGATTATTGCAAGTGGTTTTAAAATGACTTCTGCCAGTTCTTTTAACATCCTTGGATGTAATTCATCTGGCCCTGGAGACTGGAATTCATCTAGTTTAGCCAGATATTCCTGTACTACTTCTCCACCTACTCAGTGCTGCATTCCCCCCCCCTTCCTCACCTGCTCCCCACCCCCTCCAGGTTAAGTACTTCTATGCTTTTGGGAGAAAACTGAGGCAAAGAAGGCATTGAGCAGTTCTGCCTTTTCTCTTCCTTCCGTTAGTAATTGGTCATCTTCTCCATGCAGAGACCCTATCATTTCCATCTTTTTCCTTTTGCTGTGGACATATGTAAAAAAGCCCTTTTTATTGTTTTTAATGTCTCTGGTAAGCCTGAGTTTGTTCTGTGCTTTAGCTTTACTGACCTTCTCCGTACATATCCTGGGTATTTGCCTGAATTCCTCTTTGGTGGTTTCACCATTCTTCCATTTCCTGTATATGTTTCTTCTAACACTTAGTTCAGCTGAGAGTTCTTTAGTCAACCATTCCAGTTTCTTTAGACACCTGCTACTTTTCCTCCTTATTGGCACAGTTTTAAATTGTACCTTCAGTATCTCAGTATTCTTGACCATGGAATTTTGACAAGTAACTCCCTAACTTTACAGAAATCAGTTTTTTTAAAGTCTAGAATGCGTGTCTGGCTGCACTTGACTTCTCCTTCCCTCTGAATGAAAAATTCCAATAGAGTATGGTCACTTCCCGCTAAGGATCCCACCCCCTCCACCTCATCAACAAAGTCATCGCTATTAGGATCAGATCTAAAATAGTTGATCTCCTTGTTGTATCTCCCACTTTCTAAACTATGAAAATATCTGCAAGGCAAGGGAGGAACCTGTTGGGCCTTGTGGTCTTGACAGAGTTTGACTGCCAACATATATCAGGATATATGTAACTTGAACATAAAACCTTAACCAGTTAGAAAGGTGCATGCCACTTGCATTTGATTCTTTCTGATTTTCCATCCTTCACCAAAGGTTCACATACAGAGATGCATGAAATCCATAACTGAGATCTTCCACAGCATTGTTTAAAACAGAGGACAAAAAAACAACCATGTGGGGCTGGTAAGTACATTGCTATGGCATCTGTACCTGTGTAAATACCCAACGCTCCTATTTTAGGGTCTCTTAGCTTTGCTCTTCAACAGGTTCCCAGACTGGAATGAAAACTCCCCCCAAGACCCCACCCCAATTTGAAAACGATTGTTGTTTTTGTTGTGTGCCTTAAGGCAACCCTATCATGGGGTTTGCTGGGGCTGAGAGTGTGTGATGTGCCCCAGGTCACCCAGTGGATTTCCATGGCCAAGCAAGGAATCAAACCCTGCTCTCTAGCTTCAGCGTCCAATGCTCAAACCACTGCACCACACTGACTCACTTTGAAAATGATTACTAATAAGTAGTAAAAAACTTGGTCAGGTGAGATTTGCATTGGGAAAATAGTTACATGTAAAAAGGAAGTTTCCCATCTACTTCCTCAATCAAATGCCACAGTGTTGAAGTTATGTGTAAATTGGCTGTATGTATTTCTTTTGTTTATACCAATTTGTTCTTAATTGCTTCTTTCTGTTTTTACTGTGCTATTTATGCTTTCTGTTTTAATGATTGTTGTAATCCATCTTGAAGGGTGTAGTAAAAATATTTAAATAAATAAAAGGTGTATATTCAAAAAACAGGACATCTCTGTCAAAGTATTTCCTTTATGACATCTGGAAGTGGCCCTAATATTTATGTATGCACAAAAATCAGTGCTTTGGAAGAAGCGAAGATTTGGTGTGCCTCCAAACTGAGGTAAGGATTGTTTTGGGGGCGTTGAACCACTGATGTGTGGTATAGGGATTTGAGTGCTGGACTATGACTCTCGAAGACCAGGGGTCAAATCCCAGCTTGCCATCACAGACCTGGGGAAAGTCACACCCTTTCAGCTTCAAAAGACAGTGGAACACACACATCCCTGGAATAAATTTGCAAAGGTCACCTTAGGGTCACCATAAGTTGGAAACAACTTGAAGGCACACAACAACAAAGGTCCTATTGTCTCCATAGTGATGTTCACATTCTTTAAGCGTAGTTTGAAATTCAACATTTAGTTTCACTCTAAGAACTGACAAAGTTCTATACTCTGATATAGCTCACTAGTATCCATCAATAGAGCATTTAGTAGATTGGCACAATCTTGGGCAGCCTATATTGTGTACTTCGTATTTGGAATATACCTCCCAACCACAAGCACTTTTAAATAACACTTTAGGTTTCAATAGGCCAGCTCTTTTGAGTGTGGAGTTATAAAGACAGTAACGCCAATCACTAAATAATTTTATGATTTGCTAGCTAGATCACTGAAGATACTGCATCACTGGACAAGACTGCAATTACTGTTCATGAAGGCTTTTCTTGAACTTTGATCCTAACAGCAGTAAGACTTTACTCACTTCTTGTGGATCTTCCTAATACCCAATTGGAGGCTAGGCTCATCATCTTGTAATAAATTTGGCATCCGCTTTTGAACATAAGTAACATGTACTTAGGTACATTACATTTATTGTATGGATTTTGTTTGAAAATCTCTGTGTTGACTTCCTTTGTTCTCTTTGCTTTCCCCACTTCCCCCTCGAGGAGATCTTTGGTCCTAGACCTGGACTGAAAGTAAAGGACCTTGGCCACAGGACTCAAAAACTCCCCAAGTTGCTGCAAAGACTAAGCTCTGTCAGGGAAGCCTGTAAGTCCTTCCTCCAGGAGATCCCTTGTGAAGAAGGAATCTGGCAGAAGAGAAAGTAATCCACTTCCCAGATCTGTAATGCAAGTGGAATTAAACAGTCACAGAAGCAGCAACAGCAGCAGCAAAGAAGTAAATTACTGTATCACTATTGCTCACAGAAGCATATGTTTGGCTACAATTTTCTGATAGTTAGCCCAAGTCTAGCTTTTCAAGAAACCATTGTGTACCTGCTGAAAATAATTAGAGATGGCTATTCTTTTATCATTAAATTTTCTTTGATCTTGCTGGAGTTGGGTTTTTACTATAAATGGGCCACTTTGAGGACTGGGTTTAAAACCAGAATTTCTAGTTTAAAAAATGTAATGTATGCTGTACAAAGTGGGTGCTATTTTGGTTGAGAATGAAGTGTATCAACTTGAATTAAAAATAAGCAAAAGGTGAGACAAAAAGTGTTTCCAGCACTATGGGTATATATATCCAAAGAAATGAGATATAATTTTGTTCTATGTCATTTGTGTCATCTGCAAAACTGTTGCTCACTCAGAGAACTGGTGGTTCAGAAGTATAGCTAAGCAGCAACAAAGAAGCAAACTGTTCTGTTGTCATGTTTAAAAAGGCAACAGAGAGAAGTCTGTCTGTCTATCTATCTATTTATTTATTTAAAAGCAAGGAAAGAACATTTCTGTCAGAGTCTTTACAATTACAGCACAGAAGTATAAAACCAAGCTGACTTTACAGTCCTGTCACAAGAAGTTTGCTGTTGAGAATTCAAGCTGTTCATGCAAAAGGGCACCTAAGCAAGAAGACACAACACACACTGCTGACATTTGTTTGCCTCTGTTGAAGAGAGTGGCAAGAAATGAAAAGGAGCCTCTTCATCCAAAGAGAGAGTTGGCAAAGAGAAACAAGGAGATAGAGGGAAAGAGAGAGGACAGGTCAGGGCCTCAGTGGCCTCTTCAGACTAAATTTACAACTGTTTTTATGGGATTATTTTTTTCATAATCTTCATTATTGGTATGCTATATTTTTATTCAGCTGCATACAAACATGACTTTTGGATGAGTGCAACAGAACTGTTATGTTCTGGTCATGGTCTTCCCACAGCTAACCAGTTGGCTGCTGTATAAACACAACACTGGATTAGACAGGCCTCGGTCTGATCCAGTTCATTGCTTTTCTTTTGTTCTTACTAGGCAAAAACTATGCAGCTCTATTTGGATTAAAAAACAGAAACTCATTGGGTCCACCCACATCTTGCTGCTGTCTTTCCACTACGAACTCTTTTTTTTGTTCTCTCTGGTCTTTCTTCCCCTTCTCTTCAGTACTTCTCCCAACCTGCACTAACTTCATTTGGATAAAAAATACTTTTGTGCCCACTCCTCACCTCTTCATACTATTTCCCTTATCATCTCCTCTTCCCCCTCCTCATTACTATTTATGATCATCATATCAATTTATTGATGGGTGCCTGGACGTGGTTGGCTGGAGCAATAGCATGTGCATGTGCTTGTGTATGTGTGTATGGTTGTATATGTGCTAGTATGTTAGCTGGGCGGAGCAACAGGAGTCTGTGCAGACTGAAGCTGGATATATGGAATTGTGGAGGTAGTTTAGGGAGAAGCTTTTGCTGTGTGTGTATCTGTATTACTGGAGTGAAAGTGAGATGAATGAGTATGGGATGCAAATGCATGGGATTGATGTTTTTCTGCTCAGAATGAATGTGGGATGTGTTGATTTCAGCTTGGAGAGGGTGTAGAGTGTGTAGATGTCTGCCAGGATGGAGGGAGCATCAATGTAGCTTCAAGTCATCCAGAATTTGGATGAGGGAGAGGGTTATAGGGTACAGTCAGACGGTGAGGACACAGTGCATTCAAATCTCACCATTGTGTCATTCTGCTTCATAGCTCCAGTGTAGCAAACCAAAGACTATTCAAATATTTTTTTCCCACATTACCTTTACCCCTTAGGCCGAGGCAGTGGGTTTTTTTAAAAAAAATGCAGTTTGATGGAGGACCAGTATAAATAACTATAAAATATTTTAAAAATGCTTTATTACCCTTGACAATAATAATTAAAATAATCATTATCTGTTTTCAGCACCATCAGGTAGTAACTATACCACTTACTTAAGATTCCTTCAGTCTCTTCCAACCCCATGACTTTAAACAACGTACACTCCAGATTAATCTCAGGAATCAGCTGTTATTCATAAGTGCTCATGCTTCACTTGTGAGGTTTCCTGTATGATTTCACATGAAGTTCTTGATTGATTTATAATGTGGTAACCCTATAGCTATTCATTGTCCTGTATCTAACTGCCAACTAGAGATGAGGCTCTGTGAAATAATGTATTCTCTTCAGATATTTTTCCAATAAAAATAATGAAAAGAAATCTTTCATGGAGAACAGATTCTTCTTTTAAAAAGGTGGAAGTGGAATTTATTTCTAAAAGTGTGACATTTTATATTATTGAAAGCAGTCACTTGAAATCCAGGACATTTAAAAGCACTGCTGTTGTCACAGAGTGAGAAAGAAAATGCCTAGTTCCATGTGTGGATGTGTGAGTAACCTGAACTTTATACTTTGGTACAAGACTTTGGTACAAAGACCTAAATACAAACCCATTCACTAAAAAACAGAAAAACAAATATATTTGTTGCTTTCCTTTCACTAATAAATACAAGGAAAAAGTTTCATTCACACTGTACCTCTAAGAGCACAGTAGGTTTCCTATCACATATGTCACATCTCCTACAGTATCTGCTATAGTTTATAACTTGTGCATATGTATTATAGTGTTTCAGTTTCTATTTTATGCAGAAACAGCCCAAGGCAGCTTGCAAAATAAAAAAAACAGATGCATACTAAAAGCATAAAAACAACACCACTAGCAAACTAGAAACAGCGGTAAAAACCATACAAGAATTCTCAGTATGGTCCTCCCTCCACTTTAATAGGTTTGATCTTCACAAATTTGATTATTCTCAAGGTACAGGCACACCTTCCTCCTGTCATTCTCCTCCTCCCATTCCCTTCTCTTTTGCCCAGGTGCACGTGCCTTCCCTTTCCATATCTGGGCAAAAAGCAAGGAAATGGGAGGGGGAAGTACCTTGCACAGAGAAGGTGCATATGTGCCTTTCCCCCTCATTCCTTTGCCTTTTGCCTCAGTGCATGTTCTCCGTGCCTGTGCAAAAGGCAAGGGAATCGGGGGTAAAGCACACACACACCTTCCTTCTCCGTACATGGTGCTCCCCCTCCCATTCCCTTGCTTCTTGCCGGGAAGCATAGAGAAGGAAGGCAAGTGTGTGTGTCTCCCCCCACACTCCCTTCCCTTTTGCTTCACTGTGGAGAAGGATGTCATGCACGCCAGGGCAAAAAGCAAGGGAAAAGGAGGGGGATCCCCAGAAGGGAATTAGAGGGGGAGGATGAGGGAAGTTATTCACTGTTTTTCTACTTTCCAAGGGTTTTGCACCACAAACTCTGGCAAAAGCGGAGGGGCCACTATACAGCTTTTCAAAGAGCCACACTCGTATCTACACTCAGAAATTCATTCAATTGCTAGTAGAAAACCATGAGGGAATGGGGAGAATGTACCTCCCTTGGAGGGACTTCTGGAGCCTCAGTACCACCACAGAAAAGTCCATGTTGCAGTTGCTCTTCTATTATTCCTCAAAATGTCATCAAAATGGGAGCCTCTTAATATTGTGCAGCACAGCACAATCCTTTGAGTCTTGTTTAAAAACAACTGCCCTACTGTATTCAGTGTAACTTGCTCCTATGCAACTATGCGTAGAAACAGAGCCTTAAAATAAGTTATATGAGTGCTCAGAAAATCAGTGAAAAATCACTTTGGATTCACGCTGCGATCACATATAACAAAGCTGGGGATCTTTGGAAGGTGTCATGTTTTGACCTTCAACAGTATCTGGGGACCATGCTAGCCCCCCTCATCCTCCAAAGGAAATAAAAATAAAAACCAGAAGTAGCTTCACTTTGTGTGTCTGTGGGTGGAGTTTATGAGGGGCCTGTGCCCCATTTCTGACCAAAAACTGCCACTCCTGAAAGCCTTAAGAAGCAGCAAAAATCAAGATGTTTCGTTTTAATATTTTTTCCCTGAGGGTCATCAGATTGGGGGCACTGGTCACAAAAAAGGCCTTGTGAGTCACCTCCAGCTCCTGGATTGCACTTTGCCCTTCCCACTTTCTATCTGTGTTGCTTGCTATCAATCCTGTTTACCACAGAGATACATAGCCAATACCTGACCTTGTTCCTATGTCCCAGTGGGACTGTTAAGATTATGGTTAAACCTAAGACCTGGCTTTAAGTCATTGGGACAGCCTAGAATGCAGAGAATGGCAGCCAAGATTCTTGCTGCTTGTTTTGAATCATAACATGAAATTTAGCACTCCCCAGCAATGACCATTTTCCTTTGGCCTCCTGAAGCTTTGCCCTTTTGTCTCCTTGTAACTCTTTCTCTCTAATCCTTCTAATCCCAAGTGTCCCTGCAGCATTCAATCCAAACTGCCGTTCTCTTATAAACATCCCGGATCCCCTGATTTCCAAGATCCTCATCTTCTACCTATTGCTATGCCTGTCCAGATTTTGCTCTTTGTTTCCTGTGTGTGTTTTTCCCCTAAACTCAAAGCACGTATACTGTTTTTGAATATTCCATGATTGTCCTTTCCCTTCTGCCAGTTAAAACATATGGGAATTTCCTGTGATGTTGTTGTAGTTGTAGTTGAAACAATGACTAGTGGGGGTGATTTCTAGTCTGGCAATTGACTATGACCATTTCCAGGGTGTAAACCTTTTCCCTAATGGCATAAAATAGTAATTGTTCAAAGTGAAGTCTCAGTAAGCCAAATCTGATATTATTTGTTTCCCCCAAAATGAAACTACCACTCAAACAAGACAACTAAGGCCATTTCCGCACCGGGCTAGTAAAATGGTGCAGAGAGACCTCCAACAGAGGTCTTCTGCACCGTAGAGTGGACTGGGGCGGACTACATTCTGTAGTTCCATACCTCAGTCCACTCCGGAGCGACCGGAACTGGTCGCGCAGCGTGTTTTTTAAAAACCTCTTTTTAGAGGTTTTTAAAAATCACGGAGCGCGCAACCCCGTGCCGCTCTGTCGCCCGGCTCCGGAGCAGATTTGCAGGCACGCGCAAGTGCGTGCCTGCAGATCTACCGGGGGCAGGCTTCCGGCTGGCGAGCTTCTCTGGTTGGTGGAGAGCCTCCACCAACTGGAACCTGCCATTTGGGACGCCAGAGGACTGCGGAGCAGCGAACTCACACTGCTCCTCATGGCGACGGACTCGGTCGGCCAGAAAACAAAGCCGGTAAGCTCTGTTTTCGGCCGTTCCCCCCCCCCCCATGCGGAAAGGGCCTAAGATTCAAAAGTTTTTCCTGTGATCTCCAAGACTTATAGACCACCAGCACTCTTTACCTCTTTATAATATGAATAAATATGCTTCTGGCAAATATCTTTTGAACTCAGTAGGCTACATACAGCTCTACTTGTTTTGTAGTAAATACCACTGAATTCAATGGCAGATTTTCAGTTAGTTTTATTGGGCCTTTGATTAAGTCCCTTATGAGCAAACCTACTTCTCTGTTTGCTATCTCTTCCATCTTACAGATGTTTGCAGAATTAATGATATTTTTCCAGCAACAACACAACATAGAATTTGATAACAGAGGATAAACATTGACTGAACACAGTGGTAACAGCTACATATTCTTTCAAAAACAGTTGCCAGGAGCAGATAACTATAGGTGCATGCAGTAGCCATGCGGCTTTACAGTAAATATTTGTGGCAGCCAAACAAAGTCTCCCTTGCAGGTGGGAATCCTCTCCGTGTGACCCTCATACTTCTTGTGTTTTTAATCATGAAATGGAAGCATCACTGCAAAGCTGGCTGAGAGTCAAGTTTTTACAGGCAGAATTTTGTTGTGCTGTATATGAGTAATAATGTGCTACAGCTGGCAGGCAGCATGTCGCTTCTGACAGTACAAAGACAGAAGATTCTAGGAGAGAACATCACTGTGAGAAAGCAGCAAAGAAGAAGATTCTGGAGACCAATCTGTCACATCCTGGAGGGTCACAAAGCAGAGGGAAAAGCTGTGAATATACCTCATTACACAGCATCTCACAACAGTAACTGAAAATTAAAGGTGTAACAACAATAAGCAAAAGGAAAATTGGAAGGTCATTCTGTTATTGTGTTATCATGGTAATTTTATCTTCACAAATTCTTCCCTAAGCAAGACTGAGCTATATGGTTTTCATGATGCATTAACAGTGAAGTCTTAAAACTGTCTACCCAGAAGTAAGCACCATTTACCTCAATGGAATTATTCTCCATAAGTATGTATAGATGGAAACATTAAAAAAAGAAATATCTATTTTAAAAAAATCAATGTATGTGTGAATACAAAAGTGTCAATTCAACACAAAAAAGTCTCTTTGGCATGGACAAATATGGACAAATCAGAAAGTATGCACAATAATCTGTGAATCAACTTTTAACTTATTCCACACAGGTGCCGTCACTATATGGTGAATGGTCTGTGAATGGTCACTACATGCACTAAGTGATGCTTACCAAACTAATCCAGTCATTTAATTTGGGATATATCCAATGGTTTAGTGAAACATGCCTGATCTGCACAGTGAGCAACTTCACATGAATGTGGCAACAGCCATCCATTACATGGATAAATTCAATGCAGGCTCCATTTGGAGATGGTTACATGAAAACCAGCATTTAATAATCACATATGTTAAGACATTATTTTGAAAGACAACTGTTTTTCTAGCACATGTGCTTCCCAGGCTATCTGATGTGGGAGACTGGCAACTGTTTTTTTCTATACTGTTAGGGCCCAGCACTATATATGTTTCCACTGGGCACAATTCTTTATTTTCTTCCTGGAAACTTGCCAGGAACTGGCAGCCAATGGTTCAAGGACTGGCACTAGTCCAGGGACCACCACTTTGAATAGCACTATGTTAAACAATTCTGCCTACACAAATATCTTCAATATTTTAGAAGTGTGTCTGCAAAAATATAAGCCTAACAGAATCAATCTATCTGTCTGTCTATCTATCTATTTGTCTAATCTTATCTGAACTTCATATAGATAATAAGCTACCAAATCTAGCAGTTGCTTTGCATTAGACAATGTTCTCCTTCAAGTTTGGCTGCCAGTTATTTTGAATGGAACTATCACTATTCCTTTGTATAACATGCACAATCATGTAAGACAAACAATGACTTTTATCCTAAACACACTTGCAAGAAAGTAAGTCCCTTGAAGTCATTGAGCATTATTCCTGTGTAAGCATTCATAGGATTGTGACAGATATATGGCAACTCAATTACAGTAAGAATATGTTAGGGAAAGGCTAGAGGGTAGGTTTCAACAAGTGTAGAAAAGCCCTGCTGCAACTAACCAAAGCTTTCATGTGTGCACATTTGTACTCATAAGCAAATATCAGCTGCTTACACCTACTTAGTTACAAATGCTAAGTAAAACCTCCTAGCCCAATCCCCCAAATCTACCTTAGGAGCCTCATCAAACAATCGAGATCTATTCAGCTGGTAAGTGGATGTAGCAGGATGATGTTTCAAGCTCCCTCCTACCAGTGAGTAAGACTAATAACTGCCAAGAAGGGGTGGAAAATCATCCTCCTGTACTCTGATTCTCAGCTGAACAGACTTCCATAGCTTAGTGCATCTACTGGCTGTTAAGGTAAGTTTGAGGGGGGGTATTTACCATCGTGGCTATAGTGTCACAATTGTGAATATGTTAGTATTACTGAATATGAAGCAGTTACATATTAGTAACTCAAGGTTATGAACCCATAACTGCAATACAGAATGCCAGCTGTGTACTTTAATGTATGGAGATGTCCTATCCAGCAGAATTTAAGAGGAGGGTGAGGAGGTGAGAGATGCATCATACAGTTGTCTGAATTCAGAATGAGAGAAAAAAAACAGGTCATGGGCTCCAGAGGAAGAAAGAAGAGGCTTAAGCCCCTAAGATTAGACAAGGACGGCTTAGCCCCCCCAATGATGTGGCAAAATTGAACCATCGAGACTTCTATGCAGTTGAGTCTCCTCAGGAATTAAAAATCAGAAACCTACATAATGATCATGCAATGAGATATATTAAGATAGTGGTTGTCACTGAGCGTCCCCAGGAATAATGAAGGCTGCCTGCGCTTCTTTGTACACATTATGATTGTAAGAGTTACCATATTTGAGAATGTGTAAATGATAATGGTTGGGAAAATTAATTTGTCCTCCCCCAACAATATGTGCACATAGGCAAAAAAACCCCAAAACAACCTGTCCCCTATGGTGAGCCTCCTTCCATCTAAAAAATGTTCCACATATTATAGTCTTTCATCAGAGCTTAAGAAAATAAATTCTGTTCTATATTTTAAGAATCTGAGGAACAATTTTACCTGTACACCAAATCAGGCCAGATTTTTTGGCCCGAGCAACAAAAGACACTATTTCCCATCTTTTACCAAGGAGCCTATGCAATTCCTGATGGCACAACAGTAGCCAGCCATGACAAGGTGTCAGTATCTGCTATTTTATTATGTTTGCCTCACTGAAGAATAATTCATTTACAGTAACTTCTCACCAATACCTTGCTGTCTTTGTACAAACCAATGGCAATAGAGTGATTCGCACAGATGCTGGGGGAGGGATTCAAATGTGATTTCAATGCTGCATGGAAAATATATGATGCTGTATTGTGAGCTGCCAAACAAAGGCAAGGCTTATTTTATTCACTTATCCTCTGATGTTTCAAGGTATGATTGATTCAGATGCAAGATGATTGAACTGTTATTAATTTAAAGCAGATGGCTGTGATTGTAGCCAACTATGGATATGAATCAGATCTATGCATAAAGTACAGGATTTCCAGCCAGGGTAGAATGACTGCCTGCTTTGATCCTACATGCCTGTTGTTGAGGGATGTGCCACCTCTAATCCAGCTCTGAGTTGGATTCATTTTCAGAAATAAAAAGTAGAGTTTCCAGGTCATGAACGAGCCATGCTATTTATTTTTGGCTTTTTTTTTTAAACTAGCAGGCTGATGTACAAAGAAGTGAGCTCAGTGGAAATTAGTATTCAGAGAAAATCTGTGTTCCCAGTTGCATTCTCCACAAAATCATAGAAAGAGAACTTTGGCAACCAGTGTGATCATCAACAGAAAAGCCTTTCAGACTGGATACAAAAATCAAGTTTTCTGGATTTTTATTACACATGTTTAGGATGCAATGTACTCTGGATTTCATGTGAATGTACCATAAAATAAGACAAGTAATTTATTTATATAGCTGTTCTCTAGTTGTAAGTGCATAATGCAGTGTTTTAGATACATCATCCTTTAAACTGACACTCAGGCCATTTCTGCACTACATGGTTATAGTGCTATTATTCCACTTTCAACATCCTATGCAGTCCTGGGACTTGCAGTTTAGGGAGGGGAATTTAGAATTTTCAACCAGAGAGCTCTTTGGCCTCAGTAAACTACAAACCCCAGAATTCCACAGGATGTTGAAAGTGGAATTATAGCACTATAACAGTATAGTGCGGAAATGGCCTAAATGAAAATGGAAAGCTCACTTTATCATAATGAAGAACCAAGGCCTCCAACATCAAACAGATACATCCACCACTGATAACCTTTGGAAACTTCATTTTTTAAAAGTCTTATGAAAAGACAAAACAAAACAAAACTAGAGCCTGTAGCCAAAGAACTATTGGTTTAGTTCAAAACAGCCTATTAAATTGACAAGTGCCAATTCTTTTTCAGTACTCACTGCGGCAAGATTACAATGCTGCCAACGGCTGTAACGTAAGCAAGTATGTATGTATGTATGTATGTATGTATGTATGTATGCATTTAATAAATGTGCCGAAACTAGTTTTCCTCTTAGGATCTAGCCTCTAGAGTCCAGATCTAACTACAACCTGTTAATTCTCCTTGCCTACCAACTGCCTCCCTTGCCTACCAATTTTCTTTGTATCAATAGCGCAGAGTGCTTTCAGTCTGTAGACCCAATGTGTTGTTTTATGCATTCCAACTCTTTACTAGTTCTCTCCCTTCAACTCTTAGGAGAGGGAGAGGCTGTCACACAAACCCATATGTATAACCCATTCAGTGAAACCAGGTAGACTGTGACCTGCCTGCTTCTAGGCCCTTTTTGCATGGCATTTTCCATGCGAAAGAGGGCCTGGAGCGTCGTGCGATTATGAGCAGCAATCTGCATGACGCACTCTCAATCGCGCGATGCTCCAGGGGCTGGCAGGCGCCGATCATGCACCTTTTCATTTTCAGCTAGAAGCTGAAAATGGTGCGCAATCGTGTATTGCTCCCGGGGCCTGCACACACTTACCTGGTGTGCAGAGCCTCTGGAGTTGCGTCGGTTGTGCTTCCTGCCCCAGTGCAGCCTGGGAAACTCCCAGGCTGCGCTGTGAAAAGAAGAGGCGGGGCTCTCGCGCAGCTTGTGCAGAGCCGAAGGACCCCAGATGCGAGAGCCTCTTGCTGGAGGCTGCTCACACTATCCCCGCACCCCAGTGCCATAAGACGGTAAGCTGAGGAAAGGGCCCTAGACCTGTATGTCATCCCATCCCTCCTGTACTTCAGGAACTGCATTTCTCCATCAGTGTAACAGATCTCAATGTACACGCTGAGAACTCTTTCTCATAAACATCCAGTAGGCAATTATCACAGTCAGGGAAACGATGATAAGGCACAATCCTGGTAGTGAACCACTGAATGCTGGAGGTTTCTTATGACATCCTCATTTTTTGTTTTCACCATCCAGTTCCATGCTTTTCGAGGCACTGCTTACTTTGCCTCATTTCCTTTTGCCACCATGTCTATTGAACAGCATCTCTACCATTCCTCCCTTTTTTCATACAACACAGGCCATGTTCTATTTTTTTTTATAACTACTGTATTTGCTGGCATATAAGATTCACTTTTTTCCCAAAAAATACTGTTTGAAAATGGGGTGCATCTTATATGCCGGTATGTCCTATACATCAGCAAACAGTATTTGCCAGTGTATAATGGGTACATCTTATACTGGTGTGTGTCTTATATGCTGGCAAATATGGTACTTTTTATTAATTTCAAATTATAGCACAATTTAAAGTTACCTTTGAAGGTAATAGCAAACTTTAGAAAGCCCTAATTAAGCTGTTATATGTTTTAAATGTAACTAAAATTGTAATGTATATTGTAATGGATTTGGATTTGTTCTGCATGACTGACTCTGTCATTGTGAAATGAGATTGCCAGAATGGGTCAAACCACTTTATCAGCTTTAGTTTGGCCACCTCAAGATCTATTAATGGAAGGCCTTCGCATTGGCCTCTAAGTGAAATGAAGAGAAGGTGATTCATTTCCATGATGCAGGGGTAGTGAAGTGAAGCAGGTCTCTGTGTGAATCAGGAAACAAAGAGGCAGTTTGGGAACTGAATTTGAATAGAGGCATAAAACAGACTTCTTCTCTGTATGAGAATCCAACGCTAGCGAACTGTGGGTTCTCCTAGACGTTTTGTGGGAGTTGTATCTTTTGGACATAATGGGGTAGACCATTACATTATGCTCAGCCCGTTTAGATGTGTAAAAACATTTCCTATCACAGAAATGCTGCAAACCTCCTGTAACTTTCCAGTGGAAACTAGGAGAGCAGTGTGCTATTGAAATGTCATTTTCTCACTTCTCAGAAGTGGTGAGCACATAAGATAAGCCTTCCACATGTGCCTGATCAATATTGTCTTCCCCAAAATCAGGGGCAAGTTTGAGTTAGAGCTTCTCAGAAATGCAGCTTGAGGTTTTTTTTAAAGACAAGTTAGGTGCTGTGGTAAAAAGAATGACTGTGAGCATGTGCAGACTGCTTTTCCTCACCACTGACTAATGACAAACAGGAGCCTCTTATTGGAAGGAAAATTTAAGAGATACAATCAATAATTTCTTTTGACATGTTTCAAGACAAGATAGCCTTATACCTTTCCACTGATAAGCTGAGCTGGAATTCAGTGATTTATTGAAACTTCAAGGTCTTAACTGTGATGGGACTCCAATCATCAGACTGGAACCCATTATAATAATATAATAACAACATTAAATTACACTGGGGAGCAGCATTCAAGATAGAATGAAAAGTACCTTTGCTCCAAATGAAACAAAGGCTGACATCCTGTTCAGTATTTACGATGTGATAAACTGAGCGTATAGTCTCATAAATATTGCTATTCACACTGATGGTCATGGCACCATTATCAAATGAAAGTGGAGTGCATCAGGTTTTTAGTTTATATTTATAAATAATGGGTTTTGTTTCCTGCATGCACATTTATTTGTGTGTGTGTGTGTGTGTGTGTGTGTCCAAGAGAGAAAGAGAAAGATTCTTAACCCCATTTGTTCTTTTATGGGTGGGGCAGGTGAGCTCTGCTCTGCTTTTAACCATATCTTGGTTAATGTCTGTGACAATTCATCCATCATGCCAAACACAGAGCAGTCCACAGTCCACACTCCATGCTTCTGATGAAGTGCTTGCTTACAACAATTAGTATCATAATCATCTTTAAGGTCCCACAAGACTCCTTCTAGTATTGTGGCAATCAGTGTTCTAAGAACCTTATGGAAGGATTGCTATTGGATTTTCCCTTGTAGCCAAAATGTGAGCTTACCAATAATCTACCCGGCCTCAACTTGCAAAAGCTGTGTCTTGTCCCTGATGTCACAGCAAATATTGATCACACTTGGGAAGCTGCAACACTTCTCATTTTCTGAGAGATTCCAAATCTCCTTATTTCATAAAGGGAGAACCAAGATAATGTGTTTTTCTTGTTTACCTTGCACTGAATTCTTCAGTCTAGAATTTTGTTTTGTTTTTAGAGCGCTTAGCACAAGGGCAAGTGCATTTGTGGACCCCTAGCATTTTGGCTTTTAAAAAAATCAAATTTTACCTACCCAGATCCCCCACTTAATCAGCTATTGAAAAGATCAAAATCTAATCAACTATATCTTTCTTTAAAAAGTTTAATATAGTATCTTCACCTGAGAAGAAAAAGTTACTATCATGACAAAGATGATGAAGCAATAAGGAAAAGAAATTTTACCCTATATTACGGAATTAGGAAAAAAGAATCCTCCAAGATTTGTCTTTATTGTGTAGATGTGCTACTGTGACTTACTGACACTAGATGGCAATAATCTCACAGCTCCACTAAAGGAGGAAACAGATCAAGTCAATTAGAACAATTTCTCTGTTAGCTTGCCGTGATCGTATAGTGGTTAGTACTCTGCGTTGTGGCCGCAGCAACCTCGGTTCGAATCCGAGTCACGGCAGAATAAGAAAAATTTTACTTTCTCTCTTAAGAAAAAAAAAGCTTTGCAAAGAATCACTTTCCTTTTAACCCGTATGCAATGCCAGTATTAATGGTGAACTGAAAATTCATACATGTTTTGTTCAGTCACACAAAACTTTCTCTGTGTATTACACTGCTCACCACACAAGGAAATACAAAATTAGTACGCCAATCCAATGAAAAGGAGACACAGAGCTATTTCTGGTGGTATTGTATTTTAGAAATAACTCAAACTTATTATCTTGAGCATGTTTCTGGGGAGTGTTTGACATACAGAAGATGTCACTTATTTATGTGCTTTGATCTACACAGTTCTATAGGCTCACAGCTTTCTGAACAAGCATACCTTTCTGTATCAACAACCCAAGTGCAGATATTTGGGAGAGACCCTTCTCTTAGTCTTGCTACCTTCACAGACACATTGCTGGGAACAAGACCTTCATGATGGTTACTCCCAGGTTTTGGAACTCCCTCTCTAGGATGTCTCCATCCTTGTTGTCTTTCCATTAGCAGGTTACAACTTTTCTGTTCCAATGGGCTTTATGGAACTGCCTGTCAGTGTTTTTTATAATGCACTATTCTATTTGTTTTTCTCCTTTGCTTTTTAATAATTTGCTTAAATAGTCTTAATTCTAATTTAATAGTTTAAACTAGCAGCGCAGAACTAATGATTTCATCACAAATTTTTTTTGTATATTGTCTTTGTATGTGTTTTATTTTTTTGTATGTAAGCTGCCTTGAATCTCAGTATGGAAAAAAGGTGGAATATACTCAAATAAATAATGATGATGATTTTTGCATAAAAAGAACATTCACCCTAAGTAACTTTAAAAAATCTTAGAACTTACTATAGTCAAAAATGAAATTAACAAGCACACACACACACACACACACATACCACTCTGCTACCAGATTTCAAAGTTTCCTGAATGTATGATTTAGGAAAATTTATTTCCCCTTTTGTAATTCTAGTGCATTCACCAGTCCCATAAAAGTTGGTTATATAAACCAATCAGATAGAATAGATTGGCATGTAACCTAATATAATTATGAACTGAAATATTTAAAACATTAAAGGATTAGTAACAGTAAAAATAATCAAATTAATACAATCATAGAATTCAACATTAGTCAAGTAACATTTATCTGATGCTGATACATTAAGCCCATTTTAATAACTGTTTTAAAACAGCAAGCCTTTCATAAATGGGCATGTTGTGAAGTGCCTGAATTTAGGAGTTCAAAAATACACAAGTTCCTTCCTGCCGTGACTCGGATTCGAACCGAGGTTGCTGCGGCCACAACGCAGAGTACTAACCACTATACGATCACGGCAAGCTATCTTGGAACTGAAAGTAGTGGTGTTTTTTTTTTAATCTAGACTAAATGATGACATCTATATAATTGGCGCCATCTACTGACCAACATATACATATAAAATTTGCTTTGTCATGGCTTGAAAGAAACATGTTTTCTATCCACCACCCCAGCAATGAACTCCACATTTATTTCAGACCATTTGTTTGTGTATTCTTCAGTATAGGAACCAATGACGTGCAAGTGCACAATTTTTTTTATTGATCCTGTAGGAAAGATGTGTCTAACAAATTATTTTGGTTTGTTGCAAAAATAGGACTGAGATGGAAATATGGTGAATGGTTACTTTCCGTTGAGTTTGTACAAAAAAAAAAAAGATAATTGGTTATGTCTTAAAAACATACAAAACTTGTAATGAATTAAGCTAGGAACCAGATAAGTAACAAAATGGTAGGTAAGGATCTGATGGTTTTAAAATAGCCAAAACTCTAAGGGAGCAAAATGGCAAAATCAGTTGACTGTTGAATTTTATAATGGCCCTACAATCAAAGTAACATTGTTTCTTTGGTTTTTCTATTATCTTAAGTTTTTGGTAAGAATATGTTATAAATAGAACTTAGGGCCACATGTTATAAATCTAATTACGTGATGATCAAAGTACAGTTACAGAAAATCTCCATGTAACTGTTTCAAAAAGAGTCAGTGCCATCTATAACATGTCCATGTTGCATCTCAACAACAACAAAGACTTCCTGTTAAATGTGCAGAGGAAGGAGAAAAACAGTGGGAAGCTGGGGAGGAAATAAAGCCATGAGAGTTTTGCTCCAGGTCTCCCTTCTTTCTGACCTGATAGGAATACATTCTTTGAGAAACAATTTCACAGGCAACACAAGAGAAAGCGTTATTACCCACACCCATTTTCTTCACCAGTGAGACTTTCCAGAGAAAACATTACAAGATCTTGTTTACTTTGGATCATAAGCACTTTAGCTTTCTGCTGTATCTATTGCATAATTTTATTTACATATACAGTAGCAAACTTTGCTAAAAGTACTCCTACCACTTATCCTTTATCAGATTCCCCTATAAAAGCTCTGAACTCCAGGGATGTTTTAATCAACCCAAAATTATCTGTCTCTGCAAATTTTAAGCTGTCTTGTTCTCTTACTGACACATGCTAAAAATCTGGATTATCTAAAACTAGAGATAAGTTTAATAAAGAGATATAGTTTGCTATTATCCACAGATAACAACAGTACACCCCTTAATTATGTGACACAAGTCTTAGAAATTTCACAGTTACAGCAATCATTGTTTCCCATATAAAGATTTTTGATAGCAATGTGTCAGTTTTTCTAATGAGAATTCTATGTATGTTTCAAGGGAGAAAATGGACCCTTGTAAAATAAGGGATTATGCAGAATAGATGTCAAATCATAGCAGGAAACATGCTAAATACTTCACAAAGATTCCAACAGAGACAATTCTTGGTATAACAAAATGGATTTGCACTCATTAGCCAACCATAATGAAATGAAACCATACCATTTTATTAAAATAAACTATACCCTTCAATTTTCTTTAGTGTAGCATCAATCACGTGAGAATATCAAACAATACTCCAGCAATTAAGGCTATTCTGATAACTGCTATAGCTTGAGATCACTACTGAAGGTATAAATTTCACAGCTGGACTTTGCAGTGCAGTTAGACACATTCACCCAAGCCAATTATAATCTACAGTTAAATATAGTGTGCAAGTAGGGTTATCAGTCATAACATATCACAGAGACAATATCTGGAGGTTTAATGCTATGCTGAATTCCACCACAAAGTGTCCATTCTCTAGTATGAACTGGACTGATTTTAAAGTGTGGGTTTAAGACCAATATAAGCTATATTATATAAAATATATAAAATAAGAAATCATCCAGTTATGCTTCCTAGAAAGATACAAGATTAAAGGTAAGGAAGAAAAGAATTATCCCGTTATGTCGGATCCCTGCTCCATGTCTAGAACAGAATATATAAGATGGAAAATTTCAAGGTGATGTGAATCTGCCCCTGCCCTGAGACCTTGGAGGGCTGACTCACCCTACAAGTGTCACTTTTGCCTCCAACCCCCATGTGTCCTCATTACATTCTAAAAATCTGACCTCTCAGAAGTCTCTGGGGGGAGCAACTGGCTATATGGGGGTGTTTTCAGGCCACCCAGACCTATTCAAGGCCTGGTAGGACTTTTCTTGATTTTTTAGTCACTTCTGAGTTAGAATAAACACCTTTTGAAATAAAACACGGCAGGAGTGCAAAATGTTGAGACTCTACCCAGGCTGCCCATGTGCAGTGAGATAACAATAATGTACCCCCAAATTATATTTCTCATGAAAAGTGTTAATGGAAATATTTGTGGTGATAACATGGTAAGGTTTCTATGCATGTATTGATGAGTCTACCTAGAAATACTATGCAAGTCGCATTATCACCCCATTCAGGAATGATTCATTCAAACTTTGATAGGCCAAAAAGAGTATCTAAAATGGATTGAAGATTGTGGAATTTAGTTTATGAACAACGAAGAAACAGTTGGCCCATTATAATCAAGAAAGCTTCAAAGGAATATTAGGCAAGTTAGATATCTGAATCATCAAAATACATAGAATTATTTGCATTTATATTTTAGAAACTAGAGTCATACTTCCAAAGTTAAGCATGCCTAGCTTTCAGCACTGCTGCTAGGAGAGCAACCTATATACTACTGTGAAGGAAAGACTGTATCAAAGAAGTGAGAACAAATGAAATTATAATGTTCCACACAAATTATTTTTGGATGATCCAGAAAATAATTTCATTGAGATTTTAAGGCCCATCTGCCTAACAGATCCAGGACTGAAGACAGCTACTTGAATGATACATGCAGCTCGCCAGATGCTGCACTTCAACTCCCAGCACTCCCAGCTAGTAGAGCAAATGGTGACAACATCTGATTGGCCAAAGTATTTCCCTCTTACTGTGGATAAGGATAGAAAAAAGACAATTGGCGAGTATATTAGGGACAATGGTGAGATGTGGCTTTCAAGAGTAACAGGAAGTAGTACTCAGTCGCATAGGGATGGGGGGGTGACAGGGTAGTGCACTCCCAGCTGCATTTTTTGGGGGTCACTGCAGCTCCTTGCTTGCTCTCCCCCATGCACCATAGCCCCACCTCTACGTGTCATAGCCACGCCCCATCCATCATAGTCCCGCCCCATACATCGTAGCCCCGCCCCATGTACCATATCCATGTCCCCACATGCCATAGCCCCATCTGCACGTGCCATAGCCATGCCCCCTCCGACCCCTCCCCCTGCCTCCCCCCACGTACTCCAAGCGCTGCCACTGGAAGTACTGGAAATATGACATATACCATTCAAATCTGTTAAAAACTGTAAGATCTAATCATGTCTGCAAATAATAATAGTCAGCAGATGTGGCAGGTGAATGGGGATACAGAAAAAAGTTCTTATACACTTTCCAAATAAATTTTGTGAAACTGCTATTTTGATTATATTGTACTAAGAATTAAGAAGGAAGAAGGAAATGAATGGAAAACAATGGAACAGGAGAACCACAGAACAGTTTCTGGATCAAAAGTTTCTTTAAGTTTTTCTCAAGCTTTTCTAAATTGAAAATTATAAGGTGATGAGTAATGTTTGATCACACGCAAAAATTTAATTTGTTTAGAGTGTTTAATAATAATCAAGAGCCTGGTGCAAATCTCCCTCTTATTATTATAAATTCTCTCTTACATGTTTTAAATTGAGTCAAGCTCTCAGGGAATAGGAGTTCTTTTTCTGAAGACTTTATGAGAAGAAAGAAAACTACAAACATGCTAAACAGTAGTTGGGCTCCTCCTCATTCTCAATCTGTTAAACCTCTCGTCCATAGAATTCAAAATGTATTAAGGAAGTTTGTTAGCATTTAGTCCAATACATACTCAGATACATGAAAAGGCTAAGGGTTGTCAGTGACAATGTAAGCAGTGGTCCAATTAACCGTCATTTTGAAAATGCAATCCTGTATATGTCTATGCACATTGACTCCATCGAGTTCTGGCTTCTAAGGCCATTTCCACACTACTTTGTTCTAGTGCTATTATTCCACTTTCAGCATCCTGTGGAATTCTGGGCTTTGCCGTTTCCTGAGGCCAAAGAGCTCTCTGGCTGAGAATTCTAAACGCTCCTCCCTAAACTGCAAATCTCAGGATTCCATAGGATGGTGAAAGTGGGATAATAGCACTATAACAGTCTAGTGCAGAAATGGCCCAGGTATGTCCAGAACTAGGTGCAGTCCTGATTTTAATCCTTTTCAGAGCCTGGGAATCTGGCCTCAGTGGCAAACAGCACCTACTGCGACCTCCAACTGATATGACAGCTATGACCTATTCCTGGCCAGGAATGGTACAGGCACAGTGATCCAGGGTTGGACTTTACAGTGACCTGTTCTTGGACTTAGTTCAGAGGTTTCAATAAGTACAGAACACAGTAAGTAGGCTATTTAGCAGGGCCTCCCATGTGTCTTTGGTTGAAAGATCTGCACCGGTTGCCAATGAGATAGGGGTTACTTTTGGCCTATACATAAGCCCCTGTACAGCTCATGGATGAGTTATCTGAGAGATCACCTTCTCCTCTACATCCCCCTGATCCTTATATTCTGAGGGAGATGTATGCGCAATCTTGAGTTTACGGTGGATCTCTGTGCCTAGACTATCCCCGTCCAAACAGGCCCAATGAGGTTGCTTGTGCAAGAAGGGGAGCTTTTCTGCTCTGGTTCCCACCATACAAAATGGCCTCCTCACTGCACCCCAAGTTGGCTGCCATCAACTACCATCTGTTTCCCAAGGCATTTTCCTGTTCATTTTCTATTTTGTTAACTCTTACCAGTTTATGGCTGGTTTTCAATAAATAATTATGACTTGTGTTGTTCTTACTATGTTATTATTTTAGTTACTATTTTATTGTATCTTTTATTTTATTGTGAATGACTATAGGAGCTTTTAAGAACTGAAAGTAGTACAAAAATGTTTAGAAATGAATAAACCTAGAAAATCAGCCAAGTGGCTGAGTGTGCTTCGCTTTCCTTTCATTCTCTTCTGTACGAAGAAGCCAAGAAGGATGTAAAGCTAGGTCCCCCACCAAAGCACTCTCCACCCAGGGACCTAGTGATGGGGAGGTGCTGGCCCTTTCTGGCCTTCCACCCCCACCCCTGGACCCCATCCCAGTGCCCCACTCCTGCAGTACCCCAGACCAGATCCTCACTGCTGCAGTGGGTGTCCACAGAGGGTGAGCAAAATTTAGGAGGGAGGAAGAGCAGTCCTTGCTTTCTTCTGTTTGCATATTTTTCAGGTTTGCCAGGGAAGAGAGCCAAAGAAGCAGCAGCACTGAACTTTTCCTTTCCTCAGCAAAGCCTGGGCTGGTACTGTGGGCTCCATCTGTTGAAAGTGGGATAATAGCACTAAAAAAGTGTAGTGCAGAAAGGCCCTTAGTCACTTTATGGTTTTTTTTAACCTTACATTGTAAACAGTCTACCCCCACCTTAATAGATATAACGAATGCAACACCATAGAAAACACAGGTATACCTCAGTTAACACAGTAGATGTGTTTCTGGGCTTTCCTTCATCATTCTCTCAATGCCAGTCTGTCACAAAACAAAACAACCTTCCTGCTAGATAGAAGACAGGAAAAGAGAGGCTGGGCTGTGCTTCCATAAGAAAACTTGCAAAAAGGAACTTATTTGTCAGAGGCTTCATTATCCAAGGTATGCCCTACTATCCCACTTTGCCACATATTTATACAGTATTGTCTGTCTCAAACTGAAGCATCCTAACCTGTCCAACCATCTAATGAAACTAAACTACCCACTTTCCTTTTCCAACAAACTCAGCCCTATCTTCACAGCACTTGAATAAAATCTGCTTTCAGGATGAGTGCTACACTAGATACAATGCCATTAGGACAATCAGCAATTGTTTGAATGACTGTTACAGATTACACACCAACTGCCTGAGCTATTACAGTATATTCTTACTTCCTTCTGTGCCTAAAAGCTTTACAGTCTAAGCAGGAACTTTTCTGCTCCTTCTCCCCCACCTCCAGAAAAGAATCAAATCTCAAAGTGCCCAGCCACTTGTTTGAAAGTGAGTGAGCTGATGTTCTACTGTCTAGGCAGTCTGAAGAAACTTTTACTGCACTCATGCAATTGCGATGGGAAATACTGGTTTTGTGTGGTTTTTTCTTGCTTGGCTTATTAAATTAGTTAAAAATAAAAACTGTGTTAAATCTAATAAAGCCAGCTCACTTCCACCTCTTCTCCTCATTTTCTGTCTGGCATTAGGTTAGGCCTCTGCACTGTACACTCTCTGCAGTTGCCCAGCCACAACCAGTCTATTTAATAACAGGCCACTTGCAGATGCTGGCTGAGCACTATAGGAGGCACTGCAGTGCATCATATTAGCGTCCTCACTACCCTTTCTTCCTCCAGTTGCAAATCCTTGTGTCTGCCAAGCCACATTGTTCATTAAAATTTATGCTTACATTTATTTGTTTGAATGGGCTGAGTCCCTGTCTCATCTCAGCACTTCCTGTATCTCTGTAATAACCATCCTATGTTTTCCAGCACTAGTTTTGGATGCATGAATTCATCCTATTCTCTTAACTGAGAAATTCTAACTTCACTTCACAGTCACTTGTAGTTCTTATTGGAACACCATTTGATATATCAAATATTTTTTACATTGTCCCACATCTGGTATTACTGTGATATGTTCACCAAAGTATGCTTAATAACCACACTAATACACATCGAGAATGATAGCAGATGTTGAGACTGCAGTCTTTCGACTCTGCAGTTCACACATTCATAATTTGGATTAAGATTAACACATAGGTGAAGGGGTAAAACCTGAGGAGGCATGGCTCAATTGTAAGTCATAAGGATAAACCAGGACTGAATGGCTGTCCCTAAGTGGGGGAAAAACAAGCAGTCATAGGCTTTCAACACTTCCTTTGTGCCATCAAACCTGGTATGCCTTGGCAGCACTTTTCAATAGAGCAGCTATTAATAATTTAGAAGTTACATCAAGTTGCACTTAAGGAGAGTGTCTCCTAGCACATCTGATACGCTGTTCAATGTTAAAGTGATAAAAGTATTGGCCTCACTTCACTCCTACTAGAATAGGACAGACGCGTTTTCAAAGTTCATGTCGCCAAGAGGATCTGTGTTCAAAGAGCATGGAACCATAGGAGTCCTCTTCTCTTTGCTGAGGACAGGCTCTGTTTTTGTATTAAGACTAAATACTTAAGGAAAACATCAACAAAAACAATAACCTTATTAACCACCTTTTCTTTATTCCCATATTAGCAGCAATTATTTCCCTAAAACCTCATTTTTTCACCCACCTACCCACAGATCAATCACGCATATTGCCTGATGGATTTCCTACAGAAGAGCTTTTTGTTATTGTTGTTGAGTTAAAACAGATGGGGAGCTGGGACTAACGTGCCTTATCCAAGTCTTCTTCATGAGTGCATAGATGAACCGGGATTTCTCCCCATCCATCCCTCTCTTGCAGCACACAAATTAAGTCAGAATAATCTGCTATGTCAAAATTCAAGCTTAACTTTAACACTTTCTCCATCTCTCTCTCTCTCTCTCTCCCTCACATACACAAACACACAAGTTGTATTTTGAGATAATATGCATAGAGATACCATGCCTTACAAAAACTCCTGGTGTTCATGGGTAGGAAGGAGTTTTAAAAGACTGAGGAATATACATGAAATAAACATGGACTTGTTCATGGCAAATGAATGTGCAAAAGTACCTACATTTTACTTTGAAGAGGTGCAAGGAATTTCTGTTCTCCTTATGTTGCTGGCCTACTACTCCAATCATCCATCATAATTGACTATATTGGACAGGGCTCTTGGATGCTGAAGCCCAATGACTTCTGGAAAGCCACATGTTTCACCATGACTTAGGTACAGTTGCTTACAAAATAAATTATCCCAAAATTATTAAAGGCTCAACTTGATAAATATAAGGGATTAACAAGAGAAGAAGGCAAATTTAAGACAAAAAGAGCCCACCAAAAAACTCACATCTGTTTTATTCTTTAACAAAAGTTGCCATAATGACTTGGCTACTGTCATAAGCAAACAGATTTGAGCAAATATACAGGCCTTGCATCTGTTTTGTCAACACTGTATGCATTTTTCATGATTTGCATTCAGGATGGAATGTCTTTTAAAAGTTCCTATATAGGGTTTTCCTTGTAGTTCTCTTGACAGTCACTGTATCTCTCTTGACCGTCTGTGAGATGAAGTATGGGAATATAAGGACCTGTAACTAGACAACTGGTCCTTTATTTACATAAAGAAGTTTTACTCAACTCATCTGACAGATGCAGTACCAAGTCTCTTCAAATATTAACTGTAAGACTAGAATACCTGTATCCAAATTAGCTGATGTTCCTCTGTTTATCCCCAAGAGAAAATAAATATTTATAAGACCTGCAGCCAGAGTGTTAATTAGGATGGGTTACAGGGCTCGTCAGTTCCCATGCTACAACAGCTCCACTGGCTGCTTGTCTATTTCTGGGCAAATTCAAAATGCAAGTTACGACCTATAAACCTCTATGTGGCTCAGGTCTAGGCTTTCAGAAGTTTAATATCATATCATATATTCCTGTATGATCCTATCTGGGCGCTCAGCTCTTCAGGAGAGGCCTTTCTTTCAGTCCCACCAGCTTCCCAAGCATGTTTGGTGGGAACAAGAGAGAGGGTCTTCTCTATGGCTGCTCCCAAGCTTTGGAACTCCCTCGCTAAGGATTCTAGGGTGATTCTCTCCTTGCTCCCCTTCTACCAGCAAGTGACAACTTTTCTATTCTGTCAAAGTTTAAGGAATTGGCTGTAATAGGCTTTTAATAATTTGTTGTTTTGTTGATTTTTATGTTCTGTCCTTTAATAAATTTTAAGTCATTTTAATTATACAGAGTGTTTTAAAAATAACACACATATACATATATAACTGATCTTTTTGTAGGTTTTTAATCCGTATTTGTACTAGTATTTTGTAAATAATCTTGAGTCCCAGTATTGGGAAAAGGTGGGATATAACTGATTAAAATAAATAATATAAAAAATTATAAATCTTTAAAAATGCAAGATGGCATGAGTTAATACAAACCCATGAGATTACCATGATCAGATTATCATGTAGCAAATTACTGGACATGACACAGAAGTTTATAATATCTCCATACCTCTAAGCCTGGGAAAATAAACTACAGGTCTCCCTGATGCTGAACATTAATAATACCCTCAACTTCAGAGCCTGTACAGTTAAATTTGGATGGGTTCCACAAATCATCTTCACCAAAAGACAACCCTTTTGTATTCCAAGAAAAGTGAAAGATAATATTTTTTAAAAAGTAATGATGGATTAACTTTGCCAATATTGGTAATCTTATTTTATAGCTGGAGAACTAAGCCTAAGCAATGTGACCAGCTAAGAGCCACCACATCCACACATATCTCTGGTCTCATACAACCTGTGCAACAATACTTCATCTGATTATGGGCAATTCTTCCCTCACACTTCAAAGCTGTATGATCTAGACACTTCAGTTAAAGGATACCCCACCCCTCATTCTCTGGGGAAAGATTTTCAGGAGTTGTAAAGAGGATGAAAGATAAAGGCCACTTTCTGCTCATGCAACCATTAGATGAAATCCTTGCACTTCTCAGATCTTTATTCCCAAATTATTAATTATCAAAATGTTTGTGCTTACCTTTAAAGCCCCACACAGTTTGGGATCAGATTTCTAATCCCCTGTCATCTTGTCCATTGTTTATATCATGATTAGACTTTTCCTTCAGGTGAGGCAGATGCAATCAGGGAGAAGGTGATGGCACCCCATTTATGCAATTACTTCCTGAGGGAGGTTCAGCAAGTGCTGTTTTTTTGCAGGAAGGGAGCCCCAGGAAGAAAAGACATTCAGAGCACAGAAAAATGAATATAACAACACACTGAAATCATCCATAGCAGAGCAGTGCCAGAGTGATCCCCATTTGTCTTCCTAGGATCTGCTTTTTGTTCTCTCATGCTTTTGTGTCTTAATATGTTTGCTTCTTGAACAGCTTCTTTTATTACAATTAGTCTGATTTTGCCCCATTGTATTGACTTGATTCTTTGTATTTTATTATGAATCACATATAAATGTACAAAATGAATAGCTGCATAAATATATGCTGTAATGCCCTTCTATTAATGTTTCCCTATTCTTTGCTTTGCCTCCTTGGCTGCAATTGTGGGGGAAAAGAAAGTGATGGTATCACACCACATGGTTTTACACTCCTTCCGATGGAGACACTTTGGCAGGTCACATTCATCTCCTTATAACTTATAGGCTTCAGTTCTTATGGTGAAAAGGAAAAAAAAACCTTGTCTGTGTTATATCCAGTTATAATTTCTTGGAATGTAGTCAACTTTAAACATTTACATTGTTTTTTAAGTCTGTGTGAAAATCAAACACTACTTAATTTACCAGAATGAGATACAGAGGATTTATCTGTAACTGCACTATGATGTTCCTTTAATTCCTTACTAACATAACTGCTTACCTCCTAATAGGTTTTTAGCTTAAGATCTAATCATCCACTCTTGAATTAAGATGCCTGAATGAAGCCGACTCATTTGGAACTAAGTACTTTAATGTCAACAAGAACATATGGTATTGAGACTGAATTACCAAAGATCTCTTCTGAGCCACCTATTATGGAAGCAGGACTAAGACCCCGGTATTATTAGTAGTATACTCATTTATTCGCTAGCAAATAATTGAGAGTAAGACCTTCTCAAGAAAGTGGAAATAGTCTAATAATTGCATGCAGCAAGACTAAGGCACTTCTCTATTCACTCAGTTTTCACTCCCACTGTAAATTACGACTCACATTCATCTATAAATGCCACTTTCAAAAAGAAATTAAAGCAGATAAAAAGAATAGTTCAGATTCAGTTATCCAAAGCTCAGCATTAACACAAAATCAGCTGATGCTCCTTGATTTCCCTTAAAAGTGTTAAGAAAACTCGCTTACTTACCCAAATACATCTGGTGCTTCTCAGCCAGTGTTAAATGTGAGCACCTCTCACTGCAAACAGAAGTCAGCCTTACCTGGTTTACTGGCAAACAAATCCTAAATGCATTAATTTCACACAGTGTATTTAGAACCAAGATGTTAATGTTATAAGGTCAATCAGTATGCATTTAATGAGGTCTAGCCATCAGAAAACAAAACCAGGGACATGAAGAGCTCAACTAAAATTAATCAAGATAGTCTGGGACTTTGCAGAATTCAAAAGTAGTTTAAGCCAAAATTCCACTCAGTTTATTACCCTTAAAAACAGATTCAAGATATAAAAAATAATTGTTGGTTACAGTTCGTATCCAACTATTCCCCATCGAAGTGCTCCTAAATTATACTTTTCAAATTGGAGGGGGTATTTTTTATATGAGAAAATTGGAGTTTAAAAGTTACAATTTTAGGGCAAATAACAAAGAATATCAAATTGCAAATTTAGATGATTTGAACTCTTACATTCTGTTTGATCAAAGTAATCTCATTCAATATTTTTAAATCCAAATGGATGCATCTTTGAAATCACCCTGTAATTTATATTCTGGTGCACAGAACATAGGCACCATCCCAGACTGCCAACTGCTACAGTCTTTGAGGGCACACAGTTCTCGGGAACAGCAGTTTTTGGGTCCATAAGAAAGATGGCAGAATTATGGAATCCACATGTTCAAGTCCTTCGTAAGGATTGCAATAGCTTTTTATTTTGGCTTGCTTATTTTGGCTTTGGTTCATTTGGCTTAGAAACCTATAAGCTGCATTTTGTCATTCTTGATAGGTATTGCATATACTCGTGTAAGTCTAAAAATTTTAGTCAAAAAATTGTTCCAAAAAACCTGGATCAACTTATACTCAGATGAATGTAAGCCCTGTATCTTAACTCTTATCAAAAAAAGACCCATCTCTATCTCTCAGTAAATACAAGAACTTAAGTCTGTCCTGGGAGAAGCAGCACCAACCTCTTCTACTCTCTCCTTTGCAGTGCTTTTTCTGGCCTTTTTGAATGCCCAGGTAGGAGAATGGCATTTTTGTTCAAAGGAGCGCCAAGAAAGTACAGGTGGCAAATGGTTCTTTTAGGTTCCCCTGGGATGGACAAAGCTCTCACATCTTGCCACTCTACTCAAGAGGAGCAGATGATTCTTTTTCTGATAGGAGTTAATACTGTACTTTAACTTTTACTGAAAAAAAAATCCTCTTCTGTGAGTAGAGTGGCAAAAAGCCTTTTTGAATGCCTGCACAGGAAAATGGCTGCAGTGGTGGCCAGGGGTGGCTGGACCCCTAAGGCAGTGCTGATACTTTCCCCTTTCTGCAGAATGATCCTCGACTTATCCACGGGTCATATCAAAATAAACTTCGGCCAAAACCTGCCCACAACTTACCATATTTGCCAGTATATAAGATGCATTGGCATATAAGACGCATCCCATTTATACACCGGAGAGTACTGTTTGCCAGCATACAGGACACAATGGCGCATCCTATTTTCAAACAGTATTTTTCAGGAAAAAATGTGAGTCTTATACACCAGCAAATATAGCATACATGAGGTTGACTCATACATGAGTATATACAGTACATTTTTATTTTGCATTTGTATGTAGAATATTACATGTACCAATCATTAATTTAAACATGTTTTATTTGTGAACTATTTTTAGTATTCCGAAAAGTATCACAGGCATGTTTTAAAAGATATATAGATAAATGTAAGTATATATTACTCATTATATATAAATAATATTACAAAGTCAAGTAGGGAGACATATTATTAATCAAGGGCAACAGCCTTTCCCACCTCTTCAGCACTTCCGAGTCTGGCAACCTGCAGATGTACTAGATGACAACTCCCGTCATTCCCAGAAAACACAGCCAATGGCTATCCTGCCTAGGGACAGTGAGGGTTGTGGTCCAGAACACCCAAACGGTGTCAGGTTGGGAAAGTTTGATCTTGAGCTGCCAGACCTGATGAAATTGTCCACTAGAAATTGCCGTTGTCTGGCCCATAGGCTACTAGTTATCATCCTCATTACAGACCAAATTCTATCTCCAGATGTTATACATTCACGCCATCTTCACTGCTTACACTACTCTCATGTGAATTTTCTGTACATCTAAATTCTGGAGACTACAACTTTTCTGATAAGCAGAAAATAAAGTGGTTTTCTAGTTTGTTATAGGGTTTGGGGCATGCAAATGTAGTGATGAGAAAAGATTCCCCTTCTGAAGGATGGTCGACCATATATGCAGCTGAGTAAAGCCCTGTCAGGAGGAAAAAGAGAGAAGATGCTGGATTTCATAAATATTCCTCCACCAATGAATTTTGTAATATGTACTTAGAAAAAAAGTACCCCAGAACCTACCAAGGCTAAAATCCAGCATCAGGCTGTACAACACTAAACTGTGAAAACTATTTGTTGAATAGTACCATTATGCACTATGACAGCCAGTGTGGCATAGCGGTTTGAGTGCTGGACTAGTGCTCCATAGGACCAGAGTTCCAATCCCCACTTGGTCACAGTGGAAACTCGTTATATAGCCTTCGGCAGGTCATGCTGTTTCAGCCTAAGAGGACAGCAATGGCAAGCCTCCTCTGAACAAATCTTGCCAAGAAAATCCTATGATAAATTGGAGCCAACTTGAAGGCACAGAACAACAACGACATAGCCCTTTTCCACAGCACCCTCCCATCTTGCAATGGGGTCAGGAGAAAGACAAAATCACGACACTTCTGCATGACATTGTCGTGGTCCTGCCACCCCAGGTGGCACAATCATGGATTAAATCATTGACAGGTTTTCCCCATCAATGTCACTCAATTGTGCCACTATCCCGTACTTACCTGTCCTGCAGAAACCGCAGAAGCACGATGGCTGCTCTTCCTGCCGCGGTGCAGCCTGGGAAAGTAGCCAGCTGTGCTGCAGAAGGAAGAGGTCAGCTGGTGCAGAGGGGAGCATTCCCATTGCACTCCCCCCAGCAGAGCTGCTGCCGGAATCCCCACAGGACGACTTCACAAAAAGGTAGGGTGCAGAAAGGGCCATACATTATACAACAGATGAATCTGCTATAGTTCTATTAGTACTCTAAAGAAACTGTGAGAATAGCACTTCTTTTCTTGGATATATTTAGGTCACCAATAAAACACTTCAAAACGTTTCAAAACTGCAAAGGGAACAGGAGTCAATGTTTGTCCCTGTGCACACTCAGCAGGTGGTAGTAGTGTGTCACCAACAAACTGGAAGCACTATCGTGTCAGTTCCGGCTCCCATAGGCTTATTTTCACTGATTTTTTTTCCCATAGATTTTTTTTAAAGAGAAAGTAGTGGTTTTATCGTATAATGGACCATTTCTACATAAAAATTTGCCTCAAAAAGACAGAAAAAAAATGGGAATCCATGGGCTTTGGGGTGGTCCCAGAGGTCATGAAATGGAACTTGACTGCATCTAGCCTCCAGGTTGTGCTTCTGCTACTTCTGTCATTAAAGACAGCAGGATCAGCATTTTTACCACAGGATGTTTCTAAGTTACATGAAAAGTAAAAAAAAAAAAAAGCCAAAAAATGTTGAATATTGATGTGGAGATCATAGTGCTCCAAAATATCTACAAAGAGATAACCATGCTAATCTGTTTCAGTACAAAAAACAGGGAAGGAAAGGGTGGGAAAGGAATCTTAAAGGGCACCTTTAAGACTATCTGGTTTATTTGGGTATGAGCTTTCATGGATTACAATCCACTTCCTCACTAGATTACACACTAATTGACTGTACAGAGTTTTCAGCTTTGCTCCTATGCCTTTAACAAGGAGGAAAACAAAAGGATTAAATGCCAAGTTCTCTTCTTTGAATGGAAGAACCATTTGTGGAAGAAACAGCAATCCAGCAGAGGCTTCTGATATAGAAAGAAAAAAGGGAGGCAATTTTCACTGATTTTTTCCATCTGCAACACACCCCTGTAATGCCCTGCACCCATCTCAGAGGTTCTTCAATGCCTTAAGGAGATTCTCTCGAGCATGAGAGGCTGCTGAAGGTCACAGGAAATCAGCAAAAATTGCCTTTACCCTCTTTTCGACCAGTTCCTTTGATTAGAACTCTGCTGAGCTGATGCTCCTACCATTGGACGAATAGTTAGGTTCCAAGCCGTAGGAACTTAATGTTCATGTTATTATGTGCTTCCAAGTCATTTCCAACTTATGGCAACCTTAGGGCAAACCTATCATGGGGTTCGAACCCTGGTCTCCAAGAGTCCTAGTCCAACAGACAAACCATTACACTATGCTGGGAACTCATGGGAATTTAATATATGAAATTTTTGTTCTGAGAGAAGGGACAGGAAAGGTCTCACCAGTGTATTTCTAAATATACAATGATGCAAAACCTTTATTAGGACCAACTAATATTTCACAAAAAAATAAGCAAGCTTTCAGGTTCTCCACAAATGATTAACAATGCCACCATTTTATTTCATTGTATTTCATTTTATCTATACTCATCTTTTTCCCAAACTGGGACTCAAGGCATCTTACAAAATAGATAGAATTACAAATAAAAGCCCATAGCATTAAAAAATTTAACATATGGTTAAAAACATTTTAAAAAGTTGTCATTAAAATAATATTAAACTGGAATACTTCTAGAAATCTGAAGAACAAGAAGATGTGCTCAGTATTTTAGAATATTTTGGAAAGTCCTATTATTTACTTGTGGATTTAAATAAATACATTTTTCTAATGGGCCAATTCAACTTCTTAGACTTTTTAAAAATATTGCTGTTACTTAGGAGGCTCATATGGCACTGGCAGCAGTTAAAACGTGAGAAAAGACCTCAATCCTATTATGAAGTTAGACTTAGTGAATTTAGCTGATCTTACTTTTAAGAAAAAGTGTTTCAGGTCAGACTATAGTTTCTGAAGCTGATCTCTGGGTTATTGTCAGACTCTATGAGCAAAGAATTGATATTAAGGAATTAGCATTTTGAAAACAGGGTGGCTACTTATGAATACTGGAAGTAGAAGAAATACCACTACAAAAAAAAAAGAGAGAGAGAGACCAAAGACAACACTGAGTTGTATATAATATGTATATTCATATTTTATGTACACACACAAATAAGTATACATTATGTAGATATACATAATATATGCATATCATATAAGTTTATTGCATAATATAAGGCTGCAAACTGGGAAATAATGATACCATTTAAACAGATCTCATTATTGTGGGAAGACTGTGACCAATAATTCTAAACTCAATTGCTAGTCCTAACTAGGATAAAGCCAGAAGTAACAACCAGATTTAAGTAACCTGTATGCCTTAAGAAACCCTATGAAATTCAAGGGGTTGCCAGAAGTCGGTAAGTGACTTGAAGGTGTATACGTGCAGACACACACATTTGCCTAACCTAACCAAGTTATAGATGGTAATGATACACAAAAGAATGAAGTCAGAGGAGTCTTCAAGTTGTTTGTGTGTGTGTGTGTGTGTGCGCGCGCGCGCTCACTTTAAAGAAAACTTGTACTAGACAGCCTTTCAAACTGAAGCTATGGAACAGACTCTATTTAAAGGAAGAGTTCCCTCTTTAAATGTAGGGCAAATGATATTCTAACTGACTTTGCCATAGCATTAGGAAACAATAAGTACAAAAGCAATTGTTTGCATTCATATATTCAAATTGAAATTAAAATGTTCATTACCAAAAAAGTTGTTTTTTTTACACTATCCAAATATCATAAGCTGTCAAAAAGAGCTTGTCACTGAGATGCTTTTGAGCAACCGATGAATTGCAAGTAGAGAAGGTATTAGTATGAGTGAAGCTAATTATGACACTATCATGTCTTGCACATTCTGCAAAATGATCTAAATGTGACTTGCTTCTGTCCATTTCTTTTACATTCAAACAGTATTTCTCTTTTTGCAGTGCTAAAAAACCACCACTTGAGGGCACCTAAGCTTCTTTTGTCCTCTGGTTCTTACACCAATACAGAATGAAAATCAGTCTCCTGACATCAGATGAGGGTGCGCTCACCAGTCTTCTCCCCACCACAAGGCTATAGATGTGCATTTGCAAGGGTAAATATTCATCTGGAACTCTGAGAAGGAAAGAACAGCTTCAAGGGGCAATCTGGAGTCGAAAAGTAGCCAAACACTTAAGCACCTACTCTGCTTTTCCACAGAGAACCACAACCTGCCAAAGATATTTTTCTTAAATTTAATTTTAATGCACTGTAACAGTCATCTGTACGTGACACATATACTGCTAGAGACAACTCTGGCTCTAATACAAATCTCTCTTTTACATACATAACTACACAAACAGGACACATAAAAACAGGTTGCTTAGCTGTAACTGTGGTTCTTTGAATGGTCATCTGTAAACTCTCACATATTGGATTCTCAATGCCTGCTCAGACAATCTTTGGAAACTTCTAAAGTAGATCTCTTCCACTTAGAGCCTATCCCCACCAATAACACATACCCTTTGTATGGTTCAGATCTCCTCAGTTCCATGTCTGCCAGAGCAGCCAGCAACCAAGGAAAGCAAGCACAGCAATAGAGGGGAGGTGGATGGCTTGTGTGAGGGCACAGACAACCACTTCAAGAACTATAGTTACAGCTAAGCAACCTGCTTTTCTTCTCTGTGGTCTCTGTGACTCACACATATGGGAGATTAGCAAGCTATACCCACCTGGATGGAGGGTGAGTCTATGCTATGCCTCTGGCCCAAACATCAAATCTGTAGTGCTTTACAAAAATAAGTGGCCGATTCCTAGTAGCTGCCTGACAGATAGTCTGTACGGACAGACCAGCCAAGAAAGCAGAGGAAGTAGGGACAGCTTATTGAAATCAGAATGGACAAAGGAAGGCTCTGGCTTTCTGGCAATCTGGAGGCTAAGAAGATGGTAGCAGCCACCCATTTTGAAATGTGGTAAAAGGAAGCTTGACAACCTTGCTTAGGACTTCAATTGCAGAAAAAAAGTCCAGAGATTTTCTGATGTATTCTGTTCAAGGTGAGGGCACATCTGACATCTAGCATGTGCCAAGCAGGTTCATATTCTGTGGATAGGCTCAGGAAGAAGGTCAGAAATGCAACAAAAGGAGGAAGCCACTTTCAGAAGGAAACAGGATCACTTTCTCTTTGTGGAATTGCAGAAATGACAAGTCTACCTTCAAAGCAGCCAGCTCACTTGCCTTCCTGGCAGAGGTCAAAGCCATAAGGAACACCATCTTCCATGAGAGGAGTTGTAAGTTACAGGGGCAAGGAGTTTAAAAGGACATATTATTAACTGGGAGAAAACCTGCTGTAAGTCTGAGGCAGGAGCAACAGGAGTTCAAGAAGGAAAGGTGTTAATGAAATCTTTGAAAAAAACTTTTAAACAAGGGCTCCACAAACCGAGAAGAGAAGTGTCCAGGTTGAATGAAAGCCAAGATGGCAGCCACATAAACTCAAGAACTGAAAAATATGGTTAATGAAAAGTTGGTGCCAGTCCACATGAATGTCACTGAGAAAAGAGAGGAAATGCCTTCACTTATAACAGTACAACGTCCTGGTAGACTTTCTATATGCAGAGTGAAGGATGGCTAATGCCTCCAAGCCATGAGATGAAGGGTGTGAAGACCCAGGTGTCAAATCAAACCTTCAGTTTGGGTGAGGACATCCTAACAACATGGGTGTGAAAAAGGCTCTCTTCATCAAAGGGAAGGTCCTCAATAATGGCTCTACCTTCACCAGAGAGAGCAAAGAGCAAAGTCAGGTATGAGACCTCAAAGCAACAGCCCCAGAAAGAGATTTCACCACACAATCAGCTGCATGCCAAGTTGTAGTGATTTGTTGGGTGGACAAAATATGAGCCTCAAGATAGAAAGCACAGGCAGCTTTCTTATCCTTCTCAATCAGCCCTTCAAGATGCAGAGCAACTTTATCCCTTAGGTATTGTTGATACACCTCCATACAAGACTGATAGTTGGAGATATGAAGTGAGAACACCACAAAAGAACAGACTTTATAAGCCATGGAATCAACCATGTGCCCTTCTTTGTCTCCAGAAGCTGAGTGTGGCTTACTTGATGGTTTGGAAGTAGCCACCTCCACAATGACTGAGCTTGGCAACAGATGTTTGAAAAGCATAGCACAGTTGGAATCTTGGACTGAATACAGGTTGTCGATATGGTGAGATGTTGGCTGAATTGATGAAGGTGACTTCCAAGAGTGCTTAGCAATGTTCACCAAAGTGGGCAGGATAGGAATAGCTCCTGGAAAGTGAGCTTTGGAGTCGATATAACAAGGAGCTGCAGTTGCTGAATATCTGCAGTTCCAAAACCTTAGCCATTCTCAACACTTGATTAGTATACAAACAAATGTCATCCAACAGCAGGTCCTGGTTGGTCACATTCAAGTCCGGTGATTGATTAAATAGAGGATGAGAAGACGAACTGGAGTCTTCAGAGCCAGAACCTGAAGAATGAGAGAAGGGAGAGTGCCTGCCCATCAATACATCAGGAGAGCTGCAGAAAGAAGAGACTGCTACAGGGTCCTTCCTCTCAAAATTGATGCTGATGGAATAGCCTGTGATTCCAAAAGAGGAGTAGGGGTAGCTGAAACTCCATGCCCACCAATCTGGTGATAGGCGATTGACCTAGAAGAGGCTGCTGACCAGATGGGGATAGGTGTGAAAGAGATGCTGATGGTGGGCCTCTCAGGAACAGTGGACTTTGAAATTCAGCAGATCCATAATCATAATCAGACCTTGGCGGTGGTAGATAAGGATAATAGGGCCTATACCAGTCTCCATCATCATACATGTAGTAATGGTCCCAACAAGGTGGAGGACATGCCCAATAGTCACCACAGTATTGCGCCACTGGTGGAGGTGAGGGAGGAAGATGACAACAAGTGGGCTCCTGACAAGACAGTTCCTGCAGCATGCTAGATAAGTGCTAACAAACTGGAGACCTTGACTATTATGCTCCTGCCCCAGAACACAGACAGGACTCTTCCCAACAGCCACACCCTAGAGACAGGAGAGGGACAGTACCTACAGCAGCTAGTGCAGGTGGAAAAGGAAGAATCCTTTAATTAGTCTACAGTTGGCCAGGACACTGAAGCTATATAATCAGAAGCCTGGACAGCAGAAAGCTGCTGGAATCTACTGACTCCGTTGGTGGTGACAGCCTGGCTGACCCCTGCACTCTCTGCTTGTGTTCTTCAGACCTTGGACCTTTTTCTGGACTGTAGATTCTGCTCGTGGGCACTCTCTCCCTGGACTCTTGGTAAATTCAGACTCAGTAGCTCTGGACTGCTTTAGGACCATTTTAACAAACATTGTTTGCTAGTTACTGCTGATTATACAGCTGTGGAGCCTTGGCAGGTTGCCAGCATATGAGATCAACCTGTGCAAGGTGATGGAGAGATAGCTGGGAGTGGTAAATCAACCTCTCGCTAAAATGCAGATGGAAGATTAATTGAGTGCTTAACCCTCTGAATATGATTCCAGACAATGGACATTCACTGGGTTCAACTCTGGGAGAAGAAAGTCTTCTTCCAAGCACTCTAGAATAGAAACAGTAGAACCAGGCACGCAGGAGGCTGAGCCCACATTATCAGGAAACAGCAACTGAAAGACCCAGAACACACAGTATTGTCAGATTGACAGTATTAGGTGCCATTAGCACATCCAATTGCTTTGGAAAAGCCAAACATATAGGTGTTACTGCCCTGGCTAGCCCGAGCTTGTGGAATATAAAGATATCTCTTGATATCAATAATTCGGCCTCACATACCCAATCCCCTCCACGTGCTTGCGAGGCCCCCGGACAAGCATGCATACAGGCTCGGCCGATAATCGCCTTAATATTCCAACACAATACAGGCAGGCCAGAAATAGCCGACTCACAGCTTCAGGAGACCTCAAGGCAAGTACCTCAATTAGGTATACATGCAACTTTCAAAAGATCCTCTGCCCCGCACTGGCAGCTTGATGATCAAACTATACTACGCTCAAGCACTCCGAGTTTGCATACTGGCTAGCCTATTGATAATTTGGCTATAACTCAATCATTCAAATTCTGACCTTTCGGAGGCTTTGTCTCCAGCACCAAATCCATTGTTTTCCCCAAGTACGAACTAGCCTGTGGTCACAATTCTCCTTACAAAAACCCCTGACTTTGAGTGCTTCCTTGGATCGCTCTTGGCTTCCATCCCACCTTGCTGTCACTTTGTCCAGCGAGCCTTCCCCTCAGCTCCACGTGCTGAGATCCACGCTCCCCAGCTTCTCCGCTTCTAACCGGGCTTCAGGACAGGTGAAGTATCACCCAAACCAACAACTCCTCTAAAAATCCCTCTATCCCACTCCAACCTTTATTTCCTTAGTTATCTGTGTGAGTGTGCTGCATACACTGTTTGATTGTGTTTTAATAAAACATCATTTATTATTTCAACTTCTGTGTGCTCCTTGACTCGGCCTGACCCCGTAAACATAGGGTTCAAGATCTCGCTATGTTACCCTGCCTCTCATATTGCTAGGCAGTGCTCTTGACTAATTTCCCCAACTTATAAATTGAGAGCGCATGTAGGTGTCCCTCTCGGGACCCCAGAAATCAGGGTAACATAGGAGCACACTTGGATCTCTTCCAACAAGATGGTGAGTTGTCTGAAGAAATATCAGCAGGCTTGGATTTTTTCTTATGAACTGAAGAATCATCAGAATGCTTCTTTCACTTCTTGGAAGTAGCAGAGACTTCAGACAGAGCCTGCATGGATACATGCAGCACTGATGACCTTGAGCAGGGCTAGGCTGAATTGAAAATTGACAGTATTGAAGTTCTGTGATGAGTGAGGGACATATTGTCAGTAGTAGCATGATCCATCACTACAGATCAGTAGATGTTGAAGCTGATAGGACTGAAGACTGCCATGCACAAAGCAATGCCAGTAGAGGCTATGAAAAGAGACCTGTTTTAGGTGGCAAGATCAGCCATATTAGTGGCTGATTCTTAGAGAACGGCTTTAATACACAGAGCCTGTTCTGACAGACCTGGTGAGAAAAGACTTTAGAATGGGAGTATTTATCCACGACAAGAGCCTTCCCAAAGTACAGGAGGCATTTAGAATGGCCATCTGTCTGGTGGATCTTTTCTCCACAGGAGATACACTCTTAAAGTAAGCTATAGATGCCATTAACTGGAGAAGAGTAAAAAAAAAAAAACAAGTTGAAAAAGAGTAGGTAATGCATGAAGTTCCCAACAGTGCAGCCATGATGATGGATGAAAGAGAACTGCGGAGGTTTAAGCAGGAACAGTACTAGGCATGTGCAGTACAGGGGGTCCTCAGCTGGAGTGATCTAACTCTAGAAGTTTCCAAAGATGGTCCATACAGGTGCAGAGAATTTCATATGTGTGAGTCCTGGAGACTACAAAGAAGAACTGTTAGACAGCTAACAGTACTCACAAAAATACCTCACAGTATATAAATTACAAACCAGGGAAGGGATGGATGGATGGATGGATGGATGAATGAATGAATGAATGAATGAATGAATGAATGAATGAGTGTACACACACACACACACACACAGATACCAATATCAACATATTTTTCACAATAGCTAGAGAAGAAATTTTTTAGACTTCCGAATTAAGCACAAGTTCAGTCATACAGTCAAATTTTATGCCAGCAAATTTGCTAGAAGTTCAGAAATTTAATATATTCACCTCTAGTAGAATATTTTGTTCAAAAAGAACCTTAATCAGTTTCCCAGTCAGCTGGCTATGATTTCTGAGTTAATTAAAACACATTTTAAACATTAAGATGGCACAGATTATAATAGAACTTGGAATGAAAATATAGTGATAATTCAAAAAATGAAGATAAAACCTTATGTTTCAGAAAGAAAAGATGTTCATGACATATCTCTTTTTCTTTGGCAATATTATTCTACTAATTTTACGCGAAAACATCACACACACAATATGTTATAAATAACGTATTCCAAAATCTTTATTTTCCATTTCTATTTCTAGTCTATTTCCATATACCTGTACTTACAGACAGAATGTAATATTTACGTAATTGTTGTACCATTGAGGATTAGCAAGCACCCTTATCCAGATCTACAAGAGTGTTTACTGTCTGTCTTATAGTTCTTTTTCATATAGTCTGACAATATGAAATACAGATCACAGGAAAGCATCAAAGATTTTCAGTCTGTAGCAGTCAAGTCCTACCCAAAAGTAGCTGATAAAACACAAAAGAGAAAGGAGTTTGGCATCTAAGTCAGATGCAGACAGAACCAGGCTAGAGGGAAATCATGAGAGAGGAATCGCCAAAATGTCTGTGTTGTTTATAATTTGAAAATAAAACTTTATGTTAATGTGAACTTCATCATCATTTAAGTTCTTTTTCTTCTTCAGTTCCTTGAAGTGACAGAACAAGTTAGACAAATATAGAAGAAAAGGAATCAACCAACCATTCTTTCTAAACAGTTACATAATCCCCTCTGTTCATGGTACAGAATAAAGTCACTTGGAGTCATTTAATCAAATGTGGTATAGTAATTTAAGCCAGACAGTAGCATACATGAAGAGACGTTTGCTTGCTAACCTTTCACTAAATAAACAAATCTTTAACAGCTTGTGAGACAGGGATCAGACATCTCTTTTTCATGGTGTGCCATATATTATGAATAGTTTGCTGTACCTGAGGAGACACTGAATAAACAATTTCTATTTGCTCATACATTGATCTGTGTATAACAGATGGCACACATACTCCATTAAAAAGAAACAACCTTTGACAGAATTCTTTTATTTCATATAAAACTGATCATGGTTATGAGTGCTAACATGCATTTATAAACTCCACTCTGGTAACATTAGTTTATCTGAAAATTTCCCTCACCACAAACCCCCTGAAATTTAACTTTCTAATACAGTTTTCTAGAAAGGAGATGAAGAATGCTGCTGTGGACATAATTAACTGACATCTATTACACAGCTCAAAATAGCTTGAATTAACTGACCTTTGAATCACAAAGCTTCTTTCATGGAGTCCACTGAAATAATTCTTTAAAGATACAGGCCTTTTGCTCTAGTTGGCACTGAAAAATGTCACTAGTGATAAAGGCTGCAATCCTATACGTACTTACCTGGTAATAAATCATATATAGGACTGGACTCTTTCTGTATTAGGCTGTTATTCCTCTATCTGTAATAGATGAGGTGTAAATTAAAAAGATGAAACTGATAGTATCATCTGATATGTGCCTACTCAGTCTAAGTTCCATATACATTGAAGAAGGCACGTATAAGCTAAAACAACAAGTTTCATTTAAAAAGAATTACACCCAATCTATTACAAATCCAGAAATGACAATCTAATGAGGAAAATATAAAATCCTATACATGTATATGCAGCAGTTAATTACCCAAGGATTCAATGAGTCACTCCCAGGTAAGTATGTAATGAAGGGGTGAGAAAGGTGCATCTCTTTAGACATTGCTGAACAGCAGCTCCTATCATCTCTAGTCACTATAGCCAATAGTGAGCAGTGATGGAAACTGTACTCCAAGAGCATCTGTAGCATTTCCAGGGTACAGGATTGCACCTTAAAACTATTTTCAATAACCAACATATAAAAATGTGAGAGATATTTAAACAATCAGTTCACCCTTCAATCTCACCCTCCATGGCCAAGATTTAATATAATTCTGATTGAATGAAAAATCCCACCAGTGTACCAATGCTATATCTCAAGGAAGTTTGGTGTCCAGCAACAGCAGAAATGAGGCTGCTGATGGGTTTTGCTTTCCCTTCTGCCATCCATGCAGGCTCTGCAGGCACCAGTTCTCTCTATTTGGATATGTGGGCTGTTGATTCCCAGCTTCCAGTGTGCATGTTGAGCCTGGACTGGAGCAGGGGTTTATGTCCTCCCTTGATATTAAGTCCTGAGATGTCTCCCAGAAAATAGTAGCATGTGGTGACCAGAAAGTTGGGAAGGGGGAGATGGCACTTTTATAGAATCACAGAATTGGAAGAGATCACAGTGGCCATCCAGTCCAATCCCCTGCCATGCAAGAACTCAGATCAAAGCACTCCCGACAGATGGCCATCCAGCCTCTGCTTAAAAACCTACAAAGAAGACTCCACCACACTCTGAGGCAGCATATTCCACTGCCAAACAGCTCTGACCATCAGGAAGTTCTTCCTGAGGTTTAGGTGGAATCTCTTTTCTTGTAGTTTGAATCCATTGCTCCTTGTCCTAGTCTCTTCACAAAAGGCATTGTCTCTCCTTTCACCCAGCCTCTAGGTAACCTAGTTTCTAGCCAGATTCAGAAGTTGCAGACTTCCTGAAGAGAACAGAGAACTGCTTGCAGAAGGAAGTACTGAAAACTTTCTTGCACTTTAGAAAAGTACAACTAGTAGGGTGACCAAGAGTTGTGAGATAGTACGGAAACTATTATATCCTGGCCTTTGTTTTTAAAGGTGCGGGTAGATGTGCAACTGAAGTCTTAGGATGCTCCCACTGAGGCACCAACTTGCTAGGCTGCAATAGAAAAAATGATCTGTTTTCCCTTTGTTAGTAACTTGAATAATGAAGTAAGGAAAACAGTTGAAAACAATGATGATTGTGGTGGGAGGGAGATTATCTTTGTTGCTGTTATTTCTTATCTGCCTCTCCCTATGGATCGAGGCGGCAAACAACAACAAGTTATAATACCACACACAGCATCAGTTAAAAACACATAAAAACACATATGGATGCATGTGCATATGTGTAGCCCCCAGATGACACAGATGTAGCCCTTGGAGTCAAAAACATTGTGCACACTTGTTTTAAAAGAAAGTCACATCCAGTGTAAACATGTACACACTATGCAGAGGTATCAGTTACTCTTCTCTGGGAATAGAAATACATGACTGACTTTTTTTGCATATTTTAAATGTAGAAGTCAAAAGGTTATTGAATTTATATGGAAGATTGCACTCTTAGGCCATTTCCACACTGCACTGTTATAGTGCGATTATTCCACTTTCAACATCCTATGGAATCCTGTGTTTTGCAGTTTAGGGAGGGGCATTTAGAATTCTCAGCCAGAGAGCTCTTTGGCCTCAGTAAACTACAAACCCCAGAATTCCACAGGATGTTGAAAGTGGAATAACAGCACACTGTTTCACAAGTCTTGCCAAAGATCAGTAAATTTGGCCACCAAAATGGAATCATAAGAAATGTGGAGACTAGTAAAAGAATCAATTTTGGAAGAAGCCTTGAAGTGGTGTCTAAAAGGTTCAAAATGCTTTTCCTTACTTATTAAAGGCTTATCTGACCTGGTTGCTTTAGTGCAAATGCACATATTGTTAGTTTGGAATAAAAATATGTTGAACTGCCCCCCCCCTTTCTTTTTTTGAGATTTAGGAATCTATCCCTACTATCTCCATGTTATTTCTGTGCCAATTTTTTTATTAAAGAAGTAATGTCGAGGAACATGTGACAGCCAGCATGGTGTAGTGGTTTGAGCGTTGATCCACAGCTCTGGAGACCAAGGCTCAGCCATGGAAACCAACTGAGTAACCTTGGGCAAGCCACATTATCTCAGCCTCAGAGGAAAGCAAAAGAAAACTCCCTTTGAACAAAATATCCCAAGGCAATTCCATGATAGGTTTGTTTTAGGGTTGCTATAAGTCAGTATCAACCTGAAGGCACATAACAAGAAGCCCAGAAACACACCGACTTCATTAAATGAGATAAACTTGTATTGTTAGTGCATTAACAGAGAGGTAAAGGAGACTGAGAAGGCAGAGAACACTGTGGCAGGAAAGAGGTTTATTGTTAGTGATACTATCAATTAGTGTTCACATATACCCAATGCTAATTATGTTATAACTGAGACTTAACATGCCAGAACATCTCTAGTAGTAGTTATGCCTGCTCTTAAATAAAAGCAAGCGACATACATACCTTATAGTGAGGATAAACACAGAGTAGGGGGATGTCTTTTGTCCATAAACTTGTTCAGAAGAGATAAACACATTTTGGTTTTCAAAAGCAATGTTATGCATTTGGTTTGGTCCAAAAGAATTGGGGGGGGGGCTTACACCCCAGTATTTCTCATCCGAGACAGTTTTGATCTGTTCCAGCTCTCTAACTCTTGACTGGAATTTTTCTGTAAGCAGAGCTATCAGTATGGATGACATGAGGCAATATTTATAAGACCAGACAAAAGAGAGTTGACAGCCGGTAACATTCTGGCAATGTGTTCCAGTGGGGCCCAGGATGGCACAGGTGACAAGCAGAGATAATGCATCTTTTTTTTCTGTTACTAGACAGAAAATAAACATAACAAGAAACCACCCTGTACGAGAACTGGGTAAGAGGAAGAGGCACAGAGATGTACTTTGATCTCTATACGAAATTATAAGACAATATAGGTTCCTGTAGGAATGTAATGAGGAACAGGATAGTCTTGGAAGCGCTAATGCTGTGAAGCCTCATCTCATGCTCAGTCTGTGTGTGGAAATAAACTTATATTAAAGAAATATCACAAATTTCTAGATACTTTCTTTCAAGAAAACTGAGCTTAGGAGAGGGTTATAAGTACCTAACAGCACATTCAGTAAACATGGGAGGGTAGAGGCATCAAGCTCTACCACCACTTTGTGTGTGCCCAATTAGAACATATGTAGGTAACCTGCATTCTCTGCATACACAGCTCTATGTACAGAGAGCTCTATCCAAATTATTGAGAAGCTCATAGATCAGTATACATACTGCCTTCATATTGCATGTATATTCACTGACTGAGCATCTGAATGGTTGTTTAGTCAGAGCTGGGAAGAGCTATTGTGCAAAAAGGGCAAAAATTGCTACAAGCAAAAAATTGTAGCAGAAACAGTAACCCACTGCACTGAGAAACTTTATTGAGAAGTGCTTGAAAAGAACTGTATAAAGTGAGTAGAAATGACATGAAACTATTCATAAATAGTCATGATCAACAGATTTTACAATCCTATGGTTCCTTTTGCAGTGAGATGAACAGAACTGTACACATTCTTCCAACTGCATAGTGTTATCTAACAGATGTTAAGACACTGTTTCTTTCTTTTCTTAATAACTCCTGCATGGAATTTGCCTTTTTACTGCTACCACATTGACAAACTAAGTTCATTATGAGCTATCCATCTCAAGCACAGTATCTTTTTCCTGGTTAATCACTGCCAGATGAGGTTCTCTCAGTGTATACTGAATTTATTGAAAGGCATGATAAAAACATCTAAAACTGGCAGATAATGTTACAATTGCTATCTCTTATATAATGTTATATTTATATTAAATGCTATTTGATACTTTGTTTCCTCTGCCCAGTTCCAGATAGATTTATGGAGTGGAGACCAAAAGTGGGGGAACAATTGAATACCCCCACATACTGTAGCTTGGAAAAATAATAGAGGTAAAATGACAAAGGCACAGATCACAGAAGCCTTGGTTTATGGACTACTAATTCCCATCTGATTTGAGATCAGGATCCTTCTCACTCCCATAAATGATATGAAAAGTAGGTTTCTGAGGCAGACATAATTAAATAAAATAAATGTGCAAGAAAGGAAACTAGGTTTATTAGAAACACAGCCTTGCCAGAGTTTAATTTTTATCTAACACTAGTAGACAAATCACACAATATGTGTTGCATAGGTGCCTAGAAGCAGTCTTTTTGGCTTCTTTAATATGCGGGAAAATGCACCTGACACAAGTTGAGAGCTGCATATAACATATAAACTGCACACCTTTCATACTGGAAGCAATAATCATGACCCTTTCCCCTTGCAGCATCTCACTGGCCATAGTGCCTATCAGGGAGGTCACACGGAGGATTCTAGGAGTGACAGCTTGGTTGGAAGAGAAAGAATCAAAATCAACCTGGTGCGATGTCCCAGAGCTAGAATGCTACCAGAAGCTGTAGTGAGCAACGCAGAAAATCCAGAAGCTGGGGAAGATCAGATGAATAATGTGAATAAATAGGAGGTATCCTGCATGCAGCCACAGCAGGAGTTGTTTTTTCTGTTTGAAGGAAACATGGTGCCCAGTAATTGCCACATTTCCATCAAACAGAACTGCTGCTGTTTCACTGAGCAATCCACAGTACCAGTCAATACCTTACTTTCTCTCTGAAGACACACAGTTGGTGGACAGCAAATATGCAAGAGTATGGCTGGTGAGAGATACTTTTTAATCCACAAGGTTCAGACTGCTTCATGATTACGCCTATACATCTAGAGGGCAGTAGACTGAGAAAGGGAAACATAATTCAGATCAGGGGTGGGATTTTTTTTTTTTTTTTTTCTGGACAAGGGCCCACATTCAACCTAAGGTCGATATTCTAGCCACGGGAAAGAACAATCTAAGAGGGCTACACCAATGCTTTTTCCCAGTTTGGATATTTTTCTGCCAAGATGACAAAGCAAAACTGAATTCTATATGTCTACATAGAAGTAACCACCAGAGTAAACAGTTTTCAAGATGCAAAGCACACTTTATGTTTGCCTGTGCATCAGCCCCAGTGCCATGGTTTTCAAAAGAACAAAGCCCAAGGATCCAGTCTGAGGTTGTTACTTTCAGGGACACCACAAACTCCCAGCATTTTACTTGTATCTCTTTTTATTCTATAAGTCACCTTGAGTCTCACTCTTGGGGGAAAATAACACAGAAGAATTGACTGAAACAGTGTATTGAACTTCCTCAGAAAACACAACATAATCACAATGGAATTTCCTAATAGTAAACAGATTAAACAAAAAGGATTTTATGACAGCATCTATTCTAACAAAACTAGCTGGCCAAAGACGTTAATCCATGAACATTAGGTGTATCTATTTCTCTCTTAAGAGAAGAGGTCAAAGGTTAGTTCACAGCAGTATTTTTGGGAAGAGTTGTGGTTCATGCACACGCATGCAGACAATGACTACACACTTGTGCTCTTGTATTATGAACAAAGGACAAGATAATTACATCCTGTCTAGCATGTTGATAAGAAAGCCTTAGTGCAAATAAGAAGAAGAAATCCTTCTGACTTTATCACAGAATAGCTTGCTCACAAAATCAATTGATACCTGAACTAAGAGCATGGGATACAGCAGCAAGAGTGAATAATACCTTTGTTTCTTGCCCTTTCTTTTGTGTGACATGCATGAATAGCATTTTCTCTAGGGAGATGGTAGCTGTGGCAGTACTAGACGCCTCTGAAATTTCTTTCTTTTTCACTTACCAAGGCAAAACATCTTTTTTTTTCCATCCAGGATGACATTAGGGATTTATATAATAAAGGCAACAGATTTCTGTTTAGCCTGATTGGTGATTATTACAATTTATCAACAAATATTGACTGACTGTTAAAAGACAAATGAGTGACAAATATTTCTCAAAATTAATATGCCTTAATTTTTCTAAGCGTTAAAATACAGTTAAAAGACAGTGATTCCTGCCTGCCACCTCACACAATAATCAAATAAATAAACATGATACAAAAGGCAAAAAAAGTTGGGAAAGAAAGAAGAAAGCAAGCAAATTCAGGTATCAACTACATAACCTCCAAGTCATGTAGTTACATAACTTCTATTTGACCAGGGCTATTGCCCTACTGCCCTATTGTAGTGCTATTAGTCTACTTTCTGCAAATCCTCGGAGGCCAAAGAGCTCTCTGGCAGAGAATTCTAAAGGCCCCTCGCTAAACTGCAAACCCCAGGATATTGAAAGTGGAATAATAGCATTATAACAGTATAGTGTGGAAATGGCCCAGATGTGACCAGTGTGGACAGGTGTGGCCTTCCAGTTGTTTTCAGCTGTGGTCCAAAAATATTTGGAAGGCTAAGTTGCCCATCCTTTTCTAAAGTACTGTACAGATAACACTCAGAAGCTCTCAGAACCTTCCAGTACTTCGTTCATTGTTTGAAAGTAGAAGCCAGAATGTGCTGTCATTCAGCTGAATTAATTAAACAAATCTATTTACTACCTTTAATTCTATGATATCAAGATTGCACACAAAAGACATAGCAAAAATCAACACGTCACAATAAAATGTGATAAAATCAGAATCATAAGAAGAGCAAAGAGAACTAAATATAATACTTTAAAATGTCTGGCCAAATAATTTTTAACCTATGGCCAAAATGCATCAGTGCATCAGTACCAGTTGAATCAAATACAACGGATGGCACCACAGAGAGTGCCTGATGCCTTACACAATTCTTACACAATGAGCTTCCTCTGACAAAGGAACCTGGAGAAGCAATTCCTCCAGAGATCTTTGATAGGCGCAAGTCATCATAGGGAGAGACAGATCTTCAAGTATTTCTGTTAGCTTTCTTCTGACCAACAGAAATTCTGTTTTCCTTGGATTGCGCCTCAGTTTATTCTCTCACATCCAATCCTTCACTGCATTCACACAACAACTCAGGACTTCTACTGCCTCCATGGCATCACTTGTATAAGGCAGACAGAAATTGAGTATCATCAGCATATTAATAACTCGTAATCACAATGTCAGATGACTTCCCCCACCAGTTTTATATAGATATTAAAAAGCACAAGGAATAATATTAAGCCCTGTAGAACCACACAGGGCAATAGCCATGAGGTTGAGCAACAGTCCCCAAGCACTACTTTTGGAAATGTTCAGCCAAATAGGATCTGAACCCCAACAAAACCATGCCCCCACAAGTACTACTGACCAACTGACATAATAGATAGTATTATACTGCTGAGAGGTACAAAAGAACCAACAAAGACACAGTCCTTCTATCCAATTCTTGGCACCGGCCAACCAACAAAACATTCAAGGCATTTCTGTCCCATAACCAAGATTTAACTTTAATTTAATATTAATTTATTTTATCTATTTTATTCTATATATATCCTGTCCTTCATAAAATAATTTCTAGGACAGAGGACAACAACACTGAACGCAACTGGCAATGAAATACAACAAATATCTAGAAAAGCCAATATGCAATTAGACTTGCTGCACTGGCAACTAATCATATCTGGAAGAACGGGTGGGTCCTAGCCTGGCCCTGGAATGTCAGTAATCTTGACACCAAGAACACCTTTTGGGAGAGGGCACTATAACATTGGACAGTACCACAAAGATGGCCCTTTACTGTGTCAAGCACCCAATGTACAATGAGGGCCATTTCCTTATACATGTGCTTAAACCTGAAAGCTTACATATCTTGTTATTGCAGAATATGAGTATCAGAAGTGTTGACAATTTTTTTAAATTATATTATATCCTGATGTTTTAGTTATTTCGTTTTCCTCCTGCTTCGTCAGGTTCTTTGTTAACATTGTAGTCTTCTCTTTATTTACTTTAATACCAGAAAGTTCACCAAATTTTCTTAAAATTGATCTTAAATGCATTATACTTTTTGTTGGATCATCTAGAAAGGGTACCATGTCATCAGCGAATGCTTTCAACTTATAGTGATGTTTATTTATATTAGGAGTCTGGATATCAGAATGGAGTAACGAACTTTTTGAAAATAACTACACCAAAAAATGGAAAGAAATTAAGAGAAAGATGGAGTCATGGTCAAAGCTTCAACTATTCCTGATGGGTAGAATAGCTACAGTGAAACTGAATATTTTACCAAAATTTAATTTTTGTTCCAAAATTTGCCTATCATTACAAATTATATGGGCTGGCCGAAAACCTAGAGTCAAATGGAAAACTATGACTGATCTAACCACAAGAGGAGGTGCTGGTATTCCTGATCTTTACGTATATTATCAAGCCTCGGCACTGACGTGGTTACTGGACTGGCTTACCCTACAAAATGAGAAATTACTAACACTAGAAGGCATCAATTTAAGATTCGAGTGGCACGCCTATATTTGTTACGAAAAGGCAAAAATAGATAAAGACTTCACCAACCATTATATACGAAAAGCTTTACTAAAGATATGGAATTTACATAAACCAACGTTATTAAAGCAAATATCTATGTGGATTTCACCACAAGAAGCATTCTTTGGAAGATGGTCTAACAGTTCAAATAAATGGATACCATACAAAGATTTAATTGAAAAAGCCCCTACAGGAAGACTAAGTATCAAAACCAGAGAAGATCTTAAAAAAGAAGGAATCAAGTTGAACTGGTTCCCTTACTGACAACTATATGAGAGATTTCAGATGGATCTGAAGCTACAAGGATTCGAAGCAAGTAAAGAAACAAATCCAATAATCAAACTTTTACTAGAGAACCCGCCACACCTGATGGCGAAATTATATAAGACTTCAAGAAAAGGAAGAAGAAACTGTTAAAGAGGTAATGATAAAGTGGTCCCAGGAAAATGCTGGAAATGCAGTGCTCAGATTGGAACAATATACCACATGTGGTGGACATGTGGTCCAAAGGCATGAAAATATTGGGAAGACATACATAAAAATATAGAAAAAAATCTTTCAAACCCAATTTACCACGACCCCAAAAATTTATTTATTAAATATACTAGATGAATTAGATAACCAGACAAACAAGAAATATTGGAGAATTCTACTTTACATGACAACAGTTGCAAGGATAGAATATGCAAAACTATGGAAAAACAAAGATGTCCCTAAAACTGAGCAACAGTTACAAAGTTTACTAGAGATGAAAACAGCAGATATAATATCACAAAAATTGAGAAATCAAACAGAACACAAAAAATGAGTGGGCTCCAACAGATAATTATCTCCAGTGCAACCACTGAAACATTGATATATATAATAGACATATAATAGACATTTCTAGAATGTCATAAAAGGGGGGAAAGTACTATATTAGATTTTGAGGGGTCTAAAGATAACATATACTAAAGTTACTAGACAGACTACTTAGAAGTTAAGGATCTGGAGTAAATGAAATTTAGCGACAATTGTAGAAGTACAGTTATAAATGAAAATATCTAAGAAAATACTATGATATTAGGTGCAAACGTTGGAATATTAAGAAAATGTAGTAAACCTACATGTGTAAATATTGAATTACAATGGAAAAACCGTTTTAAAGAATTTAAAACTTATGTTTTGTATAAAAATGATAAACAAAAAAAAAGTGTTGACAAATTAAACTTAGGCCACCTTGCTTCCATTATGAAAACTAAGCTCACAAAAACAAATTTGAATACCTAAGAATAAAAAAAGTTAAATTAAATATTTCACTAATTTATGTAGCTGACAAAACAATTTCTTTTGCCTTGGAGAATAAAAAAGAAGACAAGGACACAAAGAAGGGGAAAAATTCTGAAGACCCTCAGCAAAGTCAGAATACAGATAAACAAGCAAAACAAGCAAATAAACTGAAGGACCTAACATGGGTCAGTGGAAAGGAAGAATTAGACCCTAAGAATAATCATAGATCAAATCAATGGAAGGATCAGGATAATGCCTTGGATAAATCATTTATCCTGTCTCTAATGTTTCTCAGTGCTTCACAGACATAATTCCATAGTACTATCATATACCTAAGCTGCAGACCATTATAAGAAGAGGTCAGTGAGCACTGGAATTTGAGAAGTTTTCCTCCAGCTTCACAGAACATATCTTCTTTTATACGGGCACAGTGCACCCAAAGCTAAGAAGTTTAAAATTCCATTAATTTCAACAGGAGTCTGTGCAAATTCAAGGGGAAAAAAAATCTTGTGATGCATTAAAAAACTAACAAATTTCTCATGTCACAATAAGCTGGGTAACTAGAGCCATGTCAGAATTAAATCTCTCACCAGAAACGGGATATGCATAGGGAGGAAGTTATACTAATGTTTTATTATAAAGCCATAACCTCCAGAAAAATATACATATGGTTAGTTGATATTCCTTATGTTGATCCCTTAGAAGTAATCAAAGGAATGAGAGCTCCTAATCCTTTTCAAAGGTGCAGATAAGTAAATAGGCTTTATTACCTAGTTTTAAAGGCAGTGTTAGCATTCAATATCTTGGAGAAACAAGGCTGGCAATTCTCCAGATTATGCCTACAAAATTAAGTTTTGTGAATGCCTGAACACTGTATGTTTATCCAAATATGAAGTAGCAGAGTCCCTACCAAATTTTCTTCTTAAAGCCTTGAAAAAATCTTGGAATACTGTCACAAATCATCTAGCAGAATTGCTAAAGACAGTGTCTGCAACTGAAAGCGTCACTGGCAGAGACCTGCTGACTGTTTTCCTTGGACAGTTTCAACAAGGCATCAGTATGGCTGACAACACTTTAGCATAGCTGAACTCACTTTATAATTAAGAAATGTACCCTTACATTTAATCTGTATCTGTTGTCATGTTCCTGCACTCTCCACAACCTTAAAAATCTGCTCCAGAGAGCTGTACAATCCTTTCACAGAATTTTTTGGTAAGACAAAGGGCCATTAGAGAATAAGAAAAAGAGAGAAATCCCAAATGCTTTAGTGGACTTCTGCTAATGTAAAATCTGATTTAATCTTGGCCAAGTCACAATCTCTCAGCTTTAGAGGAAGGAAAAGGCAAACCCCTCTGAACAAATCTCGCCAAGAAAACACCATAATAGGTTTCCTTAGGGTTGCCATCAGTCATAAATGCTGTGAACGCATTCAGCAACTACAATTTATTCAACTGCTCTTCTATCTAAGATCCCTTTATATATTCTCAGACTTTCTTTGTGGGTTGGCAATACTATTAACCTGCTCCGTGCAGAATATTTTTTTAAATCTGGTAAGACATGCAGATTACCTTCAGCTTGAAGCTGACTACAACCAACCCCAAGATAGTATGTAGATATGTGGATATCAAATAAGATGTCATCATTTATCAAATATCAAAAGAGACAATACTGTTTATCATAAACTATGATAGAAGAAGTCATCAAGAAACATCAAAATTATCTTCTCTTCTGAGAGGTGATAATATGGGTGTAAGCACTAGCTCTCCTGCAAGGAGAAGGTGCCTCTCAAGAGCATCTCTTAGGTGAACAGTGGCTGTGCATGCATGCCACCCAGCTGCCTCCTCTTGCCTGCTTTTTGTGAGTGAGTCAGAAGCATTACTTCTTTGCTGAATTAGGCCACTGTGCTTTGAGCATATACCACCCTTCTGAATTGGGGATATCAACTAGGGCTACATTTACTTTTCAGCTTTTGCATTTGTAACAATGAAACTAACTCAGAATTTCATTGGCCCATAGAAGATTTTTGTAAGGTTTCACTTACTGCCCCTTATTGTCCATTTTCATCTGTTTTGTCTGTAGTGGTCTAATTGCTTTAAATGGCATCTAGAGAGAATTTGTTTTAAAATACAGTTACTTGTACAGTTAAAAAGGCATTTCAGAGCATTAAGAAAATGTTTCAGAGTAAAACAAGCTCCTGTATTTCATTAATACTACTGACCTGTGCTTGAGTTGGAATTGGAGAGGAAGTACCATTGTCTCCATAGGTTATCACTCCGCTCACCTGATGCTAGTTCATGTTTCATATTAATTAGAGAAATAACTTCTCTGGACTTGTACTAAGAACAGAGCTTTGTACAGGAAACGAAGGTAGCTTCAACAGTTGTGGAAGAGTAAAAGCTTCTAGATACCACAATATAATATGCCATTCATGGGTTTCAAATTTCTGGCAGCTGTGAATATCTAACATTCTGAAAGCAAATTTAAGAAGAGTTTCCTTACAATATTAATAGCTACCATTTACTATGGTCAAAAATACAATCTCTGTGCTGGAAAAAATTCTCCCACTGGAACAGCTGAGTGACCATAGAAATTGTTTTTTCCATGTACACTTCCAGAAATTCAGTATTTATATTTACCAACAGCGGCCAACTGGGTGGGCAGTTATGGAAGTGCTGGGAGTCAGACCTGCCCAATCACACACATACACACACACACACACACTAACTGCAGCTCCTAGAATAGGCCCATGTGAACATGGAAAACTAAACCATCATTTTCCTGTTGGGGATATCTCAGTGGGAAGGGTTTGGAGGACCTGGGACAGAAGCAGACATGGCGTGTCCTCAAGCCCCACTATTTTCACCTCTACAATTGTTTAAGGGAAACTGCAACTAATCTCACATATACATATTGTCACAAATACTGCTATTGAACTGTAAATTATACTCAGATTGAGGCCTTTGTATGCTCTAGTTTTATATGTTGCTCCTTGGTGCTTAGTTGGTCCATGGAATCTTCTATGGTATTGCAAAAGAACAGGTTGCTTACCTGTAACTGTGGTTCTTCGAGTGGTCATCTGTGAACTCACACAAATGGGTTTCGTGCCTGCGCAGAAACAACTTTCAGAACCTTCTAGAGCCTACCATTGGCGTTTTGGCAGTTGACCGATCCCCTATCCGCTTAGGGTATATAAGCCCCTGCCCCCTGTAATGGTCAGTTCTGTCGCCACATGTGTAGCAGCAACAGAGCCACTGTGCAGCAGGACATATGTAGGGAGGAGGGAGGGGTTGTATGAATTCACAGATGACCACTCAAAGAACCACAGTTACAGGTAAGCAACCTGTTCTTCTTCTTCTTGGTCTCTGTGACTCATACAAACGGGAGACTAGCAAGCTGAAGAGCAAAGAGGTGGGTATGTCATGCTGCTGGAAAAAGCACTTATGTCAACTTCTAGTTTTCCCATTTTCCTTTCCCTTTCTCCTTCCTCTTCCTCTTTCCCTTTTTCTTTTTTTTTTTCAGTCATCACCAACATGTGAGATAATAAGATAATAAATAACATTTATTAGCAAATAGACAATATTGTGTCCTTTATCCAACAGAGAAAAACAATACAGCTCTCCCAAAACATGTATCATTCCTAGACTGGTTATCAACTCTATAATGACTAATAAATGTAAGAAGTTGAGACCAGGTAGCTGCTTTGCAAACCTCATGGAAAGATACGCTGTGCAAGAAAGCCACAGAAGCTGCCATAGATCTTGTGGAATGAGCTCGCATGGAATCAGGGAGTTTCTTTTTTGCTAATTCATAGGACAGCTTAATAGTGGATACCATCCATTTAGATAGCCTCTGAGGTGAAACTGGGTTGCCCTGTTTGGATACTGAGTAACAAACAAACAACTTATTTGACTTTCTAATTGAAGAATGCATTGAACATAAAACGCCAATGCTCTTCTAACATTCAAACAACGCAGAGTTCTCTCCAAGTCCGAGCCAGGATTCTGCATGAAAGCCAGTAACACTGTATCTTGATTCAGATGGAAGTATGACACCACTTTCGGCAAAAACGTTATGTCAGGTCTTAGCACTACCTTATTTTTGTGAAATCTCAAATAGGGAGGATCAACTCTGAGTGCAAATAGTGCACTAGCTCTCCTTGTCGATGTTATCGCAACCAAAAAGGTAGTTTTCCATGAGAGTAAGCGCATGTCACAAGTGGCCATAGGCTCAAAGGGCCTAGCGGCCAGTTGTTTCAGTACCAAATTCAAATTCCATCCCAGAAGAGGTGGTTGAATTGGAGCATATAAGTTTTTATAACCTTGGATAAACTTCTTACTCAAAGGATTCAAAAAACAAGATGGTTTACCCTGTCTTTGAAAATTACAGGAAACTGCAGCTAAATAACATTTCACTGAAGACAAAGACAAACCCTGAGCTGATAGCTCTGCAAAAAAGATAATACATGTACTTTGTTGCAAGACGTAGGAGAAACACCCTCCCATTTTAAATAATCACAAAATTTACCCCATTTGTATGCATAAGACTTCAGTGTCGAGGGCTTATGCACAGCCAATAAAATCTTTCTCACAGCATCAGGTAAGTTTTCTACTACAGTAGGTTCCATGCGGTCAAACGCAATGTATGAACATCAGGGTGGAAAACGGTACAGTTGTGAATACTGAGCAGATCAGTATACTGAGCAGAGCACGGTAGCACCCGGTACCATCCTTGAGACAGCTGAAGGAGAGTGGCAACTCATGGTTGCCTTGGCCACCACAGTGTCACCAATATCGCCTTTGCTCTGTCCTGGTGAACTTTGGCAATAAACCTCGTTATCAAGGGAAATGGTGGAAATGCATAGACCCTTGGTCCCGTCCAACTGAAGAGAAAGGCATCTCCCAGAGTCCGATGCTCCTTCGAGTGTTGGGAACAGTACAGTCTACATTGGTTGTTCAGTCTCGATGCAAAGAAGTCTACATGAGGAAACCCGCACTTTACAAACACATCGTGAATCACTTCCCTGTTGATCATCCACTTGTGGCACAACCACAGTGTTCTGCTGAGTGTGTCTGCCAGGACATTCTGCTCCTCTGCCGCATGGACGGTTGATGGAAGAATCCATCGTGCTAGACACCACTCCCATAGATGCACTGATAGGTCCAGCAACACACATGACTGAGTCCCTCCTTCTTTGTTTATGTAACACATTACTGTTGTGTTGTCTGTCACAATTTGAATTGACTTTCCATATAGGTAGTGCTGAAACACTCGGAGTGCCTTCAGTACTGCCCTGAATTCCAAAATATTGATGTGGAGATTGCTCTCCTGAGTTGTCCACAGACCTCATATCGTGAGTGTTCCAAGGTGGGCACCCCAGTCTTTCATTGATGCATCTGTTGTCACTGAAAGTGATGGCGGCTGAGGAAGAAATGGCATTCCCTTCAGCACATTCCCCGGCTTTGCCCACCAATCCAGAGACACAAAAATATTCCTCGGTACCGTGAGGTACTTAAGATGATTGTCTCAAAGAGGATTGAATCGGCATATAAACCACTGCTGCAATGGTCTCATTCTTAGTTTTGCACATGGTGTGACAAGCGTAGTTGACGCCATCAGTCCTAGTGCAACCTGTATTGACTTCGCTTGGATTCTCTGAAGTCACTGCATCTTTGTTAGACAGCCTGGGAACTTTTCCCATCTGTCCTGTGGAAGAAAGTCTTTGCAGTCTTGAATCCAATATCACTCCAATGTATTTGATCTTCCTTGACGGTACCAAGGTTGACTTTTTGTAATTTATCATTAAACCAAACTTCCGTAGAAGACAAATGGTGGTCCTTGGATGCATGCATAGTTGGTTTCGAGAGGGTGCCACTATTAAACAGTCGTCTATATACAAGAACACCATGATACCTTTCTGATGAAGAAAAGCCACAACAACGGACATGCATTTTGTGAAGACCCTCAGAGATGTACTTATGCCGAAAAGAACATGAAAATGATAGGCATGCCTTCTGACAGTGAAGACAAGAAACCGTTTGTGTTCTGGTCTTATGGCTATATGGAAGTGTGCATCTTTTAGATCTAAGGTTGCAAACCAATCGTCCCTTTTTAAGAGTGGAAGAATGGCAGTGAAGGTCACAATTCTGAATCTTTTTGGTCAGATATAGTGATTGACTCCTCTCAGGTCCAATACTGGTCGAAGACCTCCATCTTTTTTCTTCACCAGAAAATATCTCTAAGGAAAGCTTCTTTTCAATTGAGTTGTAGTGATTCTTTCTATTGCCCCTTTTTGGAGCAGTGTTGAAATCTCTTCTTGGAGCTCTGGAGAGGACACAGTTCTCCGAATTTGACCTGTCGGTGGTAAGTGGCAAACTCTATGGCATAACCAAACCTTACAATGTCTAGGACCCAAGAATCCGAGGTGATCATCGACCAAACATTGGCATGATAGCTTAGTCTTTCTCCAAATGGTGGTTCGAAAAGGAGATTTGGTTGCTTGTCTGTATGCAAGTCTACAACAGAAAAGATGCTTTGTCCTTGTTGATGGCCGGTATTTGTCAGAAAGGTCTCGTGATGTTGGTTGTCAAACTCTACGTTTGTTCTGGTCTGACTGTCGCTTTTTGTATTGAGGCTGCTTGTATTTTGAAGACGGAAACTTTCTTGTTGAAAGTTGTTGAGGTGCGCTGTGCCTACGTTGAGGCAGGGTTGGACTCAATGTTCTCCTCGGAAATGGCTAGTACCATCAATACCGATATCTCTGCTGGTATGTCGATGCCAGAAAACCATACTTTTTGGCCGTCAATCACATCTTCTGGGCATGTTCCAGTTTTTTGTCAGTACCAGCATTGAACAGTCTTAGGGAATCAAAAGGCAAATCCACAATCATCATTTTAGCTTGCTGAGACAATCCAGATGAGTGAAGCCATGCATGCTGCTGAATCGCTATGGCACCTGCTACAGCCTTACTACTACAGTCAGTGATGCGTTTAGCTGTAGTGATCTGCTGAGATGACAAACGGTAAGCCTCACCATATAAAGCAGTCACAGTCTTCTTCTCAGTATCAGGAAGCAAATCCAGATAGAGTTTGATTCTGCTTCATAGAAATTGCTGGTATGAGTCCATACAAGCGGCATAACTTGAAATCCTAAACAACAAGGCTGCGTTTGAATAGGATTCCCTACCAATGTTGTCCAATTTCTTCCCTTCTTGATCAGCAGGAACAGCATGCAGCCTTTGCAATTGCTTTGACTGGGCCGCATCCACCATGATGGAATTTGGTTTAGGGTGTTGAACCCACCAGTCATCATCAGTCTCAACAAGACTATACAGAGACTCCAGCTTCTTAAACGTAGACAGTACCAAAGATGGTGTCGACCATGACTTCTTCACTGTTTGAGATAGATAGATACGGAAGCGGCGCAATTAGACGGTACCAGAGCACGGTCTTGCAAATCTTTGAAGATCAGGTCTTTCAGATCTTCTTTGTGATCTTCAGTCTGCAAATTCAATGACCTAGCCATTCGGAGAACAAGATCCGAAAAAGATCGAACATCATCAGTACATGATATTCTCTTGGTAGTGGAAACAAAGTTGGACTTGATGTTGTCTAGTCCGTGAGATATTGCTGAGGATGGTACCAATGGTGATTGGATCCAACGGCCTCGAGGGGACATAACAACAGACTCTTTCCTATGTCTCTCTGGGAGGCGTTATTGATGCCTATCATCCGTGGTTCGATCCCACTTGGAGGATTTAGATGTGCGGCCAGAAGACGCTACCACTGGCTGACACGGAGGGGTCTTCGACAGAGAGCGAGAACAATGAGTGACATGACAGTATCGGTCATTGGGATCATCTCGATACCGACAGTGTCGTTCATACCGCTCCAGGTCATCCATATAAGGGGACACATCCCTCAAATCATATGAAACATCATCAAGCTATCAGCACAGAGATCTTTCTCTATAATGTCAGTACCGATATGAGGAAGTACTGACTGACCGACAGTCGCGGTATCCAGACCTTGGCGGCGAAGGTGGAGTATGCCGATGCACCCTGGTCTGTTCGATCAAAGATCTTCTGTGCCCAGATGGTCTCACTCTAGGGGACAGCATTAGGTGACATGAAGCTGGCCCGACAGAGATCTGAGGGGAGGTTTCCAGTATCTCTCCCTCTGAACCAATACACACTTCCTCGATCTTCTCAGAAGGTATAACATCTTGGGTTCCCCGATGTTGAGGGGCCTATATGTCCTCTGAGGGAGAACCTTGAGGAGTCATCTTCTTTTTCGGAGGCGAAGGTTGTGTCTTAGGCTTATCCTTCCTCCTATGCTTCTTAGACAATTCCGTCAAAGCAACCTCCTTACATTTCCTCTTCCGCTCCTCCTCCTTCCTAGGCAGTTTGGTACTAGGTGGAGGAGAAGGATGGTATTGACGCTCATCGGTATGACTTGATGACACTGGAGGTGCCTGATCTCGATGTCGAGCAAGATCTCAGTCTCGACAACGGTACTGACACATTCCGTCGAGAAGTGGAGGAAGAAGTAGAATGGGCCATTCTAGACGGTAAATGAGTAGATTCAGTCCGCTTAGATGGCTCTGAAGCAGTCAGTATGTTCTCCCACAATAGGGCTTTCAGCCAAGCAGCCCTATTGCAATGAGTTTGGGGAGTAAACAGCTGACAATGACGACAAGTTCCTACATTGTGGCCCTCACCTAAACAAAGGAGGCACTTCGCGTGTCCATTCTTATCAGGTATCTTTCCTCCACAGGTCAAGCAATGCTTAAATACAGCTGTTACCATACAACTTGCCAGAACAACACAATCCAGAAGAATAAACCAAAGTCCGATCCAATCCAAAGCCAAAACAACCAGTCCAAAACGCCAGAAAATAGGGGAAAACCCTGTCCACAAATAGCGAAAGGTTTCTGTATGCTGCTTACACGGCGGATAAAAAGAAACTGACTGTTACAGGGGGCGGGGGCTTATATACCCTAAGGGGATGGGGGATGGGTCAACCGCCAAAATGCCAACAGTAGACTCTAGAAGATTCTGAAAGCTGTTTCTGCGCAGGTGCAAAACCCATTTGTGTGAGTCACAGATACCACGAAGAAGAACAAAAAAGTGGCAGAAGAGGGAGATATTTCAAAATGTCTACGATCCTTTATATAGTTTAGGAATTTCAGAATTACTTATTTGTGGACAGTCCAGATGTTTTCAGATTAGGGCTTCTGATTCAAAGGCATTTCACTAGAACTCAATTATCAGTCTTTTGAATTAGAAGAATGTAATATTCTCCACAGGTAGCATATATTTTATAATCATGAGTACAATGTGAAATGTGTTTCTGTGAGTATCATGAGTACAGTACCTAATTGCTAGAAAGCATGATATAATGAGCAACAGAACTCCATTTATTGATTAGTATCAAGTCTGTGCTATGGTTACTGCTAAAAAGAATAACAACTGTGAGTGGGCAAAATTTGAGGGGAGTCTGTAGCTCATTCTCCAGCTCCTAACTGTCTTTAAAAGATCACTGGTAGTGATGTATTGCAAAAGATTATTCAGGCACTTTTCAGATTCAGATTACAATGGAAAATGAAATAAGCCATAATACTTCTCCCAGCTGTAACACCTCAAGAATTCCAGTTGAAATTCCTACTGAGCTGTTTTGAGTTCATGAATAAATCAGTTTATTATCTCCAGAGAGAGTTTTCAAAATTTACGATAAACTCATATATAATGTTAAAGTCTCTTTTTTAAGATCACTGACCCAAATTTGGCCATTCAGTAGTTTAACAGGCTTGCAACAGCTTTCTTAGGCAAGTTTATCCCTTTTCATGTTTTAGTGTATCAACAGCAGGAACAAGGACTAGTTTTTTCTTGAACTGAATATAAACAACTCTTGAAATGTACAACACTTACATAACCCGAGCATGTTAGCCATACTAATATTATAAGCCCACATTTATACGCAAATGGAATAGGAATCAAAGTGATTGCTGCAGTTCTAGTGAGATATGGGGAAAGAAGTAAAAATAACTCAATGGATTGTTGCAAACTTGCCAGTACAGGAGAAGTGGATTTCAGGACAGCTGTGCTAGTTTTGAGACTCTATGAGTAAGAAATGACTTTTTTTTTTTAATTCTGACAGAGGTTAAAGTTTGATGAGTGACTCCAGTAGTACAAAAAGCTTTTGTCAGGTTTTTCCCTCAAGCTACTGCTATATTGGATTTTCCTGGCCTATTTTTCCATTGTTCTGTGTCTTTTGGGGAACATTGTTTTGTGTCAGGTCAAGGTAACACCTACCTGCTTTTCAGTACTGCAAAAATTGCAACTTTTATAAAAATTGAATTTGCAGCCTATTTTAGCCTGTGGATGGTGATATGTGCATATACTAAGTATGTGCCATGTATCATATGCCATGACAAAATCCAAGTTGCCTATCAATATAAAAGCTCCAGTCTGGAGTAGAGAGCAGGATTTACTACTCTAAACAAGCAATTTCTCCTGCAGTTACTGTTTTAATTAAGTATCACTCATGTGTTGTTGCAGGCTGAAATACAGGGTGAAGGGGTAAGTAACAACTGGAGTTCCTTCAGAATCACTGCTTGGCATCCTGTCAGTGAGTTAGTATGGTATAATACCATCAAACCCCACTTTTTTTGGTTGCTGTGAAGTCAGAATTCTGTTCTAACCACACAGTGACCAAAAGAACCCCAATACGCTTTTTCATTGTGGAAGCCCATCCCCGAGATGGCAATTTCCATATTGGTGGGCAGTGAAGGGAGCAGCAGAAAGGCATCTAGCTATTTTCCTATAGTTGGATGTTCAGCAATGACATCATCCTCAGAGATCACCAGAAGATCTCTGGGAGGTCCTGGACAGTACCTGTTCCAATATGTCCAGATAAAGAAAAACAGCAGGAAGCATCTCTGCTCCTTCTCCTCAGTACCAATATGGAAATAGCCATGCTGGAGGAGACTGCCATACCGAAAAGTTGTGTTTGTGTGGGGATACACTGGAAGACATAACATAGCTACATACTGGAGATATATCTGTCATGCCCTGCTTCCAGAGCATGGACTCTGACTCAGAGTCTGAAGCAGAGGGCATGCCAGAGACTGAAACAGGGGGCATGCCAGGACCTGCTGTACAGAGAGAGGTTGCCGTGCCAGAAACAGAACAGAGGGTGGTGCCAGCTCCAACAGAGAGTCCTGCCTCTTCAGATACAGAAGGACACTTACCTAGACCCAGCTTTGCACAGCACAGGCAGCAAAGAGTGGCCCAGTGTCACTCTCTTAGAATTTATAACCGGCAACAATCAATAGAGGCACAGCTGCGCTGGGCTTTGGGTCTATTCAGCTGACGTCCTTCCCCTCCAGGAGTTGTCAAAGCTTATCTGACCTGCTACCTTGCTGGATGCCTTGACAAATGCTCGGATTAACCTTGGACACTCCCTTGCGGTGAAATGCTGCTGGACTCTGTTTATGTTGGACTCTATTTATGACTCCTTGCTTACTGCCTGGAAGTAAGTAACAAGCTGGGAGATTGTTTTGTTTGATTTATCAGCTGTGCCAGGACTGAGATAGGACAATATCTTCCAATGTAAAATGTCAGCCAATGTTTGAGAAAGATCTGAGGAGTCCCAGGGGTTCTTCAAGCAGGATATGGACTGCCCGCTTTTGCTGTCAAAATTGATCTACTCTATCATGGCCTGAACAAAATGTAAGATAATAATAATCAAGATTCTACATCAGAGATATAGTTACGGTCCCCCCTCCACATTCACGGGTTTGACTTCATGAATTTGATTATTCATGAGTTCACATGCCTTTCCCTCCCATTCTCCTCTTCCCATTCCCATGCATTTTGCCCCTGCATAGAGAACTCATGCTGAAGCAAAAGAAAAGGGAATGGGAGGAAGCTCTGGAGGGGGAAAAGAAGGCCCACATGAGCCTTCCCCCACCCCCCCCATTCCTTTCTATTTTGCATGGGAACAGGAAGGGGGAGCTCCAGAGGGGGAAAAGAGGACTTGCATGAGCCTTCCCCCACACCCTATTCCCTTCTGTTTTGCATGGGAATGGGAAGAGGGGAGCCCCAGAAGAGAATGAGAACGGGAGCAGAGGTAGAGTTATTAATGGTTTTTCCACTTCTGTGAGAGTTCTGCACCCTGAATCCTTGCAAAAGCGGAGAGGCCACTGTAATTACATCTTTTCTCCCGACCTAGTTTCTCAAACCTACATTAACAACCAGCAGCTGCAACAAACAAAGGAAGTATGTTCTGCTGAAGATCATCCTCCCAATGATTGCCAGTGAAACACGGCATTGCGTCAAGGATCCTACATTTGATCATAGCACCACAGATCACTGATGGGAAGGGGATGGAAATGTCATACTGCTGGACTCTGATCACAAGCACAGCAGACCTCCTTCACTCCATGCAGTTGCTGGCTGTTAAGGTAGTTTGGGGACAAGCATTTGCAATTGTGCCAATAGTGCCATGATCATGAATACAAAGTATTGTTGAATACAGAGTGTTACAGATCTATCAGTCCAGGTTACGAATCTGTAACTGCAACACAGAATGCCGGCCAGTATCTCTTAAGTCATATTGGCTGAAGTTAGTTAGTTCAGTTAGTTAGTTAAGAAAGGAGGATTAGGTAACAAAGGCTCAGGAGAAATTGAGAATATATATAGGATACTTGAAAATATTTGGCCACTAATTTCCAGTGGATAGGGTCTTTGACCAAGATGTCAGTGAAGAGAAAGTTATTATAGAAGAAATGGGAGGGGGATATTTATTTATGCAAGACCTCAGGCACACTACCTTCAGACCTCTAAATTCTACCCACATCTTCAGACTGAATATATTGATGTGTGCCCATTATATTGGACAAGTGGGATTTAGGGTTATAGATCTACTGGACTTGTATCTGATAGGGCATCCAGGTCAAAACAGATATTATGCTTCCAGTTGTGACCTTGGAATTGGATAAGTGTTAGCAGCAGAGTGCTGGGCCTACCTCACAAATTTGTCTATTAACTAGAATGGATACATAGAGTCTATACAATTGAAACTGTCCTCCAACTGAAACTATAATTTTATATTATGATGAACTGATAACCAAGACATGAGTAAGAAAAGTATGGCTAGAGGGGCATAAAGGGCATTTTAGGCCTGTACGGGCCTTTTTCCAAAACCAAGTGATCCTGGCAGATGTGGCCCACAGATTACCACAAGTTGCTTACTCCTGATCTATGTAAATTGAGAAGAATACTAAAGATCATCTAATACAGCTACCTTATCCAAACAAAACATTTTAAATTAACTTTCTTTTTGCCACTTAAATGAAAGAATTTTCAGAGTTTCCAGTGCTGTCAACATAATATTGTGCATGGAAGTAGTGCAAAGTTTATACACCATTGTGCACTCCAGATTCTGAATAGCATTGTAGCTCTGTGGTCATGAATACTATATTTTGTGAGAGGAGTAGTTTATGCCATGTGACACCCAATCTTTGAGAGAAAGTCCACCTTACCTCTACCCAAAATATTCCCACCCTTTCTTAACAAAGGGTTTGTTTTGATTTGTTTTTAAATAAAAAGCTTAAAATTTTTTTAGGTACTTGACTTTGTCTGGGTATTTTTTGTCCTGCAGTCCTAGTAGCCTGATACATCCAGAAGCACACTCTACTTTCAACGTACATCCATTGTTTTTGGACACAAAATATGTCCACATAAATATGACTCAGAACTAATAGCAGAGAGCCCCCTAGAGGATTCTCTGTACTGCACCTTTGGATGGAGTACCTTGGAGAGAGCCTACAGATATTTACAAATGATACCGTCTGAACTGGTTGTCACAGGAACTGTGATTATAGAGTTTCCATTATTACCCTCTCAAAGCAAGGATGTCAGCCTGCAACCTAGGATTATGCCATGCGGTAACAAGCTTGCAACCATGCTACTAGACAGGAGACATGTCATTCCAAAATATGCAGTGGGTAGTGATGTATGTATGCCTGAGAAGCACGAACACTGTCATCACAAGAATGTGTCACTACTGTGACCAAGGTAGATCTCAGTGCCTGCTACTAAGGCATTTGACCACTGCCTCGTGTGTAACACAACACCATTGACACAAATCTTGTCCAGTCCATCAGCTTGACAACAATCAATGGAGTATCTTCATTTATTGGAGGAGAAGGAAGTAATTACGCAGATGGGGAGCACCTACGATGCAACTGAAGTCTTGCCATGCACAAGCAAACCAATGTCACTGCAAAATATCTGAAAGAATTAATCTGACTTCTTAAAAGCATGAAGCCACCCATTTTTCAACACATTTCAAAAGGCTGAATCATGCATATTTATTTAATTTATATTTATATTAATTAAAGCAAACTGCCAGTTATTTAACAGTGCTATATCTAAACCTCACCATGACACTACCTTTCCTGATGGTGGGATAGCATTTTCCTGTGAGGTAAGAAGCCATGCTGTTGGTGCAGTGCCTCTGGTATGGTCTCCCATGTTAGACAGTCTTTTGTTGAGGAGCCATACTAAATGTATCAAGCAATAGTAGCAGAGGATTACACTAGCAGAAGATCCCTTAGAGACAATGGCAGTGACACAATAGCTAACACTTGCTATTATTGTGCAGAAAAAGGCAATGGTAAACCACTTCTGAAGAGCCAGTGTGGTGTAGTGGTTTGAGTGTTAGAATACCCTGGAAACCAGAGTTCAATTCCCCACTGGGCCATGGAAACCCCCTGGGTGATCTTGGCACCTGAATAGTCTAAACAGCCAGATGCATTTTGACATAACAGTCTTCTTCAGTGGCTGGATTTTTCTTCACATCTCTTGTGCCTCCCTTTGGGCAAAACAAACACCATGTTTTATAGTTCTCAACGCAAACCATCCTGAATGATAAGATAATAAGACAAACATTCACCACAGATAAATTACACAGTAGTTGCAAAAAGAAGGAATCTTCCATAACTCCTCCAGTCTTATCCTATCTTTAACCCAGAGTTCAGTTTAAATAGCATCACTAGCTGGCCCATTTGTGGTTAATTAGAACTATTTCAGCAAGGTCACATCACTGCAACAATGTACCTACTTGTAGTAAAATATACAGTCTCATTAAAGCATTTGTAATACAAACTCACCAAATTCATATAATGATTCATAATACAGCTGTTACCTAACCATATGAACTATACCGTTTACAAACAAAACAATGGCCACAGAAGTGTTTCTCATCGCAGGGGATCAGGACCTTCCTAATCACACAACCTCTCAGGCTGATATACCCTTAAACTATCATCCATATTAACAGTGTCTTGGATTCAAAGGGGACATTGTGAACAAAAAAACTAAACTGTCTATGTAATAGTTAACCAATCAATTTCATCATTAAGGCCCACTGGAGATAGGCTATTGAGTTCATATATCCAAAAGGTTTCCCTTTTTTTAAATTTCTTGTACCCTTCTTTACTATGGATAGGAACCTGTTCAACACACCAAAATTTGATGTCTTTGATGTCATGTTGATGCTCTACAAAGTGCTTTACCAGTGCTGCATGCATTGTTTAATTTCTAATACAACTTTTATGTTCAATGATTCTAACCCTGTTGTTTCTTGTCATCATTCCCACATATAACAGTTTACACGGACACTGAACAATATAGATGATCCCTTGAGAATTACACATGAATATAGTTTTCAAATAGTATTTCTTATAAGTTATGGGATTTTCAAAAGACTTCAGTTTGCAGCAATGGCTGCAGACACTGCAATTGCCACACGGAAATTGTCCCTTAGTTCTCACACTCCCAGTGACAATACTAGTGGAAGTACAAGAACTTCCAATTTTGGCATGTACTAGCATGCCTCTAAAATTTGGTTATTTTCCTCCTTTCAGGAGATGTTCCACTAGTGCTTTACAAGCATTGGATTATCCACAGGACTATGGCTATTTGACCATGCCTATGGACTACCAACCCTGAGTAGCCAACATTGTTCTTCCTCCCACTGGAAGTTGATATGTAATGACTTTATGATTCATAGCATCAGCCCTGCCTGTAGAAATCATAAGGTTTCTCTCTATGTAATTTCCGTAGGTCTATTTTGGTTTTACATATTCAGTTATTGATGACTTTACATATAATTCACCAAGTGAACAATGACTGTATGAAATTCATTTTAGACAATAATTTTGAAAAATAAATTAATTTTCTTATAAATTACACTTCATTTTATTCCTAACTTTTAAGTTTGTTGGTTTTTGCTATTGGTTAGGAGTTAGTTTCCCCTTTTTCTTTTTGCTGATCTTGGCCACATCATAAACTCTCAGCCCCTGAAAACCCTGTGATCGGTTGGCATTAAGGTCAACGCAAGTCGGAAACAACTTGAAGGCACACAACAACAGCAAAACACTTGTGAAGCCTTTTACTTTGAAAATAATTTCACAGAACAATCCAAAATAAAAGAGATAGTGTCAGAAAATAAGACTCCCAGATGGCAAGCACTCAGTAAGCTACTGGGATAGAGCAGAAGACAACTACAAGTAGCATTGTGGCTAATGATGCAACTGGACTCAAGATAAAAGGACATTCAACAGTTGATGTGCTCAGAGTTGAAAGGAAAATGTGAAGCTGCACAACACATATTACAGGAACATGGAATGTGAGAAGCATGAATCAGGGGAAGCTAGACCTAATGAAACAAAAAGTGGAACCTATAAACATTGCAATACTCAAAATGAGTAACCTGCAGTGGACAGGAATGGGACATTTTGAGTCAGACAATCACACGATGTTTTCATCAACAGAGCTTTTTCAAGGAACAGAGTCAGAACAACTCAAATTCTAACTAAAATCTGTCAACAAGTATGGAAAACAAAAGAATGGCCCACAGATTAGAAACACTCAACATATATTCCAATCCCCAAGAAAACAGACACCAGGGGTTGCAGTAGCCATTGGATCATTGTATTAATCTCCTGTGCAAGCAAAGCGACATTGAAAATTCTATAATAAAGATTTTTACCATATATAGAGCAAGAAATGCCAGATGTCCAAGCTGAGTTCAGAAAAGGATGAGGCATTAGGGATCATACTGCAAACATACATTGCATAATGGAGCACACCAAAGAATTTGTGCTTTACAGATTATAACAAAGCCTTTGATTATATAGACCATGAAAATCTATGGACTGGTCTTAAAGAAATGGGTATACCACAACATTTGATTATGTTAATGCACAACCTGTACTCAGGACAAGAGGCCACTCTTAGAACAGAATATGAAGAAACAGAATGGTTTCCAATTGGCAAAGAAGTCAGGCAAGGCTACATTTTATCACCCTATCTGTCTAACTTGTATTTTGAAGGTAGCATATGCAAAGCTGGATTAGACACTGAGGAAGGAGGTGTGAAAACTTGGAGAAGGAATACCAGCAACTTAAGACATGCAAGTGACATCATACTACTAGCAGAAAATAGTAAAGACTTGGAACAACTATTGAAGAAAGTCAAAGAAAGTGCAAAGGCAGGTTTACAGTTATTTTATAACCACAGATGATTTACACTACTTTAAAGGAGACAGTGAAGACATTGAGATAGTTAAATATTTCCTATCCCTTGGATCAGTTATTAATCAAGATGGAGACTTCAATCAAGAAATCAGAAGACTAGGGCTTGGGAGGGCAGCTATGAAGGAACTGAACAGGATCTTCAACTGAAAAGATATTATATACTGAACTCAGGATTGTCCATGCCATTGTATTTCTGATTTCTATGTATGTCTGATTTCTACTGTGAAAGTTGCATTGTGGAATTGTGGCTGTGGTACTCATACCACAGTGAAATACTGTCAATATGCCAGAATGCCTAACATCTTATTTCAGAGGGATAGAGATACGTTGGATTTCTTCTGTGTTCAAGGACTGTGCAGTGAATGCAGAAAGAGGTGATGATGGTGATGAAGATGATGGGTTTGGCTGAATGCCAGACCTGTCAGGACAACGCATAGTTGGCTCTTCCCAAAAACAGAGGCAATTTGGCTATTGGTGTGCAAAACTTAACATTTCAGGATCCCATGGAAATTACCAAACATATGTCTCTGATAATTCAAGAGGCAGGATATTAGGATGTGCCGTGCAGTGCTCATGAAGAAAAGGATTGTTTATGGTCTCTGTACAAACTAACCTTCCTCCCATTGACATAAGTAAATCTACGGCTTCAAAAATTATCTGGGTGACCAGCACCGTCAATATTCTGGGTGACCAGCACTGTACCCCAATATGTCAGTAAAGTTGAGAAGCACGTAAGGTAAACATGATTAAATGAATGCTATATTTAGAACTGTTTATGTTATTTCTGGAATTCGTCTACCTTGTAATTTTTTACAAAGATAAAATAAATTGGTTAGGAGAATGTAAATAAAAAAATTAAAAATTAAATAAATTAAAGTTGAGAATGAGTGAATTGTAATCAGTTGGTCATACAGGGGGGATTAATTTTCAATCAACTTTTTTTTAAAAAAAATGGACTAAAGTCTTGTTCAGTTCAGCACTATTGTGTGGATTTTTTTTTGAAAAAAATGTAAGTGAAGAAAACATTTTAGTGCAACTTAAAAGATCTACAGAAAGTAAGCCAACTGATAAATAATGGGGAGGTTAACAATGAAGGTGTGCTGAAGTGCAGATGCACTGGAGTTCCATGTCAGTAAACCACTATACATATGAAAAAATGATACTTAAACAAATATGGATGATCTAAACTAATCTATACTTGTAAACCTGTAAAGATTATGTGGTCCAAAGGAGGAAAAAACAGACCAGGGAAAAAACAAAACAATAACAATTTGATGACAATGAGCCTCTCCGGACAAGGAAAAAAAAAACCTTCTCAAATTCCCAGGTTTTTCTCCTTTACAAGCTGGCTGGTTTACCTAGATCACTTAATTCGCTTCTTGATTTGTTCCGGAAAAAAATGTGCCTTTCAGAGTACAGTCAGCCCTCCACATTTGCAGGTTTCACTTTTGTGGGATTTGATTATTCACAGATTATTTGCTGTCACCTCTGCTGATTCCCTGTACCACTTTTAATAGGGACTGCAAGCCTCATGAGACTGAGAAATTGTGAACGAGGCTTCTAAGTCCCTATTAAAAATGGTGTGGGACAGCAGTGGAGGTGGCAGTAAGCCTCACCAGTCACCCACTTCTGCCTTGTGAAGGAACCCTGGTGCTTCAAAGGAATCCATGGTGGGTTGAATATGATAATGATACTTTTTGTGTGTGTTAAATACGGTTTGGGAGGCCCTAGAGTTATTCACATTTTTCCCACTTTCACAAGGATCCTGTGCCCTTAACCCTTGCAAATGTGGAGGGATGACTGTACTTGGGACTCCATGTTGGCCTGTATTGTGGGCAATTTCTGGCACACCATTCTGACACATTTGGAGGCTCCAGATTTGCTTTATGTCTTATGCTTACAGCAAGCTTTGAGATATTGCTCTTGAGCTACAGAATTCTTGCATGGCCGATGCAGAGACAATTAAATATGCTAAAACAAATTTGCTGCAGATGGTTTGTGTCTGATGGGAGTCACCTAGAGTAGCTCAGCCTCTTTCTTGACAAATATCTACTTTTATCTGGGACTCTTCACTGGGCTACAAGTTTTAGTACATGGCTGCAACGTTCTGTTCGGTCCACTAAAGGTATCATGATGAATCACACAAAGACGTATTGTTCCAAGCTTTCAGATACTCTGCGTCTGATATTCTAGAAAGAAACTTCTTGTGTGCTCATCTTGTGTCAACTACCTTTTAACTATGGCCTAGAACCTGGGTCATCAGTGCCCAGCTGGCTATCCTCACTAATTTTAATTTAGTTACTTAAGGTGACAGTTATCCACAGAAGCATGAAGCATTTGGGACTAGGACTAAGGACTATTCTTTAACTGCCTGCATAGCTCTTAGTGAATGTGTGAAGTGTCTGGATGAGAAACTGTTGCATGTGAGGTGATGTGCAGCCTCTGCTTGAAGTATTTGATCAGAGTGTGTTCACTGAACACTAGTAAGACAAATCTTTGCTTATTTTGTATGTGTAAACAAATCATTTCAAAAATTTTCTCCCTGTTGGCCAAGACAACAAGCATTTTTGTGCATTTTCAATTATTTTTTGGACAATTAGAATTTTGACAAAAAAAGGATAAAATTTTTATGTTGTTTTGTTTTCTGTTTTTCTGGGTTTGGTGCAAAAGTTGGGGTTTTATACAGAGAAAAATCAATATTTTCCCAGAAAACAATATATTTTGTGAAGAATAGGCAAGTGTCTCAGCAAAATCTTTGGGGGTGTTTGTGGAAATACCTACATATTGGTGCAAACAATTTTTTTAAAAAATCTCCAAATGCTACAAATTCTGCAGCCCTCGATTGACCATTTTCTCACTACTGTATCTCAGTATTGAGGACAAGAAAATGTGTGAATATTCTTTGTATCTCTGTTAAAAATAATAGTTATCAGTCAGCGCAATTTTGGCTTCTAGACATTTTTTAATAGTGTTACACTTTTTAAAAGTGTAGTTATTTATAATGTTTTTATCTGGTTTGAGCAGGGGAGTTTGGTTCATGCAAAATGTTATTAAAAACTTTTTAGAGACTGACTAGAGTTAACGTTGTAGCCTATTTAATTACATAGAGGCAATTTTATATTGAGAAACCCCCACACTTCACATTTTCTAAACTCCTTAGTGTATTATTCACCCTATCTTTTACACATTTTAAGCTCTTTGGCATTATAGGAGAAATCATCTGCTACACACTTGCCTTAAGCAAAAGCAGTTCATAAGCTTTGCCCTTAATCTCTCTTTCAGTTTCCTTCCAATTAGAAACAATCTTTCCCCAATACTTTAATTAATACTTACACATTAAAATATTAGGCATTATGGCAGAAATCATCTGTTACATACTTGTATCCAGAAAACTGGGTTCATAAGCTCTTGCCCTTAATCTTTCTTTCAATTTTCTTCCATTTAAAAAACAATCTTGTCCCAATACTCTAATTAATGCAAATGATATTCGTGATTAGTTAGTATTATGCTAATCTGAGTCCTGAATTTACCTAAATCTGCATGGTGTTGTCTGAGTACCAGATTGCTTTAGGTTTCTTAGTAAAATTACATTAGCCTGCCAGCTGTACAAAACAACATGATAGAGTAGAAATCCGAGCAAATAATCAAGATTACATTAGTTTTGTTTCTTAATGAACAACTGTTTGCATTAGGGATTACAGACAAATTATGGTTTTTCTCTCTGTACTAAGGCAGCCAGGCATCTGTTAAGAGGCTTCATTTTTTTTCTTGACTTCCCTAAATAGATTGAAGAGGACCAAAGCAGTGAGAGAAGAGTCTAATATTTCATGTAATTGAATTTGTTCCATTACAAAGTAATCACCACTCTGAGGACCACTGCTAAATCTTGAATTTCTCCCTTCAACTACTCTGTAGGATATAGTAGTGAATATTTTAGGGAAGGAACCAGTCACTCTTCTCCTCTTATTACACAGGAACAGATTACATAGCTTAGGACCATACCTGTTGGCCATTACACCTGTGCACTTGCAAATTCCTTCCCTCTGACAGAGATGGAATGTCAAAGATTATACATAGTATGTTTGACTTACGTTTAAAAGCCTTTTTACTAAGAAGGAGCCTGCATAAAGCAGTATCAGATTAAATGTTATCTCCTATGTCCCTTAAAACTATATGAAGTCTGCACACAAAGACTCTGGCGATCTCAGTGAATACTAATTTTTAAAGACCGACAATTTATTTAACACAGTTTTCAAAGATGCACATGTGTATTTTCAGCATCAGACTGATTCAACACTGTCCTGGTTTCATACTGAAAGACTATGAACATGCCTGTTATTATTTTCTGCTTAATTTAATTATTCTTCTTGTGTACAGGTTTACTCATTCTTCCATGTCCTAATCTCATCTCCAGAACTCACACTGTGACAGCTCATTATTGCTGGTAAAATGTAGGACATTGATAAGAAAAGAAAGCCCCCTCCTCCCCATTATATTTGTCATTGTACAGCTAGACTCTCTTATTATGAGATACAAGTAAAAAGTTAATTGCAAATTAATCTATAGAGCACAAAACACTAAAAGGTTGACAAATCACACAGCACATGTTGAACAAGATGCAGAAAGGAAATCCTGAAATACTGTACTTTTTTGTGTGTCATCTCCTTATAAAGAAATGTATTACATTTTTTTTTCTGACACAAGAAGTACTACACATTTAAAGTGTTGCAGAGGAAAAGGAGTCCCACCTGTTGAGGAATTCAGCAAACCATGAGGTGCAGTTTAGCATACAAAAACAAATTCTTGACCAAGCTAAATAATTTATGACCTTTTCAATGGCAACTTCAGGGATGTCTCACAATAAATCCCATTACTGTCACAAATCTGTTTTAAATTAAGTTGACACGTTGACAGACCTCTGATATCATTATTTATATATTCATTTTCCTGAATTTTAATTTTAATTTTCTATGACAAAGAAAGAGAGATTTGCTGATATCTCAGATATTTTAATTCAAGCTACATTTGCATTTACAAATTCCTGGGTTCCTTCAGTAATATATTAATTAATATATTAAATTCTATATGGATATATTCTGAGCTGTTGCTTCATCGTGAAACTACAAGGAGAAGTCTTGACTTACTCTTCTGCAATTTCTTCCCTTCTTTCATCAACACTGCTTTACTTTCACATTTCCAGTTTTTCTGCTAAAGCACTAAACCAAAGTTATTTGAAGTTCTCAATCAGATATGACTTAAATTCAATGAAACTTTGCATACAGAACTCAAGTGAATGAGGAATTACATGTAACCATCCTAAATGCAATTTACTGGCAGGTTTACCACAATGAAAGATCTAATCGATTTTCTCTTTCTTTCTTTCTTTCTTTCTCTTTTTTCCCCCCCTCGTCTTTCCCTCTCCCTATTTTTTAGATATTGCAGTTTTTGTTCAGTGTTCCCTTCTCATGCTGCTCATTGAAAAGTTATGGTGTGAAACAATTTTCATTAGATTCAGTTAAGTTGTTTAAAATGTCCAAATCCAAACTGACCCCCAAGAACTGCAAAGTGTAAAACAATAAAGAGACTCAAAAAGAGAAGGAAGACCTAGAGAGAATACACACTCTCAAATAAAATACCATTTTTATTAAGTAGCAGAAGAAACAACAATGTAATTCCTGTAGCACTATATGTAGCACTTCGGACTGTATACAGAACAAAAGACATGGCAACTCATTTGAGAAAAGTACCGTGAAAATGACCCACTCATGGACAGCTTTCTTCATAAGTCATCCAGAAAGCCTATGACTCACATCTGTATTGTGGGTTCTTGAGATCAATGGAACTTCAATTTGTCTTCTAGACAGTAAAAAATAACACACGCCATCATCCCTCACATTCACTCCCAACAACATGTATAAATTAACTGACATCATAAAGTTAATATGTAAACCTGCAGCTTTTTAAAAAATATGATTTAGATAAATATATAAACACACCCTGAACATTAAGTGCTTTTTAAAAAGACATGATTTGAAACAATAAATAACATTCCACCATGATTGTCAGTAATATGTCAAGAAATGCTGCTTGAGATTTTTCTCTGTACCTGATTGCGTCTGATTTTGGAAGCTAAGCAGGTTTGAGTCTCCCTACTACTTGGATGGGTGAACAAAAGAGGTACCATCTCCAAGGCGGGTTAGGAAAGAAGCTGCCTGAAACCTTAGAGAGCTAGTGCCATTCAGAGTTGACAGTATGGGCCTAGATCGAAGAAGACTAGGTTTCATAGAGCCGTTTCTTATATTCTAGTGGCTAATTTCTGGATTATGTTACTAATTATGCTAGATAGTAAAGCCTCATCCAAAAGGTTTCTTCTGCTATTGTTTACTAATGGGAATTTCCAAATGTAAATCTCTTGTCCCCTGTGCTGGGCTCCCAAACATTCTAGTTTCCTTGCTTGCTTGACAGTTTTTGATAATAAAATACAAGTAAGAGAAGCAGTGGCCATATTCTCACCAGACAGGGGCCTATTCATTAAAGAGCAAAGTATTCTAGTAACATCTGCCCAAGCATTTCAGGAAAGGAGCCCAACAAGGATGTATACTGTCAACTAACAGCGGTTTGAGTGTTGGACTACGACTCTCGAGACCAGGAATCAAATTCCTGCTGGGCCATGGAAACTTACTGAGTGGCCTTGGGCAAGTCAGTCTCTCTCAGCCTCAGAAGAAGGCAGAGGAAAACCAATTTTGAACAAATTGTGCCAAGAAAACCCATAATAGGTTCACCTTATAGTTGCCATAAATCAGAAACAACTTGAAGACATACATCAACAAAATTATGTATATCTTAATTCTTGCATTTAGAAATTAATGCTGATTTATAAGAAAAGCATGTTGTGCAGCCCAGCTTATATAAGCTTTACTCCATGCAACTGTGTACCTAACAGTATGAACCATTGCTATGGTGCAAATTTCTATCTGTAGATTAGACTCATAAAAAGAAATGATAAATAAGGATTATTAACTGGTCCAGTTTACAGGCGCATATATCTGAGATTCAGAAGGATTTTTGCCACTACCCAAGATTTTTACAAGAAGCCACAAATATATTACAAATCCCTTTTGATTTTCATTATGAGACACAGGGAGCTGATATTTGTGGTTTGTAGCCCCGCTTTTTAGATCCAGGTCCATATTGTCAACTTTTGCACCGCAGGCATAGTTTGTGTTGTGCTTGTCTGATGACACTTTACATATAGCTCAAATACCTTTATATCTGCACTCATCGAGAAAGTTACTGACAGTACAATAAAACAATAACCAAATGCTTAGAACTTTTAGAAGAGGAAACAGGCAAAGTGCCTCCTTGTCAGGGACAGACAAGTAAAGGATGCTGAGCAGCTTGGAGAGAGGTCAAGGCAGGTCAGATTTAGACATAAAGGACACACTGTTTGGAAAAGGTTTCGTATGCAACATATATCTTCCATGTATTGTTAACCTCAGATGTCAGACAGACCTGTTCAGGCCACTAAGAGGCTGCATAAATAACTGCAGTCAAAGAGGACAATATTATCTGTTTATTTACTTTTCAACAGACTTCTAACATAGATATTTAAAATGCAGATTTCATTGTGTTATTGCATTTCAATAAAGTGTATTAAAGAAGTTAGAGAATTTGGTTCTGTTGTGCAATCATTCTTAATATGACTGAAAACATATTATGAGAATCTGTTAATGATCACATTACTTCATATTGTCTAACATTACAGATTTCCTCATGATTGCTGACATTTCTGGTATTGCACAGGATTCAGAAAGCCTCATTCAAGAACAGAAAAGATTTTCATCCTATGTAGAAGAATTTCCAGTTTTCCCTCTTCCCCACTGAGCGCATCTGGCACAAGGGGAAGAGTCCCTTATATTCAGGCGTGGCTCTTCAGGGGTCTTTAAACTAACAGGGGAAAGCACCCATGTACACGTAGGACAACAAATGCAGACTTCTGGATTGTGGCCATTGTTTTGTGGGGATGAAATACAGCCTATTAAAATAAATTCAAACAAGACTTTCACATGTTTTGGAAACCCAGTACATTGTTTTTGAAACAACACACTGCTGCATACCCATAAGCTCTTTGAAAACAATGGGTTGTTCAAAACACACAACCATGCGCTGGACTGTGGCCAAACAATGTAATCCAAGTCTGTGGCAAGATGCCATTGACTAAAGGCTCTTTAGAAGGTTTCTTTTCACTTAATCATTTTCACTTAAATCTAGAAAAATAGTAATACTGCTCTTAACAACTTTTAGGGATATTTAATATATAAAACCATTTTTGTAAATTTTATTTGACAATAAGAGCTATCAAATCTTCTCATGAAAAAGGAAACTGAGGAAAATTACCTCCAAATACTTTTGCATGACAGATCATACAATTAGTGGTCTTTATTAACATTTCTCCATTCCTCCGCCAACCACCAGCATAATATTGCAGCCCAGTCCTATGTTCTGCTGAAATAGCAACAGTACAATATAGGATTAGGCATAATAGTCCACCCCTATACCAGCATCAGGAGAGATTGTAGGCATCATGCTGGCAGAGTGTATTTGCCGGAGGTGGCAGAAACTGCTCCTTCTGCTTCCCATGATGTGTAACAATGGCCAGGGGGCTACAGAGTGCAGCTACATCTCCCCAGACATCGATCAGTTGCAGTGAGGGCACCCAAGCTCATTCTGGCTGCTCTTCAGCACCAAAGAAGAAGCTTTCACCCTCAGCACAAGACTGCTTCTTCCTTCCACTGGTGTACATCAGCTGCCAGAACAAATCTGGACGTATGCCCAAAGCCGATCAGCACCAAAGGAGACAGATCTGCACAGACAAACCACACACACCCAGTTATACACCCTGGTGGACACTTTGCAGAGGAGGTACAGGATTCAAGGGTCCAAGTTCCAAAAAGTATACATAGCATAACCCGAAGTATGCTATGTTGGTAGTTCCACTAACCAGACATTGGATCCCATCCCTATTCTGAGACTACAGCACATCTTTCAATACTGCAGCATCAGCATGACATTCCTTGCATAGCAAAGCAACTCAATGCATGGTGTTTTTTGAGGTCAGAGCCACCCGTGACTCTTTGCATCACATCCAAATGGTGTCCAGAGTGCTGCTCCAGAATTGTTGCCATTTATAAAGATGTAACAGGATCTGACTATTTGGTATAAAGGTTAAATGAACCAACAGGACAATTATATTCCCTTGTTTTCAGAGGAGAACACCCTTTTAGTTGCTGTGGCACAAGTTTTTGTTCACAACCAAAGCAAGCAACAGGACTTATTTATATACATAAAACTTCTCTTAAAAGCTGTTCTTTTATAAGTGAAGACCTTAAACTTTTAATTTAGTTATATCTTTAAGTTTTATGCTAAAGACGGAAGACAGGAAAGTAGATTGATGCCATCAGAAAAAAAGCCTCACATCAATACTATTATCAATATTATTATTACCCTAGAATTGCAACTCAGAGATGCTGATGTGTGAAATCAAGGCCATAATAATTTTATCGCTAAAGGAATTGCAAATATCATCTCATTGATCTATACAGTGCTAGTTAACTAAAAAAGAAAGGTAACATTGGCTTGGATCCTGACTTTGCCTACTGACAAGTGCTTCTTCTGAACAGCTCTGCCCGAAGGAAGCTTCCACCTATAGTAGTGGGGGAAAGACCATTTTTCTATTTCCCCTTCCATTTCAAGTCTCTTCCATCCTCTGAAAACCTCCTCTAGAAGTCTAGGGGACTATTTGAAACAGGAAAACTTACTAACAAATGTTAACAGTTCTCCAGATAGATGTACAAACATGCACACATTTGGAGATGTATACATGTAAGAGATTATATGTGCAGAAGAGATCTTTTAACCTGGACAACAATGCATCTTAGCAGATTGGTCCTGATAATTTGTATTCATATCATTTGAACTTCTCAGATGGATTTTATTTAGCACATGCACACATGAATTGTAAGCACATCATGATTATTCTTTAGGACAGAGGTTGTTTCCAAGAAACATTTAATTTTAAAACTATTCAAACTCTAATAGGATGTTATATGGCTTATAGAAAAAAAAGAAAATAATGTATATTAAGTGAATCAAGCAATCCACACATAAGACTTTAACATGGAGGGATTAGCTCCTCATAGAACATGCTATTTGCTTAAATTGAGACCTGGGAGACCAGAATTGCTATGCTGCAGCTGCATGCCTGAAGGAGAATAGATTAGACAGGCTTTTGAGTTCAGAGAGGCTATAGGGGTTGTGGCTAAACAGATTGGGGTTCTAGAGTTTGTGCAAGGAGAGGAAGGAAGAGAAAAGAGAAGAAAAATGAATAGATTTTGCATCAGTTTCTCTGAATTCAGAGTGTGCACCACAGCTGCTTCCTGCAAGAGGTCAAAAAACCAAAAATGAGTGGCTGGAGAAACAGGAAAAGCTAGACAAAGCATGTGCAATTTCCAATCCATTATGCACTGCTGAGGTTCTCCAAGTTTTCTGTTCTTGTTCCTTTTCTCCCCACCATTAGAAATTATGTATATAAGAGCTTAGCATGTCAGAATGGAAACGGGCCTGGAATGGGAAACCAGGAGCATACATACCAAAAAAAAAATACCCAGAACAAAAAGGAATTGCTTTGATGAAAGGATGATTCAAGTGTTCTTGGGAATAAGCTAACAATGCTATCTCTAGCAAACTCCTGATTTCAGTTATAAAAGTAATTTCATCAAGAAATTTCATCAGCTGTCAGTAATATTAGATGTTGGAGACATCAAGAATTTAGTGGCACTGAGGAAAACATGCAGAATTTCAGGAACAGTGATGTCTAGATGTTATATAGTGTTTTAAAACCAAGGCAAAGTAAGAGAAATGCAAGCCAGGCATACACTTTTCCCAAAGAAAAGAAGATCCACATTTGTTCCTGACGTGCACTTACCTATGTAAAGTAGAAGCAAAACCAAAGTATAAAAGAGGGATTTGATATATTTCTCTAGAGAATAAGCCTTGTTTTAAAGATTATATGTCAGAAGACAAGGAATGTCATGCACACCCATATAGACACCTAAGAAATGCATATGGATCAGTCTGAATAATATCCTACTGAATGTTTACTTTGAGGTAAGTCTCACTGAGTTCGAAGTATTTACACTTTAGTTACTGACAATTTGTGTGCAATCTGTTCGTGCACCTCATCATCTCAATGCAGGATATGCCCCCCCCTCCCCGGATTATGAGCTACTAGTGAATCTAACTGATATCTACAAAATTGAAACCCACATCTGATTCTCAGCCAAACATAATTTCAACGCTATCAAAGTTGTGGTATTCGTGGCATTAAAATATTAGGGAACCAAACATTCTGAATTGTCACATCAAATACATTTTTTCCACAAATGTATGCCATAATAGAAACAAATATTCTGCTGTTTGTGTGTGTGATATATCAGAGCACAAAAACTTCTAATATATAGAAAAAGCATGTTTGGGGGACTCTTGACAATAGCTTACAGTTTTAATTATAGCTTAGCTATCGAGTCCCCTAAATTTACAGATGACTCTGCCTTTTAGGTCTAAGAAGTAAAATAGCATACATATATTTACCAATGTATATGTTTCTATAAGTCAATTGCACAGTAAGTTCTTATTGAGAACAAAAATTTAATAGGAACACTGACTGGTAGGCAGACTGTTGATAGTCTGAGAATAAAATAACCACCCTTTGAAATCTGCATGGTTTTGTTCATGTTCAGGACATAATGGAACTTTTCTGAAGTATTATTAGTAATTCTATGAAAGGGGGGAAGAAATCTCAAGCAATCTAAACAAAATTTTTGTACTTGCTCATTTATTTCATGAAATCTAAAGTAGCACCTGACCAGGACCTTTGTGGGTTAACAAGAACACCCTAAAACTCAGCAGTTGATCATATTATATTTTTATTACTACAGCTTTCAATTAACATTGAGAGGAATTCTTCCAGAAAATTATTAAACATAAATTATGAAGTACACAGTTTCACAGATAAATAAACAAACTTTACTGTGAGCTCCAAGGTTTCAAAGCCTGAACTTTAATTATAACCTATTTTTATTAATGTGAACTCACACTTAACACAGATTCAACTGCAGTTCTGAGCTTGAAACCCAAAATACTCTGAAGCCCCCCCTTAAAAAAAAGTTACCATAAATATTAAAATTGTCTGTTATACATTTCATTCAAGGTTATTTATCTAAAAAACAAACTAAATAAAAATGTTACAGTTTCTTAGTCATATAAATATAAGCTATATGCAACAGAATTAAAAAAAACTCTGTCTGACATAGCCAAGTCGTATCTAGGTTTTATCATATACCTTCCTTCAACATCAACCTAAAAGCAAAAGACATATCCTTGGGTTTAAATAGTTCACCCTTAAATAGTTCACCTCATTTCCATCTTTTATGCTGCTTTTAAAATCTTAGACTTTGTATTTTTCTAAGGCTCACAATGTTTATAAGGATGAGTGGGAAGTATACTTTTACTGCTATTTTTGTAAATATTCTCTCATTAGTACATAATAATAATAACACAATGATGAAAATACTATATAAACTATTCATATAAATGCTAATAAGGATGAAGCTGCACTATAGGGGAGGGGAGGAAAGGGGGAAAATGTGTATTTATTTATAATGGCTATCTCTGTTTAGGTTTTTTTTTTTAAAAACAGTCATATAAGCATTATCTTTGAAGTAACTGAAATTTAATAAAAAGCTATTTTAGAAGGGACTAGGAATAAATATTATAAATGTCCTACCTGCCGGTAAAAAAAAAAAAGGATAATGACCATTATCTTTTTCATTAGACTAAATATCCACTGATGGACCATTCAAAAATATTTCTTAAATTAATATTTAAGCAAAGTAAAGTCAGTAAGTTTTATTTCTTAAAGAATAGTTAAATAGTACCTCCATTACATTCAATTAGATCACATTAGAACAACTGAACAGGAACGCTCCTTCCAGCATGCCATTCTTTATTTTAAAGTAAAGATTGCCAGTTTAATAAAATATAATTACAAGTAAATGTGATTACAGTTACAGCCTTCTAACTTGCTTCAGAAGTAAGTCACTGTTCAGTAGAAAGTACTTCCAGGAAACTATATTTACAATTTCATCCTACATACAATTGTTTAGCACTCACAGAATCATAACCCGTGCCATGCAGTCAAAAACAAAAATACTGAATTTTAAGTCCTCTCTGAAAATGTTGTGTCATTTATTGACATTACTAAAAATTCATTATATAAATATTTCATACTTAACTTTTGTGTATTATAAATTGCTACTGATTCAATCAGATGCCTCTATTCACACAAGTTTTACCTCTAATTCTTAACACAGAAACCTCAGAAATAATTCAGACAAAGTTTATCACTTGAATATACCTATCCATAAGAAGGAGAAGAGATGCATGCTTTGGCTATCAGTAACATTTTTAAACAAAGTAATTGCATAACAAACTATTGGTTGTATACTATAGTAATTGTCTTTTAAAGATTACACTTCCTAATAAAATACTCATGAGTGAAAGTATTGATTTTCTTTCAACAATGCCAGCTTACTGGAAAGCTGTCCTTAAAGAAACCTTTCTTAAAACACAGGCACATTACTTTTTCAAAAAGACCTGTGAGCATTCAGTAATTTAATTAAATCTGTCACAACATACATTTTATAATACCATCCTCTGCACAATGTTGCACTACTTTAATCGCCCATTTAAATAACGAGCACACATGCACACACATCCAGCATCAAATTCTGATTAAAGCGCTAAACAGCAATCTGTTCTCACCAAGTAGTAATGCCAAATTAAAAACACAGCCTCAACAAAACCACTTTTTAATCAGCTACTCCCTTTCTTTGTGTATCTACATTCATTTAATCACACAGCATACAAGGGCTCAACAAGTAGAAATAGTTTCCTTCTCTCTGTGAAAAATTCAAAACAGAAACAACATGCAGGCAACATCCTTTAAAAGAAAATACTCCCTTAGTATGTGACCTCCAGAGAAGGCACATAGCAACATCCACCTTTTGAGGGGGGGAAATAAACAAGCACAAATCCTTGCAAAGTGGTGTGGTGTAGAAAACCCCTAAGAATGAGGGAGCTGCCGTCTGTCCAGGCACTGGGACGTGCTGTCCACTGGTGCTCCTCATACCCACCGGCCATGAATAAAGTGCCTATTGTCCCTGCACTGTACTAATTGTGAAAAAACAGTCCATGCAGTAAGCATAATAATTATCCAGACAAACAAGCAAAGGCAATCAAGGAAGGAATGAAAAGAATAAAAATACATGAACAGACAAAGCAACCCAGGAATGGAATTAATATTCATAATGGAAAGTTTGCCAGCAGAAGGTCTTCATTCAAAGCATGGTTACTTCATACAAGGGGCTATTGTCCAGACAACAAAATGAGCATATGAATAAAATTTCATGAAAACACTGGTGAAGAGGCAAGCTTTTCTTTTCCAAAGCGCTTGTTCCTGCTTCCAGGATTTTGTTCAAAGAAACTTTCAAACTCCTTCTCTCAAGTAATATTATAAAAGTTCTCTGTCCCTGGGTTCACTCCTGTCTTTTTAGTTTTGTTTTCTTCCTTCAGTTGCAGCTGTATAAATATGAATCCAAAAGAAAAACCCCCATCCTTGCTCAGACAAAGAAGAATTGGACTTAATATGCATAGCTTCATTAAGTAAATTTAATTATGCCAAACGGCATATTAATCAGTAGTTGCTCTAGTTACAGTATTCATTGAAAGGGAGGAGGATTCCAAATTAAGGGAAGCGTAGGAGACAACTGCATACTGATTAGGAGGCTGCGCGCAACGTGATACAATGCACTTTCCAAATAATTATTCAGAAGAAACAGAATAAATAGGCAGATTGCTCTGTTTTAGGACCAACTCAAGAACAATTAGCTAAGAACATGACGACAGTACTGCTTTCTTTTTTCCACGACTCCTTTTAGGTCTACATTCTCACACCAAGCCACCCTGGGCACAAAGTAAAACTGACATTTTGTGAAGGTTTTTTTGTTTGTTTGTTTAAATAAAAGAAAAGGGGACTAAATCCTTCAACCTGCCTTCCACTGCCACTCTAAAAAGGCTGCCTGTGGTCACAATTTGAATAGAACAGAAACCTTATCTAACATGCTATGACTGTTAGAAGCTCCGCAGTCACTGAACTTGCACTGGAAAGTTTGTGCGCAGTTGTGAACTTTATAACACGTGCATTGCACCAAGGAAGGAGGAGTTCAAAAAGAAAAAAAATCTTTTGGGAAGGGAAAAAAAGTGTTATTACGCCAACTTACCATCCACCAAGTCCTGGCTGACATGTCATAACATAGCTGCCATTTTATGGAGCTGTCCGACGCTTTCCCTGCCATTACGCTGTCAGCAACCTTCATCTGATGCAGCTCAATGGAAGATAAGACACCTAATCAAGAAAACATCAGCAGTGGCTTGCTGGGCTACATGTAGGCCAATCCTTATCACACTGCATCATGGGAACAGCTCCTTTATTAGCAAGAACTCCAACCTCACAGATATAAAGACCAGGATCAGGTTTTGTGTTTGTGTGTTAGGGTGCATGTGTGTCTGAAAAGATTGGTGAAACTAGCTAGCATTCTTTGTGGATCATGAGTACAAGAGTTAAGTATTTTTCTAGTGGGCGGCAAATGCTTTGCTGGACTATGTAGGCTAAAGTTTATTTGCATTCTTTTCTGTTGTATATTGTTTGACATACTCCACTGGTAACTTTGAGAGCAGAAGAAATGGGGGGGGGAGAGGGTTAATATCTCCCCAAACAAAGAAACAACAGTTCATTTACAGAATCAGAGCACAGTTCAAATGTCACTGAATGTGCACATGCAGTCACACAGAGAGAAAAAGAGAGAGGGAGAACAAAACACACAGGTAGCAGCTGCCAATGAGGATGCCAAAGGCTACAAACCCTATTAACAAACTTGACATATGGAAACAATTTAATTCTTTATAATTACTGTTTAACAGGAAACCAGCAGACAAGAATGAAATAAATCCACGTAAGGATAGGAGGTAGGGCCATTATCAAGGTAGGGTATGCCCAGAGCACGGGCAAGCTGTTTAGAACCCATGTATACTCCCTTCACAAGCACCCCTGAGACACTCATCAAGAAATCCCATTATCTTCATTCTAAGCAGGTGTTGTTTGATGAAAAATATATTGAAGGAATTTTTTTTCACCCACATAAACATCTTCCCCACACATATACACACACCAGCAAGTTTCAGGGTATAATCTGAATACAAGTTCAGAAAGATTTTGCAATCAAAAGTACAATCAAAACAGAGAGTGGTTCCAAACACACGCTTACTTGACATTACAGTGAAATGGTTAATGAAGAAAAATGAACTTCCCTGCAAGAGTTACTTGGGACCAAACAGCTGACACTAAGCTGTTTAAGACCACAATGTAACCAGTCTTCCCACATCAGGAATACACCATGATTGCTAAAGGAAGTGATATAGTAGAGATGAGCAAAACCAAATTTCTCCCTTCATTATGTCAGTAATATTTAATCAGTGAAGAAACATAGACAAAGCTGAACTAGGAGGTAGTCCTTCTCCCAGTCTCATCCCAAACACGTAATGCTTATACTTGAGCATAGAGCAACCAAAGATTATACCAGATTAAAGTGAGCTAACAAGTCTTCTGCAAAAGATGGTAGGTCTCAATTTTCATGATATACAGGAAAATTAAAAAGTAATGTTGATCAACAAAAATCAACAAAAATTTCAGGTACAGTTTATCACACTGTGATTTTATCTCTTCAAGAATGAACATGAAAAGTATAACAAAACACAACAATGCAATACAGTACAATCTTAAACCTACCCTAAAAGCAACTGTGTATAGAGTAGACAATGATTGGAAATAATTAAAATAAAAAGGCAACTTGTTTAAACTTACTTTTATAACTGAAGTGGTTGACTTAAGTTGGAATTTCAGCATTAACTTAATTCCAGAATTAAGTTGTTATTTAATTAAATGAGAGACAGTGCTAAAGAGCTGATAAACTTTTTACATTTCGCAACTGATTCATTACCTAAAGCATAGTTGACTTGATTTTTTGCAAAACTATTTTTTTATTAGTCCCCAAGATTAGAGAATTACAATGCTTAAATTACTAGATCAAAATTACTAACACAAGAGTAGTTCCAGTAGGATGAAATATAGTAAGGGCTTTTGAGGTTAGCAATCATTTATCCTTTCACAAGCCCACCTTATTTCTAAAAATAATGACTATTCATATTACAGAAACCAGACATTTCTTTTATATAAAATCTGTAGAACTTCCTTAAGATGTAGAGGCACTCCAAATACATGTGAAATAAAGACCCAAAGGCATAGAGAGAATAAATACCTTAAGAACACGACTTCAAATAAATTTCTTTTCTACTTTTCAAAGCACTTTTTGGTCTAAATTGAACTGCTCAGATCAACTATAACACACCCAGTGAATCAACTGCTGAATGCTAAGTCAACACTTACATAAAGTCTGAATTGGTTCACTTTAGCTGTAACTAGTAACTTCATTCAGGCTGAAAGAGTTCCCAAAAGAAAACATATATGTCCAAATATCCTGAGTCACTAAAATTCAACTCCACAAATGCAACAATGTTCTAGGTTTATTTCACAGCAGAGGTCAAACTATTAATCTGGGGCTTTTGCTGAGGTCTCTGTGGAAATCAATAAACTTAAGACGCAGGGTGGATGAAGAGATGAGAATACAAGCGAAAGAGATATGGTTAAGTAAGAAAAATATTTTTGTGGGGTGGATGAGAAACAGGGTTTTCAAAAATGCACACAGCTGCTTCATTCTCTCCCAAGATTAAAGCAGGGATGGAGATAAAATAATGAACACCATTTTTCAGCTAATTCTGGTAAAGCTTTTATTGCAGACATTTGACTTAAATTAAATTAGAATTTAACGTAAAGTTATGGTATTACATGTTTCCTTTTCTTATATACGTAACTGAATTAGATTTTCAAAGCTTATTATTCACCAAATTGTGGAATTAACTAAATTGTAGAACCTTTTTCTACCAAATTTGCTATCTCTGAGATTAGGACCTTAGTTTAAAATAAAATCCTTATGAAAATGTGTGTAACAGCAGCAAAAATATGTGCAACATTATAAACAGAACTATAGAGCAATAACAACAGACAATTACATCTGCATTACACATATACATATTATCTTCAAAACATAAGATGGCATCCTTTCAGTTACCATGCTGTAAGTTAGACTTAACAGCTTATAACCATTTCCACATTAACAATCATAGTGCCATTGCAATGATCATATGTGCCCATGAAATCCAGCCAGCCACATCAAGGGATGGTGCCCTATGGCACTAGTGAGTAGAGTGCTGAAAGATGATGTGTCCAGCCCCCTCCCACCAGTGACTGGCATCATGCCACCAAGTTGCAAGAGAACCCCACAAAGTCCCTGTTTCTGGTAACTGTACTACTGCTGCCTTAGAAGGAGGAGGCCAGATGCATCATCCTTCAGTGCCCTGCTCACCAGCATCACAGAAATCCATTCCTCAGTGGAGCTGGCTTGATTTTGAAGTGATTTGGGAGAGTCAAACTGGAAGACATAGTTGTGGCTATTTTTCTGTTGCAAGATCTTGGCCGTCACATTCAGTGACCATGTTCAGTAATTTGTTTCTTCCAGAAAATGCCAAAATAGTAATTTGCATTTTTTATCCCTGGGTTATTATTTTTAAACATCCATTTTCCATGACAGACAGATACGTTTCCTTCCAATTACTTAAAAATGTTTAAATAATATTAATATTTAATTCAATTACAAATTGTGAACCACCTAATGAACTAAAAAGTATGGTTCTGATAAGTATAATTCAATATTTCTGTTGTTCTTGATTATTGTGAATGATCAGCTGATTAAACTTAATAAAGGGACATAAGATGCCAATCTTATGCATAATTTCCTGGAACTGAGTCCCATTAAACACATCCGTTCTTATCTTACAGTGAACATGTACAGGATTGAAATGATAATGTTCTCGAATGGTATCTGTGTTAAGTTGGTTTTTTTTTTCTCCTCAGCCTTGGAAAGTAAAGTGACAACTTACAGCTAGAGTGAGGGACAGAGAAAGATACGGGGCTAGTTTTGCAATCTGAATTTATAAAGTTTTTGATCTAGAACTCAGCTGACCTAGAAATGTGGTGGAGGGGTGTCACCGAAGAGGAAATCTGAGGCAAGAACAGCAGTTCTGCGGTCTATACCTGGTTATATCTTTGAATCTCCGCACCTGCTTACAACAGACTTTGCAATAGACCTTTGCAGAACATATAAACTCAAGCACTCTTCAGCACTCTCTCATCCAAAAACTGACATCCTATATGCCACTACTCAGAAGTTAGTCAAACTGAATTAAATGGGACTTATTCCAAGGTCATTAGGTACAGAATTGCAGCCTGACTGTATACCTTTATACCTGGAATTCTCACTATTCAGGGAAGTAGAAAAAGAGTTAAAACATTATCAAAATTGGATTGCATTTTCTTACCAACATATCTTGAGCATAATTGAAATAGAGGGGCAAGATACCAACTTTTCTATCTACTGAACATAAGCAGAGAGATCCAAATACTCCCTTGACTGGTTTGTACTTTTTAAGGCCTAAAGGAACAAGCAGCGTCTCTAATAGTTAAAAAAGAAGAAATAAGCCCTTCCCCCAATACTTCATGCCTGCCCTGTTTCACAACTCTATAATGCAATTATGTCAGGCATGGACGAAAAAGAAACTACTGAAGATTTCTTCATGGGAGGGTTCCTTTCATATAAAGTGTCACTTGTATGCTACCATGTGGTAATAATTCAATACGTAAGGGCAATTTATTTCCCAGAAATGGCTGTTACTCTGTTGGATAGCTTTTGAGGAACCACACAACTTTATTTATTTTATCTACAGGATATATTTCTTAGCTGTCTTTCAGGAAGGCTTAAAATACGGAACAGGAAAAATCAGGATCAAAAAATTACAGAAGCACCTTACATTTAAACTATGTTAAAACAAGCAGTTTGAGATAGAAGAAAAAATGCAATGCAATGCAATGCGATGCAATACAGCACAAAAATGTTGCATAAGCAAATACGATAAAGTCTTTTCAGTGGAAAGCCAGAGGAGAAGGTATAATTTTAGAGTCCTCTTAAAAATAGGCACAGAGGAAGCTCACTATGTAGGTTTGTAGGAAGGACCAACCACTAGAAAATCCATTCTAGAATTTACCAACCTTAATTATCCCAACAACAAGCCAATGGGTAGGGCCAATTAGAAGGTGAATACAAAGTACAGATTCATACAGAGCTAGGTAGTCTTTCAAATAATGTAATACCAATGCATTCAAAGCTTTAAAAGTCAGTGCTAAGATTTTGAACTCAGCCCGGAAATACATTTCAACCACAGTCAAAGGTAGACTGCAATTCCCAACATTCCTCACAATCCCCTATACCCACGATGGCTGCTGGGAACTGCCAAACAGCATCTGGAGGAGCACCTGATTCCCACCCCTGATCTGCCCCTAACAAGGACATGAGCAGAGGTATTACCAGCTGGCGTTTCTGAGTTATCTTTAAAGGCAGGTCAATGTGGAGCACATCACAGTAATCCATTCTAGATGTCCCTTGGGCATACATAACTGAGGACCATGTCGCAGGTTTTACAACTTATATGAATTAAGCTCAGTTTTTTCATTCATTTCCATGCCAAAATTTATCTCTAGACATTTATTCTCTAGTCACATTTCAGACCAATCATCCCCTTCCCTCATCCAACAGTTTCATATAAATGTCAAATACCATGTCAGACAAGATGGAATTCTACTGCACCCCAACGGTCAAAGTTAGGAGATAAAACAGAATTCCTCCAACTCTTCTTGTACCAACTTGCTATGCAGAATCAGAGTCAATATCCCCTAAACATAGCGCCCAGCTACACAGAAGGAGACCATGATTGTTGGTACTGAAAGCTCCTCAGAGGTACTTAGAAGAACTAAGCCAAACACCAGAATGATTGTGATTGATTTTGTTCCCATCCCTGAACCCACATTGGAACATTTTTAAATAATCAGTATGCTAGGATTTAAAAGATCACCAGTGACTCCAAATCCTTGCTCAAAAATGGAAGATTAGACACATGCTATATGTTTGACTTTTTAAAGTGCAGCCTACATATTCTCCAGATTTCACAGATGAAAGCCAGGACACACTTGGTCCAGCAAAATCAGCATGTGGTCAAGATGATAAAAATCATTTAAGAGGAAGAACACACAATGCAAGGAGAGGCTGCAGCAGTTTATTTTTGCCTGAGCCTACTGGGAAAAGCAAGATCCTGTCCCCTCCTGTCATATCTGCCCACTGAGTTAAATGAGTGCAAACTACTTTTGCACTTTAAACTCAGTTTGCAAAAACTAAAAAAAAGCTGAGGACAAAAGGGGAACGAGGAGAAAGGAGTGGCAAGAGAAACTGGGATATTTTAAAAGCGGTTGAAAAGATGGGACAGCAGAGGATTAATCAAGACTGCCTCTGTCAAACTGGGACAGTTGGAGGGTATGGGTCTAACCACCATTTTCATAAAGACAGTAAGCACATCCAATTACACAAGTTTTTTAATTTAAAACTTTTTATTTTTTATGCTTTCTCAACATAACCCAAAGATTATCACAAGCCTTGTAAAAGTAAAATGTACCTTATGTTATCTTTAGTGTTTACACTTTCTATAGAATACATAAAAATGTATTCAGATTTTTATTTTATTTCAGATATTTGTTAAACGCAGATAATCAAACTATGACAAACAGAATATTCTCTACATTCCTAATTAATCCACATTTAAAATTTAATTTCAGAATACAGAACAATGTTATAATTGCAGCTTGTGAACACCTTAGGTTATAACTCCTAAACCCCCTTATTAAGAAAGCAGCATAGTGGAGCTAGAAGGATTTAATTCTGAGTACAAATGCACAGGATTGCACTGGTAACTATGGCCATTTCCACACTATACTTCCTTCTGTTGTTCTCCCATCGCAATTCAAGCAGTGCCTTTGCCAGGAAGGGAGCGCAACACGAACGCTGCCCTACACACCCAGCCGGCTCCCTGTAGAAGGGAGCGCGAGCAACACACGCCTTCCTTCCGCAGCACAACTGGCCTCTTTCTTGTGTCGTGCTAGGGAAAGAAGCATGTGATTGTGCTTCCACCCCTTCTGTATGGCGGTCAGTGACAAGAGTGTTGTGTGATCACGGGCACTTAACACACGTTTTCCGTTAAGCGAATATCCCATGATATGACACTGGTTGCGGGACCATAATGATGTGGACCGCTGTGAACACATCCTCATTGCAGGGCAGTGACAGCATGTGAAAATGGCCTAAGATTCCACAGCTAGTTCAAATTGTGTAAAAGCTAACATGTCTCAGTTCTATATGACAGAGAAATATAATTAATGTACAGAAAATTCACAGTCCTTCCAAGTTCTAGAAATATAACCCAACATTAAATGGAAAGACTACCTGTTATAAAGATGTCCACCAGCAGCCTACATCTTCACATGTGCTATTTCAAAATAACTAAAATCTGTAATCAAAAAGAGAAAATGGAGATAGAAGGTAATAAAAATGACACTAAACATATTTAGATTCAGATTCAGATGTAACAATGAAACCCACCACTCCAAGCCATGTGATCACCATGTATCCAGAATAAAGTGTGGTTCAAACAAACCCCATTTTCCATTACACCCAAAGTGGCAAACTGTGGCCTGTACATGCTCCCCTCTCCCCAAAATTCAGGATTGGAAAGCCATTCTGAATCCAGTTATTGATCCTGTCTTGAAGTCACAGGTACGGTTTGTAGATTCAAATGTACCAAGAAACAGTGGCTTCCCTAAACTGGTAAGAAAATAATTAAATCTAAGCAGCTCAAGGAAGAAAAAAAGAGGAACAAGAATATGTGAGCGTACATAACATGTTCCCAATCCTCAAGGTCACTAAGTTTATACCTGAATCAACACAATTAAATGTACCAATGTACTTTTTATGACCTTTTCAATGGCTAGTCACATGACTGTCCTGCTTGTGTTAACTCCATTTTTTCCTCTACATGTAGTGGAAGCTTTCTACTTGTTCTGAAGAAATCCACTGAGTCTGCTCACCATAAATGGAAGCTGAAGTTTGCAAATCATCACCTTATTATGGACTTAGACTAGCATAAGCAGGAGATTGCTGCAACACCCTTAACTGCAAAGGATAACCACCAAATACCACCCTATTAAACCCAAACAGTGATGATAATTACCTTTCTTTCTTCCCTTCTTTCTTTTTACCAAATTCTTGTTAAAACATTAAAAACTTTAAAATTCTTTTAAAGACTACTTACAAACCTTAAACACAGCACTGTACAGCATTAAAAGCTCACTGCAGTCAGTTTCTAAATACCTGACAGCATAAAAATGCTTTAAATTGCTGACTGAAGGACAGAAAAACGGGGCCATAGTGGCCTCCCTAGGAAGGAAGTTCCAAAGTCTGGGGCCAGCTGCTGAGAAGGCTCTCTCCTTTGTTCCCGCTATGGAACCTTGAGGGGTGTCACATGTTAGGATTTTATTTTATGTGTACATTATAAAAAAACTTATAAGTGATTTCTCTTTATTTCAGTAAATCCTTAGCACAGGAGTTTATTAGTGTTTATAAATAAATGGCACGACATAGAAATCCAGTCACTATGAAGGATTGATTTCATAACCTTTCTACTGCAAGGGATCAAAGTTCAGCAGAGAATTTTTTTTTTTCTTAATGGGCTCATTTTCCATTTAATGTAGTAAGGGGGGGGGAATAGATTAATTAATGCTGTTTTGTTCTACTTTTTGTTTTAAGTGTTCTGAACACAAGATGACAATTATGTAGTTTTTTAGCATTTCTCTCAAATAACATAGAAAAGACCTTCTTTCTAGTCTACCAACAGTACTGCATTCTCTGCTCCTCCACCTCAAATTACGCCAACACAGCAGCACAGGCCATCATAACATGGGGTAGAAGGAAATGCCAAGCCATCCTACTTACTGAAATGTCACTTCCGTAAGTAAAACAGAAACACTAGGCATAGACATTCAAGTATTGTTTGTAGTAAGGTTGCAAGTAGGTTTGGAAATGATAAAAAACATGGCCAACCATAACGAACAAATTATTATTTTATTAGCATAGTAACAAAGGCAACTGCCAGGCCCATTTTCCAAAGTTTGTGAAAAAGCCTGGGACCAAATAGTCTTTGATCTTAGTGGGTAAGAGGGCTGATTATCCAGAGGACTGGATGCTCAGGGCTGGATATTCAAAAGAAGTTACATTACAGCAGCTAAATTAGCCTCTCAAAATCACAAAACCCTGAAATACATTTTTAGGATAGGAGATTGGTTCTCAATGGCATCCACAAATAATTCTGTCACCTTTCCAGTCACTTTCTATTCAGGGAATACTGTATATCTGATTGGTTGGCTGATAGGCTATTATTTCCCCTTCTTCCCCATCTCCCACCTTTCTTCAAGTGCTCAGTATTGTTGTTTCTTTCTCTCTCCTCCAGTCTTGTTTTTCACAGGCAACCTCTTTTGCTCCCCTCCACCAGTAACAGTAGTTATACATGAAGTTGAGAGTTCATGTCCACTATGTCCAGTTAAGGTAAGCAACAAGACTCCCGGCTCAGCAACAAGTAACCTAATAAATAATATAACAAGCAATACATTTCATTTTCAAAATTTATAACTTTAATTAAAACAAACTGGGAGATTTTCAATGAGCAATGGAAGAAATTACTTTTAAAAACTAACATTCCAAGCTCTGAGATAATTGTTGGAAATGTAGCATCTGATGTAATTGATTGCCATGCTGCTGTTACCTTGAAGACAGATAAGTTTGGGGGTCCTGAGTTCCTGTAACTAGAACTGTGCTCACAGTACATAAAGGATTGAGGATCTACTTTTTCTGATTCCTCCTTTACCCTACAGCCCCTTGAAAATCTCCTCCAACCCTCTGGAGTGGTTAGAAAAATGTCCACAACAGGGAAAGGAGAAACAGCATATGTCACATATATCTTCCTGCAGCAGCAGCTTCCACTAGCTTGGAGTCCTTTTCATGAATGACAGGAAACCTTCTACACAACTCTGGATCTGATATTTTAAAAACAATGGAGTAACTCTCGGACTGCGACACAACACATCCACAGGAGGACAAGAGTGCCTTATTTACTAAAATAGGAAGGAGTCTGGAAAATCTAAGATGTATTACTAACTTTCTGCTGTGATTTTGAGAAACTGGTGTTCCCAATGGAAATGCAATTTATTAAGCTTTATCTATTGTGACATTACAGAAAGCGCAGAGTAGAACCAGAATTTGGTTGGTGCACTATGCTAACAGCTGCACTTTTTGTATGTTTGAGGGAAGGCAGACAATGGCAAAATCCTGTACCTTGCCAGCCAGACTGGAATTCTATGCCAACTAAACTCCATTGGGCTTGGACTGTTGAGAGCTGGGGAACACCAGTTTCAAGGTGCCAGGGTATTCCCTCATGCTCAATCAAGGGATAGTAAGGATGCAAGACTCTCAGGTGCCATATGTCTGTAGTTTTGAAGTTGTGAAAAGGGAACAGTTGTTGTCTTCCTAGACATCCCATGTACTCAGCAGAGATCCAGGAACACAACAATTCTTCCTTTTTTCCCAGCTGCAAAACTACAACCAAAAGAGACCCGGGAGCCTTCCATCCCACTGGCCACTGATTGGGTGTGGAAAGTGTAGTCCAGAGGCTTTAAAGTTATCTTGCTCATGGAAGGATGTTATTGTTCAAGGAGCTTTCAAGAAGGTACAGGATTCTTCCTTTGGCAAGAATCACAAAATAACATGTGTTGATATATTGGGAAGTTACACCAGCTTATATCATCAAATGGATTCCAGCCAAAATCTGGAAACAGTCTATTTCTCCAAAGCCTTACTTCCTTCATGGCTTCTGTGTCCACTGCCTTATTCTCCCTACTGCTATTGCCTAGTGTGGTTACACTGGCATAATGGAAAAACAAGGCTCCAGACGTAATGCACCAATGGATCTCATAACAGCAGGATTTTTCAGCTTCACAATAATTATAAATTTCTTGAGCAATGCATGTGGTAAATTGTAATGGATCTGAAAACAGAGCACATTTTTTATGATACACTATCTCAGAAAGCACATGTAGGGAGCTCTATGTTTGAGTACTCTGTAACATGGCAAACTGTTGGAAAAGTTCTTCTTTAAATCTGTACACAAAAAGATATATTTGTTCATATATTGTACAGTAATATGTGAGACATTTCAGTAAAAGCTCAGTATTTTTCTTTGGGCAGCATAGTGTAGTGGTTAGAGCACTGGGCTAGGACTCTGAAGACCAAGGTTGAAATCCCTGCTAAGCCATGGAAATGCCTTGTTTAAATCACACTCCTTAGCCTCAGAGGAAGGCAAAGGCAAACCCTTTCCGCCCAAATCTTGCCAAGAAAATCCCATGATAGGTTTGCCTTAGGTTAGCCACAAGCTGGAAATAACTTGAAGGCGCACAAAAACAACATTTCTCCTTGTTGTATAACATGATACCAACTTTGAAGAATGGAGTATGTAAGTGGCCCCTTCATTTTATTTAGTATTACTTCAGAACTGCACTCTCTTGCTAGAGCTCTCACCATTTTAAGAATATTGTTCAGAAGGGCCTTGCTTCAGTGATCCCAGCCTCTTGCAAATATCTGAAAACTGCTATGCACAATTAATCATATTCATGGACCAAGCGAGGAAGCCACTAAGAAATACACTCCAGACATAAATCCTTATCCAGAATAAAACTTAGGTCCAATGTTAATGCCAGTCTGAAGCAGAACTGAATGTTCAGCATTCTGGCCGGCTTGCCTCGAACTATGTCTTTCTTTCTCATTGACAGATCAATAAAATAATTTTCTTCTATAAAGTTAACAAAAAAATTAAAGTTAACCAAACAAATTTAAAATTGGATGTCATTTATTAAAGCACAGATATTAAATCGTTATAGATGTATAGGTATCATATCTTTCTTTTGCTAACCTTACAGATAATCGATTTTGTTTTCATAGCAACAGCCATTTAGTGATTTATTCATCTTATGTCTGTAGGGAATATCTGTCTGTTAGGTGTAAGTCTGGTTTTTAAGACTTTTAAAAATGTTAATGTTCCCTTTCAATTCTTCTTATATCCTAGATAACTTTTGCTTATTTCAAATATGAGATTGCATTCTTAAACATTCTTTTAAAATATCCTATGCTAGTATTTCTTGCCAGTTACCTGTAATCCCTCATAGTCCCAGGGGAAAAGGGGCTATGGGCCCCTAGGGTTTGGATATGAGGTAAAAGTTGATGGCGGTAACACTCCAACTCTTGTATTGTCCTGCTAACCAAGGCCATTTCCGCACTATATTGTTATGGTGCTATTATTCCACTTTCAACATTCTGTGGAATTCTGGGGTTTGCAGTTTACTGAGGCCCAAGAACTCTCTGGCTGAGGATTCTAAATGCTCTTCCCTAAACTACAAATCCCAGGATTCCATAGGATGTTAAAAGTGGAATAATAGCGCTATAACAGTGTAGTGTGGAAGTAGCCCAAAAGATGAAAGAAACCACACAGTAAAAACCCAAGTTCCCAGAATAAACATGTGTAGCCTCAAATTTCAAGTTTCATCCTTCCCATGTAAGTGGAGCATGGCCAAGGCAACCAGCTCCTCTCCTTGGCAATTAAAACAAAGCAACAAAATGTTAACTAGCCAGGGCATACCACTTGACTTGAAAGCTCTTGGTGGAGAAGGATGATTCCACCCATGTAGTTTCCTTCAGGCCCCAAGCAGGCCCTATTCAAAATGGCCCTGAGGCCTTTCTCTCTGTGCGACAAATAAGCCACGGCCTCTCCAGAGCCTTTCTTTCTGATCGGAGGCTACTGCATAGTCCTGATAGCTGCATGCTGTTAAATCTCTGGTATTCCTCTCACTCCACAGCTGTGCTGTTGAATTTGCAGAAGCAGTGCAGGACAAAGAGTGTTATTAGGCCCCTGCTCAGTCACTGTCCCTTTTATTCTTCACAGCTCCTTTGTGAATGTTGCTGCTATTGTTTCTGCTTCTCTCCTGTTATCTAGGAAAAGACTACATTTCCAACAGGAACCTCTCTGTGGGACAGAAGGGATCTGGACCTCTTCTGAGGAAAGCACAGAATCATCTACGATGATGAAATACTTAAGAGGACTCCATATGTGTCTTTACAGATTCATTATCTGTTTATAATTGTTCTTTCTGTTCTTTTGTGTAAATTATAAGTTACTTAATACATGGGTTTTGACATGTGGTGCAGCAGTTAAGAGTATACTTATGCCACAAACATCAACTCTTTTTACCCGATACTTCCACAGAGGACTTGGTGAGCTTGCTGTTTTGTGAGGGCTAAGCTAAGAATCACTATCGGAAAACTCTGAACATCTGAGCAAACTGCAGTTCCAAGGCTTCTTTGGAGAGTGGGAAGGACCTACAGAGATAGGGTTACCACACATCCTACTTTTCCTGGATATGTCCTCTTTTTCAGAACTAACATTTCTGTACGGGTGGATTTTTTCTGCACCCACTGATGTCACCCCCTCCTCCTCATCTTGCCAGCTCCATCAAGAGCCCTGCCAGGAGAAGAGACCAAAACCATTTCTGCACTACACTGTTAAAGTGCTATTATTCCACTTTCAACAACCAATGGAATCCCTGGGCTTGTAGTTTAGGGAGGGGCATTTAGAATTCTCAGCCGGAGAGCTCTTTGGCCTCAGTAAAAACTACAAACCCCAGAATTCCACAGGATGTCGAAAGTGGAATAATAGCACTATAACACGGTAGTGTGGGAACGGCCAAAGGCCAGGCTGACAGCTCGCTCAGAGCAAGAGAGAGAGAGAGAGAGAGAGAGAGAGAGAGAGCGCAACTTGGGTGTATGGGGAGAAGGGAGCCGGAGCCAGAGGGGAATGGCAGGCTAGCTAAGCAAGGCAGCTGAGGAAGCCTCCAGCTACACAGGCGTGATGGAATAGGGCTGCTTGGCGGAGTTGGTGAAGTAGCTGTCTGAAGAGGTGAGGAAGTGGGAAAGGGGAGGCAAGATCGTTAATTAAATACAGTGAAAGTTAGGAGTGTTTCTAGTGGCAATTGCCACAGGTTATATACCGTATGTATATGTTATGTACCTTAAAATCACCGTAAGATCTATGGTGACCCCCTGAATTTCATAGGGTTTTCTTAAGCAAGGAAAACTCAAGAGGTTGTTTTGCCAGTTCCTTCCCTTCGAATACAACCTACGGCACCTGGTATTCATTTGCTGTCTCCTATCCAAGGACTAACCAGGGCTGACCTTGTTTAGTTCCAAAATCAGACAGGATGTGGTGCCTTTAGGGAATGTAGACTAGGTTATACAGTAGGGATATTTAAAGTAAGAGTCATCATAGAAATCAGAGATGTGAAGTAGTCAAGTCAGTAAATGTGTCCCCCCGCTTTTTTTTTCTTTGCAAAATATGGTTACTCCTTATAAAGAAATATACAAATTTCTCAACATCCCAGTCCACTGTTATTTCCCCTGTCAGATTTTAAATTTTAACCTCCTTTGTAGAGGCCTGTTTGTACCTATGTTTCAAAATGCCATGCACACTAATAGTGGAAAATAAATAATAAGCCTGTTGTGTATAAAGACTGTGGATTTTGAGGTTTGAAGTTTTGCTAAACTGATCGTGATTGCAGGGGTGAGGAAGCTTTAATTTTGCTGGATTGAACTCATTAGAAGGAGGGCACCCTTCAAACTTTACTCTCCCAGCAATCTGGATAACTTTTAATGTCACCTTCTCTCCTCCGTCCCCCCTGTTCAGCCATTGAGCTTTGCGGTTTTCAGATTTGTAAAGGTTTTCCAACTCTGCCTCAGGTATATTATCCTAATTTCCTGACAGGCTTACTGAGAAGATGAAGTGTCACTCAAAGGTTGTTAACAGAAATGGTAGGATGTATATGTACCTTAAAGCTGCCTGTCAATATATGGTGACTCTGTGAATTTCATAGTTTTTTCTTAGTTAGGGAGTATTTAGAGATGTTTCACCATTGCCTCCCTCTGAAACACAACCTACAGACCCTGATACTCCTTGGCTGCCTCCCATCCAAGTACTAATGAGGGCTGACCCTGTGTAGCTTCCAAAACTAGATGGAAGGGTATTTAGGCCCTTAACTGGAGGATAAAAAACAAGAAATAATGCTAATCCCAGCAATTCACTAACCATTGTATTGCATTTGTATGTATATATCTATGTGTATTTGTACTGTACTTAAGGTAGGTAAGTTTTAGAATCTGAATGTGAAGTACATATGGGAACGATCACATATTGTGAGAAACTCATTTCTTTAAAAGCAATCCATAGTTTTTCATGATCTATATTAATCGAAGGCTTTGCTATAATCTATAAAGTACAGGCTGATTTTCTTCTGAAATTCTTTGGGGTGCTCCATTATTCAATCTATGTTTGCAGTGTGATTTCTTGTGCTCTTCCTTTCCTGAATCCAGCTAGGACATTTTGCATTTCTCACTCCATATATGGTAAAAGTCTTTGTTGTAGAATTTTGAGCATTACCTTGCTTGCATGGGAAATTAATGCAGTGGTTTTGTACTTACTGCAACCCCGGTGTCCTCTTTGTTGGGGATTGGAATATACACTGAATGTTTCCAATCTGTGGGTCATTTTATTTTCTATATTTGTTGACAGATTTTAGTTAGGACTAGAGTAGATTCTGTCTCTGTAGTTGGAAGCAGCTGAAAGCAATGAAATGGGTTCCTAGTGATGTATTTCTCCCAAGTGATCAGAAGTGGTTCTTCCTTGATTCTGTTATCCTTTCATCTTCTTTATGTACTCTTAAGTGCATTGCTTCCATCACTATTTGTACTTGGTCATGTAATGTGCTCTTAGTCATAGAGCATCCCCACTCTCGGTTTAAATTTCCCTTTTATTTCTCAGCTCTTGTGGAAGAGGTCTCTTGTTCTTCCCTTTTTTTTTTTTTTGGTCATCTTGTCTTGTTTGTTGTCTTTTCGGATTCCTCCCTGACAGTGTCTCTGGCTTCAGTTCAGAGTTGTTCAGGCTCCTGGTCAATTAAGCTTAATAGTATACATCAAAGTTTTACATTATCTTTAAACCATGGGGATGTTATACAGGTTGCATTTCACCACAATGGCTAGTTTAATGTTCTTCTTTAGCTTTACTGTAACTTTTTATATTAGCAATCCATGGTCTGCGCCAGGAGCTACTTCTGTTTTGTTTTTGTTTTTTTTTGTTTTTAGAGAGAGAATGGAATTTCTGTTCATCTTCTGCTTTCAGTTATGTACTTTATCTCAGTGGTTCTTAACCTTTTCTTTACCAGGACCCCCTGTTAATATAATTTGCTGTCAGGGACATCAAAGACTTAACTCAATATTTAAATATTTAAATTTAAATAGTCAAATATTTATTTATTTATTTATTTAAGGCTTCTGGAAACTAGGATTCAAATCTCCACTCAGACATTGGGTGACCTTGGGCAAGTCACATTTTCTCAGCCTCAGAGGAAGGGAAAGGCAAACCTCCTCTGAACAAATCTTGCCAAATAAAATCCTGTGATAGGTTCACCTTAGGGCTGCCATAAATCAGAAGTGGCTTGAAGGCTCTGTCCTATCTCAGTCCTGGTATCACAGCTGATAAACAAAACAAACTAAATATCTCCCAGCAAATTAGTTACTTCCAGGCAGTAAGTACAGGGTCATAAATAAAGTCCAACATAAACAAAGTCCAACAGGGTTCCATGGCAAGGGAGTGTCCAAGGTCAATCCAAGCATTCGTCAAGACATCCAGCAGGGTAGAAGTTCAGATAAACTCTGATAACTCCTGGAGGAGAAGGACACCAGCTAAATAGGTCTGAAGCCTAGCCAGCTGTGACTTGATTGATTGTTGCTGGTTATAAATCCTGAGAGAGCGATGATGGGTTTCTCTTTGCTGCCTGTGCTCTGTGAAGCTGGGTCTAGGTAAGTGTTCTTCTATATTTGAAGTGGCAGGACTCTCTGTTGGTGCTGGCACCACCCCCTGTTCTGTTTCTGGCACTGTAACCTCTCTCTGTACAGCAGCCTCTGGCATGCCCCGTTTCAGACTCTGAGTCAGAGACCATGCTCTGGAAGCAGGGCATGACAGGCACAGAACAACAGTGCTGCTGACAGGGGGAGGTTCTTTCTAGCCATCATGCCTCTCCTCTTTGAGAACTGACTTACGGTGACTCTAAGGCAAACTTATCATTGAGGTTTTCTTGGCAAGATTTGTTCCCATTGCCTTTGCCTTTTTCTGAGACTGAAAGAATGTGACTCGCCTGAAGTCACCCAATGGGTTTCCAAGGCCAAGTGGGGATTCAAACCCTGATCTTTAGAGTCATAGTTTGGACATGCGCACACACTTGCCACCATGTCCCTCACACCTATATCTCCTGCTGCTACATCGCTGATGTAAGGGACACAATGGCAAGTGTGTGCGCACACCCAAACTGCAACCTCATTTTGCAAACAAGGAAGCAGTTTAGGCACCTGTCCCCCCCCCCCACCACCACATCCCTGTGCCTGCTGCTGCTGCTGCTGCTGTTGCTGCTCTGTGAGGGTTTCATGGACCCTCTGCAGGGGTCTACAGACCCCCATGTTAAGAACCACTAGCCTATTTGATTTCTGTGTTGGCATCAGGTGATGTCCATGTACGCAGTTGCCTCTTGGGGTACTTGAAGAATGTGTTTGAAGTGAGCAACTGTTGACCTCACAAAATTCAATAAGTAGGTCTCCTGCTTCATTTCTTGATCCAAGGCCAAATTTTCCGAGTTTTTAATTCTGCTCTGTTTCCTATTTTTGCACTCCAACTGCCATGTAAAATCTGAGCAGTGAAGAAAGAAAGAAAATCAACTCATTTGGAATGTGGTGTTGGAAAAGAGTTCTGCAGATACCATGGGCTGCAAAAAAAAAACAAATAAATGGGTCCTAGAGCAAATCAAGCCTGAACTCTCTCTAGATGCCAAGATGACTAAACTGATACTGTTGTGCTTTGGACGTATCATGAAAACACATGATTTATTAGCATAGGCTTTAATGCTTCGTAAGGTAGAAGGCAGTAGGAAAAAAAGATGACCACATTACAGGTAGATAGACTTAATCAAGGAAGCCATGGCCTGGAGTCTTCAAGACATCAGCAGGGCTACGGATGATTTGGTGAACTGGAAGTATCTCATTTAAGTCAAAGTTGAAGTGATGACAGTTAACAACACAACAAAGCTACTGAGGGTTTTTTTTTCTTTTTGTTTTGTTTTAATCTATTGATCTCAACACTGATAGAAGTGAAAGGACTGAAAGGAGAACGTCCAGAGGACAAAAAGCTCTTGGCTTTCAAACCAGTAGTAGACAGCTGATTGAACAAGTAAATCAGTATACAGGTGAAGTATTGCCTTCAGCTCAGAATCCCAACGTATTTAAACACGGCAAGAAAACATGACAGTCAGAAGCTAGCATAAGACACCTATGCCCAGTGTTCTGTTTGTTCCTCAACTCTCTCAGTTTTCCATGCCATAGCCAAATCCACTAAATGATTTTCAGGAGGAGGAGGTTGAGAAAGTCAGCTAACACCTGTGATCCTACATATCTGTCCAGTATTATTTTTCACAGCAACAGTTATGTAATTGGGACTGAGTTGTTTATATTAACATATCACACTTTTTAATATCTTTTTGGTTTTATAACCTTAATACTTCAAGCACACATTTCTTATTTGATAATATTGTACAGTATTTGAAGAAACAGTAGACCAACACTGTTTTGACTAGTCAAGTTCCTGATCCCATTCAGATAGATAAACTTTTAAAGCACAGATTCTCACTATTAGGAGACCAAACTCACAGATGAAGTATCATCTGATTACTATGAACTGTTCATGATCAATTATACTTTAAAATTGTTCTTCTATGAACCTAATAATTCCAAGAAGCACTGTATTGCCCATTATCACTTGCACCAGCCCAAAAGCCTTTGGGAGCAAGCACTAGATCCTGATGTCTTAACACTTCTGGTTGATTTCATGTAATCTCCCTCTGATTAATATGTGTAATAGTGGTCGTCAGTAAATCAGAAAACCAATGTGACAGATGCACTCCAGGAAATGGGTATTCAGCCTCAAAACAGTATGTGAACTACTCGTCCTCCAACAACCTAAGTATTCTTTATTCATTTTTCAAAAAGCTTGCTTGTTAAGCTATGGAACATGATCTGTTGTGCAAACATAGGGACACTTCCTAGTGAGTGCATATTGGGGACACACCTGTTCAATACTTTCAAGTGATATGCACAGTTTCCTATGATATCCCTGGATACTTCACATCAAATGTAAACCTTAATCTCCCTAAGGTTCTCCTTTCCAACAGGTTGCCTTTCCTTTAATGAAATGCAAATACCTGTCAACCAGCAAAGCCTTCCACTCCCTGTGCTTATGAATTGTTCTTTATTTTCTCTTGTACAAAGGCTTTCCCCCTCTACTCCTTTTACTGAACCTTTAGTATTAGAGCAGCGCATGGGGTGAGGTGCATAAGGCTTTCATTGTTTCCACGTTTGGAGGAGCATAATACCCCTTCTTTAGATAAAAGTTTTGCCTTTCTTCTCATCAAAGCTACATTTATCTTACCCCTTGTCATTTTTTCCTTTGCAATCAACATATACTGTGCACAAGTGCAAATGCTTGTTTATTTCTGCACAAAATTTTTGTCTTTTAAATAAATCTGTAATAGTGGAGCTGACCATTATATATCTTTTTTTAAAAAAATATATTTTTGTGGCTTGACATTTTTAATCTTTGAATATCTGAATATAGTAGAAAAAGATAACACAGATGGCAAGCAGGAAAAAAAGTGCTATTGGGTGGAACCAGGATAAGCCTCCCTTGAACAGAAGGGATCCTTCTGTCAGCTGGAAGGAACCCTTTGATCCAGAAGAACTTCCCCACTGGTTGAAAAGGAGAGGAGATGCTCTTCACCAGTTCCACCCTGTGTCCCTTAAATATATTCCCCAGAGGGTTTGGGGATCCTCTGGGAATGGCACTGTCAGCTACAGAAGGAGAAAGCATAATTTAAAATGGTTTCTTTCACCTTTCTGCCACTGGGAGAGTTTTTGAACTGAATCCTGTAAATCCAATGAAGTTAGAAGCATTTTTAACAGTTAACTGACATGGATTTTCAATGCTCATATAAAATAAGTGAAAGAAACCAGGCTTTAAACATTTCAAGCTAGGGACTTTTGCCATGCATCCAATGCTGTGGATGTAGCATATCTCGATTTCAGTAAGGCCTTTGACAAAGTTCCCCATGACATTCTTGCAAAGAAGCTAGTAAAATGCGGGCTGGACAGGGCTACTGTCAGGTGGATCTGTAACTGGTTGACTGACCGTTCCCCAAGGGTGCTCACCAATGGCTGCTTTTCATCCTGGAGAGAAGTGACCAGCGGGGTGCCACAGGGTTCTGTCCTGGGCCCAGTGCTGTTCAATATTTTCATCAATGACTTGGATGAAGGAATAGAGGGCATGCTCATCAAATTTGCAGATGACACCAAATTGGGAGGGGTTGCTAATACGCCAGAGGACAGGATCAAAATTCAAAATGACCTGGATAGATTGGAGAGCTGGGCCAAGGCTAACAAAATGAAATTCAACAGAGAGAAGTGTAAGGTCCTACACTTAGGTAGAAAAAATGGAATGCAGAAATATAGGATGGGGGACACGTGGCTGGATGGCAGTACGTGTGAAAGGGATCTAGGAGTCCTAATAGACCACAAGCTCAACATGAGTCAGCAGTGTGATGTGGCAGCCAAGAAAGCCAATGCAATTCTCGGCTGCATCAATAGGAGTATGGTGTCTAGATCGAGGGAGGTACTGGTACCACTCTACTCTGCTTTGGTTAGACCTCATCTTGAATACTGTGTCCAGTTCTGGGCACCCCAATTCAGGAAGGACATGGTCAAGCTGGAGCAGGTCCAGAGGAGGGTGACCAAAATGGTGAAGGGCCTGGAAGCCATGCCCTATGAGGATAGACTTAGAGAGCTGGGTATGTTCAGTCTGCAGAAGATACGGTTAAGAGGGGACATGATAGCCATATTTAAATATTTGAAGGGATGCCATGTAGAGGAGGGAGAGGGCTTGTTTTCTGCCGCTCCAGAGACCAGGACAAGGAGCAATGGATTCAAGCTGCAGGAAAGGAGATTCCACCTGAACCTCAGGAAGAACTTCCTGACGGTCAGGGCTGTCCGGCAGTGGAATATGCTGCCTCGGAGTGTGGTGGAGTCTCCTTCTTTGGAGGTTTTTAAGCAGAGGCTGGATGGCCATCTGTCGGGAGTGCTTTGAGGGTGTTCCTGCATGGCAGGGGGTTGGACTGGATGGCCCGTGTGGTCTCTTCCAACTCTACATTTCTATGATTCTATGATTCCCACATAATATTCAAATAACATATTTATACAGTTTGACTGACAAACCATATTAGGAATGAACTTTATTTACTTAATAGTGAAAGGAGTCATCCTTATTTATTTTATTTATTAGCACAAACACAAACAGTCTAGTTGACAAAAAAAGTAAATTAAAGCTAATTTAAAACTAAAACACAATACTAAAACATTAAACTAAAACACTAAACACTAACTTACTAAAACACTGAACACTTACTAAAAGAACAAAAAGGTTCTGAACCCTCCCCCCAGCCAACCTGTAATGAAAGAAAAAATGTATTATTCTACCATTACAGATTCAACTAAGTAATCCTGCTAAAATTACTAGTAACCATAGTGACAGATTATTGTGTTGTTAGATTTCTTATTGCTCAAAAAGTCCATAAATGATTTCCAATCTTCCAAAAAATCTTCAATTCACTTATATGAAATCCACATTGTTTGGCAATTTGTGCTAAGTCAGCAAACTTAACAATCCATTCTTCCATCATCAGTGCTTCAGTCCGTTTCCAGGTTTGAGAGAAGTAACTACAGCTTCCAGTAGCCTTAGCCAACATGAGTGATGAGTAATACTGGGAGCTACAGCCCAGCAATATCTGGAAACCTTTGCCTGCTGTAACACCATAATTAACATTACAGTAAACTGGGGCAGGAATTGTATTGAACAACAGATACTGTTGAACGACAACTCCCAGCATACCTTGTGGGCTAGCTAGGATTGCTGGGAATTGCATTTCAGCAATATCTGGAGGATCATGCAATTCATACTTCTGCTCTGTATCCTCACTTTTTTATGAAACAGTGTTAGACCTATAACACTGCTCCATAAAAAAAGTGAGGATACAGAGCAGACAGACCCATAATGTTTGTTTTGTTTGGTTTTGGTATTATGCAGCTATGGTGATTTTACATAATAATACTGTAATGCTGATTTTTTTAAAAAAATGATTCTTTAAATGTTCCAGTCACCATTTTTCTGAGAAAGAAATAGGAAATTAACATTATTGTGCTGTAGCACTAAAGACCTTTCAGTTTAAAAAAAGGCATAAAATATTTTTATCCATGATTAAAATGTTTTAAAAAGCAAACAGGTTCACGTAATAGCACCCACCACTGAGTTTATCATGAATGCATTCTGAGTACTGACTTTTCAAATGAGTGACTGCCATATCAAAAACCTGCTCTTTAATAAAAACCAAAGAGAAGCACTTAAATGCACCTGTACCTGTGGGAAATCAATGTTATTAATCAAAAAGTAAACTTTATTTTTCAATCTGAGAAAAGGCAAAAGAAATAGACAAAATACAGGAAAATTGGTAAGTGAATGAAACATTGCAATTTCACTGAAAACACCTAGCACATTGTGAAGGAATCTAGATAGGTGATCTGGAAATATTTCTTTCTATATACTGTCTCACTGTATAATAGAACATTTCATCCCATCTTTCCCCTCCAATCTGTCCTTTCTAAACGTGCCTCTTGCTTTCACTCTGTACCTCTATCATGAGCACTTCCAAGTTAGAAAACATCAGAGGGCACTCTCTGTTGTCTTTCTAAGCCTGCTTCCAGTAGAAGCACCAAACAATGTTGAAATACCATCTTTCGTACTTCCATAGTGTGGTTGTGTATATAGTGCTGAAATACCCTCTTCAATAATCTCCACAAGTACAGCACTATGCTGTAGGGAGCAGTGAAATCCTATACTGGCAATATGAACAACTTGTGTATTTTTAATGGAAATGCATTTGTTGCATTAGAAAGCCACATCTTGATGCCTGCCATTGGGAAATCACCCCATGGAAGCTAGATGTCACCATGGAGTTGGGATGCCATCATGACAGGAGAGCAGAAAACGAAAGAAAAATATGACCATACATTTTCAAACAAGGTAGAATATATATACATAGAAGTATGCAATATTGGGGGCAAATAATGATGATGTTGTGCCAGAAAAGGAATGAAAAACATTGCCATGCATTTCCAGACAAATGCTCCCCAATTAGCACTGTATATTGACTTAGATTTGTGTTTTCAGAAGCTGCTAAGTAGAGTTAGTACACATTATTTAGTCAGTTGCTCCAGGAGTGATGATCCAACAGTTTCTATTAGAAGATCAGGAACTGTAATGAAGAAATGCAGGGGTATGAGAAGAAAACAGAGGCAGGAGTTGGGAAGAAGCTAAGGAAGGAAGATACAGTTTTGTTGTTGTTGTTATCAGCAAAATAATACAACAAATGGCACAGTCATGAAGGAAGCAAATTGATGTAGGATTTGAAAATGCACCAAGAAAAAAGTGCTAAATATCATAGTTTCACAATTGATTTAATCTAGAATAAAATAACACAGTTGTGACAGGAATGGAGGGTTGGGTCAGTCAAAAGTAGATGTAGATTGTTACATATTGTGTAAATTCAGACTAAGAATGTTCAAAGAACTGTGTACAATCTACTGCTTAAATTCTCTGGTGTGAATTATCTCATTTCTTTCTCCAAAGATAGAGAGGCACACACAGACCTATATCCCAGCATCCTTTGCTGACTGGTGGCAAAATATACCTGTTATCGCCTTCATTGTTTTTTTTCCCTGTTGAATGAACATTGTTGATGTTGTTGTGGGACTTCAAGTTGTTATGACTTATGACGACTCTAAGGCAAACCTACAAGGTTTTCTTCGCAAAATTTGTTCAGAGGTGGTTTGCCCTTTCTTTCCTCTGAGGCTGAGAGAGTGTGACTCGCCCAAGATCTGCAGTGAGTTTCCATGGCTGAATGAGAATTTAAGCCCTGGTTCCCAAAGTCATGGTCCAATACTGAAACCACTAACTAGGCTGGTTCAGAACACAGAGTAGTCCAATATTAAGCAGCAATCCTCTGACAAGTAGCTAGCACTGAGATGAATCACCTGAATATTAAAAGTAAGAAGTGAGGGAAGAGTTCCATGGCAGCTTTAAGACTAATTTATCAAGTTTGTGGATTGGAATCTGCTTCTTCAAATGCATTCAATCCAAAACTCTGGCCTGGCATTGCCTTACTTATTATTGGGCTATAACTCACAGTTATAGCCTAATAGTAAACAGGCCCCTTACTGATATTAAAGATGAAAATAGAGGATATTTCGGATCACAGCCAAAGAAATGTTGGGATGAGAGCCAAAGAAATATCTAAAATCACTATGGAATCTGGTATATGTATGCTGTGAAGCCCGGTTAATGTCAGATAATAACCAAGAGTCAAGGGAGCAAATACAATGCTGGCATGCAAAATTGACAGTACAACTATAAAGAAGAATTATTTAGATTTATCAGCACGATCAACATGACAAAATATGCTGTGTAGTGTGCTTTGTAAAATTTGATGGAGAGAGTTGAGTGAACGTTCAGTTAAACTCTTTTAGACTTAAAGCACAATCATATGCATACTTATTCAAAAGAAAGTTCTCTTGTGATTCCATATTTACTCCTCAGTGCCCGTGCATAAGAGTTTAGCCTTAATTACATAATAACATTAGGCATCAGATGGTACCATTCTTGCTGTGCCACATTAGACTGTAAGCAGCCATGGCCAAACTTGCTTAACGTAAGAGCCACATATGATAAACTTCAGATGTTTGTGAGCTATAAGACAAGAACAAATATTACACGTGTTGTCATGTTACTTTCTACATATAGAGATTAGTTGATTTTTTTTAAATGTGGGAAACAGTTAAACATATGCTCTAAGTGAAGTGATATAATCCAGTAGCATTTTGTTGTTGTTGTTATATGCCCATGGTACCCTAAGGTGAACCTATCACGGGGTTTTCTGGGGGCTGAGTGTGTGTGACATGCCCAACGTCACCCAGTGGGTCTTCAAAACCAGGTGGGGAGTCAAACCCTTGTCTCTGGAGTCTTGGTCCAACGCTCAAACCACTATACCATGCTAACTCTTCACCATATCATTTTCCTGTCTCTGTGGTATTATACATTATATCTTGCAAAGTCAAGAAATTGCTGATTCTTCAATATTTCAGGAGACAAAGCAGCTACTATCTTCCAAACAGGCGCCGTTTTAAAAGAAAGAAGATTTAAAATTATAAGCAGCAGGGGTTTTTTTTATATTTACATACCCTTACCTCATTGATTAATTGGACACAGAGAAGTTACAATGACAGGGACTAAGTAAATCATTGATGATTCAAGTTGAAAAGCTATCAAATTACCTCTCTGTAGTGACTGTATTAAATTAATATGTGGCCTTTTTTTTTGTAAACTAGATCCCTTTTTACATATATGTGGCACCGCAAAAAGATGGTAGAAGTGTCTCAATCTTATCTATCTCTGGTTACCCATATGAGAAACCAGGCACCTCCTGGTCTTCAGGGAAGAACAGATTCTTTTTCATTATGATGTAAGGATTATTTTTAAAATCACAGTTAGGTATATAGCATTCTTCAGTGAATTCTAAGATAGCAACACTGAACCAACATGAAAGAATGCATGATGACTTCCATTAAATAGATCACATATTGTACATTGTCTATGGTAAAATATATTTCCTTCTTTCTTAATTTCACTTTGTAAAACAGATTTTCCCTCTGTGCTGCCCCTTGTGAACATAATAACCAACTCAGTGAGGCCCTTTCCACACGTGGGGTGTGAATCGGGCAGAAACGGGACTCACCGGATTTCTTCTCCGTCCGGGCGAGTCCGTCGGGATGAGGAGCAGTGCGAGCTTGTCTTTCCGCATTGCTTTGGCATCCAAAATGGTGGCTTCTGGTTGGTGGAAGCTCTCCACCAACCGGAGAAGCTTGCCAGCCTAAAGCCCGCCCCTGGCAGATCTGCAGGCATGCACTAGTGCGTGCCTGGAAATCTGCACCGGAGCGTGGCGACAGAGCGACACGGAGTCGGGCGCTCCGTGCTCTTGAAAAACCTCTTAAAAGAGGTTTTTAAAAAGCACGCTGCGCGACCAGTTCCAGTCCCTCCGGGGCGGACTGAGGTGCGGAACTACGAAAAGTAGTCCGACCCAGTCCACTCCACGGTGCAGAAATGGCCTGAGTCCAACAAATATCCACCTCATGTGTCAGTTATAAATGGGTCCTACAGCAAATCAAGCCTGAACTCTCTCTAGAAGCCAAAATGACTAAACAAAAGCTGTTGTACTTTGGCTATATCATGAGACGACATACTCATTAGAAAAGGCAGTAATGCTTGGGAAGGTGGAAGGCAGTAGGAAAAGAAGAAGACCGCATTACAGATGGACAGACTCAATGAAGGAAGACACATCCCTGAATCTGCAAGACATGAACAAGACGGTTGAGGACAGGGTGATGTGGAGGCCTCTCTTTCTTAGGGTTGCCATAGGTCGAAGTCATCTTGACAGCAGTTAACAACAAATGAGTTAAATAGGTTCTTTCCTATACAATTTCAGTATTACAGATATATCAATCTAACTTTGTGGGGCTTACTCCAAGGAAAAAGGTGCATTTGATTGCAGTTATATTCAGACAGGATTTCTTGCAGTACTTGTAGAAAGAGAGTAACACTGTCACTTTTATCTTGATCAATATTAAAATATGTCCTACGTCTATGTCAGAGTCTATGTTTTGAATATATAATGGACCAAGATAGTATATGAAACAAGTTATATGCCAAAGAGCAGGCAGATATAAATGGATGTAAGTGTGGTCAAAAGTAAGTGCCAGATGAGGATACAAAAACTGCCTGTAGCACAATTCTGAACATGTTTATTTGGAAAGGAATCCTAAGCTATGTTGGTTATCCTACAGGAATAGTCCTTGATATAAACAGAACTATGTCATGTAAAGTGGCAGGAGATTCACCCACTTGCATATTAAGAATGAAAGGGCAGTTTATCTGCAGCAGCTGCCACTATATACATTTCAGCTTACATTATTTTACATTACTATTTTACATTATTTTTATACAGAAGCAAGGTTTTATAGTGTATGTCGTGGTTGTGTTAATTAAAATTACACAAACAGCCAATATTCTCTGTTAAGAAGTAAATGCACATGTAGTTCATTAAAGGCAGAGTTTCCTTCATTTTTTAAAAAAGAAGTTTCTAAAGGTCAAGGGCAGGTCTTCCAAGATACTGGATTACAGGCTCATCTTGAAAGCTATATATTGTTTTTATGTTACTCAAAGTTGACTACAACTCATTGAGCCAGTATTCTGGGGTTTTCCTGACAAGATTTGTTCAGAAAAGATTTGTCATTGCCTTTCTCTATGGCTGTCCAAGATCACCCAATAGATTTCTATAGCTGAATGGGGATTCAGGCTTTGCTGTTTTGCAGTCCTAGTGTTAACAGTTAAACCACTGCACCACTCATTATTTCATTAAAGCTAATACCAGGTAAGCACGTTTGTTTACCATCAAGTTTTTTGAGAAAGGAGAAGGCAGTTTGTTGTTCCACTTTAGCTTTCATCATTCCTAGTGAGCATGGACAATGGTGAAGGATGATGGGGTTGCAATTCAACAATATTGGAGGACAACAGTTCTCTTTTCTCTGCTCTAAAGTCTCTAAACGCATGCATGGAAATCTATATCAGAGTCATGTCAGAACACATTTCAGTACTTTAGCACATGTGAAATTTTGGACAAAGAAAACTAACATTAAGAAGAAATGAATATCCAGAGAATTTTACTGTTCTTAGATGGTGGGGCCCATTTTTTCAAAAAAAGCTTTGCTTAGCTATATTTTGTTCAAACTAACATATCCTCTATCCTTCCTCAAGCCTGTTTACTCAGCTGGATATCCAGAGGGTCCAATTTTCCTTCCAATTGCCCTTGCATGCTAACATAATTGCTGCTCATATGGGTAATTGGTCAGCCTACAGCAGTGTTAGCAAGCATTTGCTCATCTGTACTACCTGGCAGCTTCTCAAAATGAATTTTCAACCTCCAAATATTGTTCAATGGATGAAAAGAAGGACAAGTTCACAAAGAATGTTTGCAGAAACTACATGATAGCCAGTCAAATAGGAATGAGGAACATATTCAGAGAGGAAGTTATGGTTGAAGTCTTTGACGTTCGAAATTAAATATGTACATTTGCAATGACTGGATTTCCAAGGAGGAAGCTCATTAATTAATTAATATTAATTAATATCTTGCTTTTCTCCGAATATGGACCCAAAATGACTGCTGTGTATTCCACACTTATGTGATGGTTGCATTTACTCTAGAAAGCAAATTCAGTAGCTGTCACACATGACAACACACACACACACACACACACACGTTGTGCATGGAATACAAGAACATACATAGCAACTTGATGGATTGCATCAAACATCCTTCACTTGGTCCCCAACAATCAAAGGCCACATATCTCTGGTAAACAAAAGTAATGAATAACATTAATCTTCCAAAGAGAAGCCATCACACCCAGTGAAACATGAGTATTGACAAAAGACACATGGAGTGAGAAATACCCTGCTACACTGCAATCATGTTTATTTTTATCTAAAAATGATAGCATTTTGTGGATGCAACTACAACTATGTTTGGTGCTATATATCATAAAATATGATAACATGATATATAAAGTAGCAGCAATTTGTGGCAGATATGGCTCTTTGAGAAATTTATAATTAAAGTTTAACCATTTCTAGATGACATTCCTAAATCAGAACACATCAAAGTATTCCAAAACCAGCGAGATACTAGCTTTTTGATAGGCAGCAGATAAAGAAAAAGATAAACATATAATTGTTTATATTTATTTAAAAATAAATTTTCAAAAATACAGTACATAATACTTCTGATAGAAGTAAACAAAATCACTAAACATAAACTATTTTTAAAGAAAAATCAGAAACATTACATGAAAAAACAACAACAAAATTCAAAAATATATTTATAAAATAGATGCATTATATTATTTTGGGATATTACTATACAATAACAGCACAGTAATTGTCCCCTAATTTGGTGCCATCCATACATTCATATCTCCGACTTTATCTCCTATCATTTTCCAATCACCTTTTAACTGTTAAACAAAAGCACTAGACGTTTTCATGATGCCAAATGTAAACAATTTTGGAGTGTTATCTGGAAGCAGTCTAGGTAGAACAGATGAAAAATAAAACAATGAAGATAACACTCAGATTAAGTATGCTATAAAATGCTAAATTTTGTATGTGCCACTCAGGAATATACTTGATTATGGTACTTAGGCTAAAATTTGTTCAAATGAGAAATCCTATATAACTTTTAGAACAACAGAGAAAAGCCACTTCAAGTATATTAAGAAAATATTGTGTATACCCCCCTTGAAAAACATGCAGCTACCACAAAAACCTGAATACCTTGAAAATAAAATTTTCACATTTTATCTTGATTATGTATGTACAGTTAGAAATTACTCTAAGAAAGTCAGTGGGACTGCACTGGATAAAACAGGGTAGTCATTTGGACTTTATAGACCTGAGTCGTTAATGTAGCAAATTCATAGTCAGGACTTCAGCCATTTTTCTACTATGTTCTTTGCAGGATGTTGCTTCAGATAATGTGTAATGGTTTATCAGGTCTGAGTGAATAAGTATGATAAAGTAATCAAGTGGCCATTTAGTTATAGAAGATAGCAGACATTTAGGGATCATAAAGGAAAGCAAGTAACCAAGGCCTAGGGATTCCTAACATGTTTTTTTTTATAGGCTGCAACCTAACAACCCTTTAGAAATGAATCTGCAAATGCTACGACACATGGTTCTCATATTCATGGACAGAATCTAGAAAGTTCCTTTTTTGGATTACAACTTCCAAAAACTTCTGGCCAGTATGGCTACTGGCAATGCAGACTAGAGGATATTCTGGGAGTTCATCTTTTCAAAGCATTGTTCATGGATACAAGGAAGTAGATACACATTTCCTCTATAAATTCAAAATACTTTCACACTAAGAGCAATTAGACTGCAGTATATCTATTTCTCTCACACACACCAGATTAAACTTTTTGTTAGCTCTTTTTAAGTTTTATGCCTCAGATGCAGATACATTCATTTAAAAAAAATTACTTCTCAGGATCTCCTAGCTAAGCTTTAGATTTATGAGGCTGTAAAACATAGTTCTTGGCCAAAATCCAGTTTTTAGTCTCAAGTGGAGTAGACCCAGAATCCATGGAACTTACTTATGAGCCCTTCCCAGTGCAAGATACAATCACCTTTAAGAGGAATCACACACCAGTTAAAATGAAACATATCATAAGCTAAATAAAATTAAATGCCCCATTAATCAGAGACTACCATGACACTGGGGCTATAAATTCACTCCAGGTTTTAGTGTGAGCTTTTTAAGGTGCTGAATCTATGGCCATTTCCACACAACACTGTTACAGTGCTATTATTCCACTTTCAACATCCTGTGGAATTCTGGGGTTTGTAGTTTACTGAGGCCAAAGAGCTCTCTGGCTGAGAATTCTACATGCCCCTCCCTAAACTGCAAACCCCAGGAATAATTGCACTATAACAGTGTAGTGTGGATACGGCCTACGTTAGGGATAGGATTCAGCAGCTTGAATGCCTCTTTTACAGTCTGGAGTAAAAGCTAGAGCAGCTTTAGCACTTACATGGAAGCTTCCAACCACCAGTGCATTTTAACTTACTGGCCTAAACTTAACTGTTAGTCCCATCTAGAGTAAACTCATAAAATAAATGGAACTTTGGTAAGTTAACACTTATGTAAATTCCATTGGTTTAATGGGTCTGGTCTAACTGGAACTAAGAATTGGACTTTGGTCATTGTTCCCCAAAGTTACTGGGCAGGATCAGCTGTCTAATCTATCAGGTATGCACACAATGGAATGATGGTGGAGTCTTCCATGTCAGTGGTGCAGAGAATCTGCCCTGGTATTAATTCAAGACTTTGAAAGAGCTATCTCTGGTGCTAAACAGTGGTAGGGCTAGGGTTCAATACCTCCAATAGTTACTTTGAAGTTCAGAATAAAATCCAGAGCAGATTCATCCCAGACTTCTCTCCTGCAATGTGTGTGCATTCATTTACCCTGTTCATGAAAACTGAAACACTTTATTTTTCATTTTGAAAGAGCACATAATGGTTCTGTTTGAGGAATTTTAGTTTCCTCACAGTGACAAAAATGCAGATGTGCCTGGAGTATATTTATATTTACAAACCTGAAATCTCTTTTAAACTCCAAGCAAGATCTAACGACTATCTGCCTTGACATCGCCACTTTTTCCTAACTCATTACCTGCAAAATTGAGTATTTTCTGTTATGCTTAGCATTACTTACGATAAAAAATTACAGATTGATCCTATGTACGTTTACTGGGACATGAATTCCTCTGAGGTCAACGGTATCAAACAGGATCAATTACAAGCTTAATAACTTGCCTTTCCGCTCAAAAAATATAGTTCATAAGGCATTTAAGGCTATGTCCAAATTCTGACTGATTTCATTAAAGCTGGTTTTATCTCTAATGTTTAGTTTTGTTCTATCAGTACCTTAGTTTTTTAAGAAACTCCGTATTATTCCTAGTATGATTTATGAAGTCATAGAATGGTATACAACTATCTTCTTTCCCCCTAGTCCGCCAGCACACTCCCTCACATCTATTCCAGACAACTCTCCAAAGGAGATTTAGGGAAGCTTAGGGGTTAAGAACAGGAAGGGCATGTTCTACTATATAAGCAGAGGTCCATTCATATAATATTCAGTATCACTCTTAACTATTTGCAACCTGGACTTCAACAAAGAATAATTTAAATGCATATACTTCCAAAACTATTATGGTACATATACAAGGGTGGACAAGCTTTGGGGGGAATATGCCATGGACTGTGTTAGCCCTAAACAACCAAAATCAAAGTAACCAAAAAGTTTACGTCCAGTTTTGTAACCCCTTCATTTTTTGAGTTTTCCAGGCAAAACAAAGCATTTTTTAAAAAGAAGAATCACTGTTGCTGCAGTGGCACGTGCCATTTTTCACCCCCCATTTTTTTTCCAGCAGTAGGAATAGCACGTGGGAGTCCAGAAGCTGCCAAAACACAGAGCCCACTTGATCCATACTTCCGATATAATGTTTCAATATTAATAGCACATTACCTCTGAATTTGCCATATTTAATTCATGACTAAATGTGTTAGGTATAAAAAGTGAAATTCTCTTAATGAGTTTCACTTCTAATTGTTGTATTTAATTAGTTTATCAAATCAATTTAAATCACTGGAAACGAAAATAATATTTATTCTTCCCATCAGATACTTTCTATTTTTCAAGCCTAGATATGACATGTTTTCTGTACTGATGTGGTTTTACTGCAAGTAATTTCTAATAAGCAAACATTTGTTCATGCCCCAAAATCTAAATTAATATTGTAGGCCTGCGTTTAACGCAAGTTCACTTTACACAGTTTCTATTATATGTTGGCTCCCAGGGCTGCTCACACTGTTCACAATATCTGGCTGCTGCTACCTCATGCTGCAAGCTTCTCTAGTGGTATCTGGTGGTCCTGGGTGCTTCTGCTTTGTGCAGCGCTGCTCACAGTATCTACTGCTCCTTCCTCACACTTGTTGTGCAGTGCTGCTCACAGTATCTGGCGCTCCTGGGTGCTGCTACCTCGTGCTGGTGATGTGGCCCTGCTATTGAAATGGCCCTAGAGCACAAGAGGATCCACAATGATCCACATCATCTGCTCCTGACATCGACACTCAACCATTCACAACATCTGCTTCTAACACCGACATTGAACCATCTACATCATCTTGGTGCTATAATCCAGGACCCCCTTTTGACAACACTCCTGATGAAGTATCCTCTTCTGATATGTAAGATCAATACTGACAGTTTTCAGCAGCTGCAATGGCTTTCTTATTCATTCTGGGTAAGAAACAAAGGCTTCCACATTATACATGAAAATTGTATAACATGCTGACTCCCAGAATGGATCTGTCACATTATACACAGGCCTAATGTACTGCTAGCGTAAGAACAGCTTATCTGATTTACAGTATCAGCAATTCCATGTTGCAGTAGCTTTCTAAGGCATATTTATGAATATTTTAGAAAAAACAAAATATTTCTGGTTTATATCCATCCACTTGCTTTGTTTTGTCACATATAAAGATTTTCAATAATATTGTACAATGAAATGTACTCTACATCATTTTAAACATATCTTCTTAGCAATCTATTCTCTTGTGCCATTTTAATATATCTCTTTCTGCTCACAAATAAACTGTATTTTAAAATTTGAATTCCTGTTTTAAAGACAGAAAAGTAAGGCAGGAATTCTGTGCATGCTGACATAAGCCCAACGGAGCAAAACAGGACTCCAAGTTTATAAAGACCCTGAACTGAACCAAGGGCCCTCAACAGGCTCCTTTCTTTTTAGTGGGTTCTCCTGGGTATAGTTGGCTATGGCAATAGCAGAAGCAGTTTTCTAAGAAGTAGCAAGGAACCTGATTTAGCTATGAACATTTCCCCAAACGTTTTGGAGCATAGGGATGGATACACTTAAAGGGAAATAAAACAAATGCATCTGCTATGGGTCCTGTTGAATCACTGGCAGCAGCTTAAGAGTTCCCTATGTGTCTTAATTACTAGTAAATGTGCACAACATAACGTTTAATCAATCCATCAGCTATATTTGAAATCCAATGTTCCAAAATAACTTCCAGTAATGGAAGTGTGTCTATCTAACAGTGCCACTAAACAGCAAAAGGTTCCAACACAGGGATCCTAGAACAAATAAGAGGAAGACAGTTCAAATCCTAAAACCTTATCCTTGCCTATAGAGGCTAAGCAAAGCTGCCCAAGCCACCTTTTCTAAGCAAGAGCGGTTGAAAAGTGTGTGTGGAAATGGAGCACAGGAAATCTGGCTCTGCTGGCCTTTCCTAAGCAGTATATTATGTATCCATGGCAGTGGCACAAGTAGTACTTCAGCACTCTAATCTTTGGATGAGCTCAAGAGTTTTAAAAATATGCCCTGAAATCCAACAAGATGTGCAAGGTATAGAACTGAAAATTCATTTACCAGACATTAATACAAGAAATCCAGTTTTATAAAGGCTGTGCTGAAGTATAAAGTACCCAAGCTGCTAAAATAAGTCATTAATTCTTTGGTAAAAGTAAAGTTGTAAATTCTTAATTGTTATTACAGACATGCCGATAATATGGTAGGAATGTCTATGGAAACACAGGTGCGTTCATTGGCTCTTACAGGGATATGACTCTTAAGAGTAACCTTAAATCTTTAAGACTGGGATGCTATTTCTAGTTGCAGATACATTCAAATGTATTTATCATTTTTAAAAATACTAGGTTTTTTTCCCAACTAATGCAAAAGGCAAAGGCCAGAAGCATTTCTGCATGGGTTTTAACTTTTTAACCAACTTGCAATTCTAGCTATATCAATTTCCTATTAATTTTGCATTTATATATTTGATTATGGTACAGTGAGCCCTAAAGGGCATTCTTAATTGAAATCTGAAAAACGTAAAGGGAAAGTCTGTTTGCAATTGCTTACACTGATACAGTGATATTATTATGAGGATTACAAAAGGGTAATTCAACTCACATGAGGGTGTGCAGAAAGCATGCTATAGAGGCCCTACTGTACCCAACCACTCAGAAATCCAAGTAGTAGCAGTTACAATGCCCAACATACATGTGCAGTACAAACACAGAACTCTATCCCAAGGTCTTACTTCACTCATGGATCCAGAAAGGTCAACAGATCTCTATGCCTGAATCTTGGGCTGTGACTAGGAGAACTCCACTGCCTGCCCCCTCCACTGAGGAGAGGAAGGCGTCATCAATTCCATCAAACAGCGTATCTCATGATGGCTACTCCATCCATTGCCAGGTAGTCTACCCATTCCCATCATCACAAAATCCACCACCAGTAACTGGAGAAGGCCTCCCCACATTCCCTTGGCTGCTGATTAGCAGTGACATCCTGATTGTGCCCCTATATCAGCAGCAACATATCCTGCTAAGCATATAAAGGGCAGATAACGCCCGCTGTATCTAATGGGAAACAATTCATATCAAGTTACCAAGCAGTGGTTTGGAAATTCTAATACTGGGGTGGAATTTATGTGGCCCTCTAGACTCTGCAGTACCTAACATCCCTCACCATTGGTTATGCTAGCCTGTTGAGAACAACAATCTTTCAACATGTGGAGGGCCACATAATTTTCATCCCAATATAAGATGCACAGAAACTGGCTGCTGTACACTGAGAGCACTCCTTAGGTACACTGAGGGTATAGAAGAGTTAAATTGCAACACATTTAACCAGCAATTGAAGTAACTACTTTTAAAGTATTATGATAGAATGATGAACGTAAAAACTAAAATGTGTTCCCTAATTAATTAAATAATCCTGATTGCAATATATTAATGATTTAGATGCCATATACTAGATATTTCAAAGCACAATCTAATTTACAGATAGATAATTACATGAAACATTACATATTTTTAAAGTACCTCAATTTAGACATCTGAAAATTAAAAGATTATAAATAAATAGCACAGATGCAAAACAGGGTAGAAAATTAAGCAGCTGTCCTAGCCATATTAAAACATATTTAGTTCCAACTAATCTCTCCATTTATTATCCTGTCTTTCAGATCCACCAGCAAAAGCATTTCCTAGGATTTACAACTAGGTTTTGAGGGTTACGAGGAGATTCCACAGTATGAACAGGAGGTAATGTCACTGAATCTTTAAACTAACAACCTAAGTGCATTTTAATATGGAATCAAGATGAGCACTTTATATTAAAAATCCAGATATTTTAAAACTTAAAATTTTACTGAACTTTTACCATTTTTATTGAGAGTGTTCAGCAGTTTTGTCAGGAACAGATAGTAACTGATGATGCTTTGCCTCTGAAGATAATATATCCAGAAATGATAGAAAGCAACTATCTGAGAATTGATATAACTTTGGTTTGTTAGATTATTATTCTACGTATGTAGGCCCTAGCACTTTAGCATCTAGGTTCAAGAGATATCACTGGCATGGATGTCTTATCATTCTGATATGTGTTACTTTTCCAAGCAAAAGTATTAATAGTCAGGCCCGAGTATTAATAGTCATGCCTGTGCCTTTCTGCATACAGAAGACTTGATTTTTTTTTTTTCCAGTTCAGGAAATTTCCTGCACTGCTCACAAACCATCATCTAATCTCTCTTTTTTTTTTTGACTCGGGTATCAATATTTCTATGAATAAAAACATGATGTGTAAAAATAACCTTCTCTTTTCTGAAATTGGAACAGTACGTTCATTTGAGGGTAGGATGCCAGTGTCATTATACAAATCAACCAAGAGAGGGTACTTTGACAACAAGAGAAAGATGGATCTTTCAAGCTCATGTAAGATTTGCAAACTTCTAGGAAAATGAAGTTTCATTTTGATGATGTGTCCAAAATCACCTTAGCTTTATGCATTGCAGAGATAGATAGATAGATGGATAAATAGATATAAAAAACTTTTACTAACTTCACATTAAGCAACAGGATGCAATAAGTGATTACAGACAAAACAGTAACCATTTGGTATGATATGTATTAACTTCAAGTACTTTCTGTATTTTCAATTTGATTTTCAAAATAAATATTAGCAGGGAACTTTACCTCACAGACCAGCTGTTCTGACCGCTTTTATAATGTTAAATGAAGATACTGGAGTTAAATCATAAGTCATGCTAGGGAATCAAGGTCTTTCAAACATGGTATGATTAGGTTCAAAAACTCCAATAGTCTTTTGGAAGACTAATGCCCTCACTTCTTTTCTTAATCAAACTGCATGGAATGATACTATTGTTTATTTAAGTTTTTCCAAACATCCAATTCTATCAAAGTGGTACTGAGCTTGGTAGTTCTCAAAACGAAAATACTGCTTGTACCAGAATAAATGTAAAAATAAATGTAAAAAATGAAATAACTACTGTATCATAATCATAATGATGATGCACAATCAGAATGGTAAAAAAAAATTCCACTGTAAGAGAATAAGTAACAGGTCTGATTAGAGCATTGACCTCATTTGCAGTGCAACTGCATGCTGTTAATACCAGGGAACTATTTGCTAATAGCTACAATTCAAAGCTTTTATAACCACATTAAACATCTGTCAGATATAGTTAAGGATAACTGGTTCTGTTTCGTACAACAGTGTGGAAGGATGAACTAGTTAACATCTAATATCTGTCATGAGTGCCACACTGTATACCACCATATCACATAAAATTTACATCACAGCATCACATAAGACTTCAGACTGCTGAGGTGCAAATGATGAAATCTTTTGTAAGCAAAAACCTACTGATAATAGTTTGGCTGTGGAAACATCATGTTAAAAATGAACCTAAATTAAGTTCTAATACATGATAAGTTCAGAAAAATTAACTGGTTCATTAATCAATATCCACCCACAGCTACTGGGCTCATGTTCTAAGGGTACATCTTCCACGTGGTTGGACACAAAACCTTATAGGCACATGCGATACAGTACAAGGGCAAGGGCTGAACTTCCTGGCCAGTTAGACAATGCATAGGAAAGAGTTATAGCAGCCTTCCTCATTCTTGTGCTCCAGAGGTATAAGACTGCAACTCCCCCTCAGTAACACCTTACACAGGTAACAGTCAAAGATGGTAACTGCTGTAGACCAGACTCTAAGGAACAGCAGTTTGGAGAAGGCTGGGCTATGGCAAGGCCAGAATAGACAAAATGCATGAAGCATAGCATTGCAGTTAGCTATTTCAGTGCTGACAGTAAAATTGGGATTGCACAACGGCATCCATGCACCAGAATTCTCACACTACCTTGTAATTCTGTGAACTGCTTACAACACTAGGTCACAGGCCATATCATGCTTTGATAGCAGACTTTTCTTTTACACAGTTATCTTGCCAGCAGTTGGAAAATATACTATTAACAATATACTCGAAACCAAAACCATCACAGATCAGCTCAAATTTTGTCATATTGGTATACCTGTTTCATTTCACTTTGTATAACCCATTAAAACATAATAAATTATGCTCACTAACTAATGCTTCTCTTTTAACACCCATATTTAAATAGCATTTTTAAAATATCTCCCACATATATTAACCAATCTATGAACACTTCAAATTTAAATTCTAAATATTTCTAGCAGTGACTATACAAACAAGAAGTATAACTATAGCAACAGCATTGTATTTTATACGTTTATATCTGATATAACGACTAGTAAAACAAACAGGCATGATGCTGCAAACATTAAGCATTAGCAATTCTATGCATATGTATTCAGAGATTAGGTATCTCTGAGTTCAGTGAGACTCACTCCCAAATTAGCATGTGCCAGTTCAAATCCATGAAAGATTATGTTGTAATACATTTAACCATGTTTTAGGTGCTACCAGGCTATTTTCATATTTGCTGCAACAGACTAACATGGCTCACATTTTGGAAACGTTTGAGCAGATGACAAAAGTGTACCATCAAAATAAGTGAGATTTAAGAGGTGCTTAACTTTGGCTGGATCATTGCCTAAATTTTTTCCCCAATATGCATTTCTACTATATACTTACTACTTAGAGCTAATTATTGCATTTACAAAGAAGAAGGAACTTTTCATGACAACATCTTTTCTTCTTTTACAGTAACACTGGGATTTTGTTTTTGTTTTAAATACAGAAATAGTAAGAACACATTTTTATAACTGAAAATGTTAGATACAAAATTGTTTTTTATAAAAAAAATGTTAAAATACCATCCTTGTCTACAGATGAGCAGCTCAATTAAAACTGTGCATCATAAATCAAAAATAAAAGAAGACACTGGGGATTGACACCAAATCAGCAATAAAAGGGTCTCTCCACATAATCCAGGAAGTATTGATTTAAAAAAATAAAAAAATTCAAGCCAGGCAAGACACTTTTCTAACCCATTGGTCAGAATAAATGACAGTTTCTATCAAAACATATCATCATATTGTTCAGTATCAAAACAAAGAAACTGTAACGTCTGTACATCAATCATTGTGTTTGTTATTAACCTCATAGATTAAAGCAATTCCTCTAGAAAGCTAATGTGAAAGTAAGTACACTTTAAAAGTAAACAGAGAAATGTGCATTAATCCCAAAACAGAATCAAGATCATTATTATTAAAATAAAGCCTGGGGCACATTGTGATGTTTAAGATTGGTGGGTAGATTTTAATTGACTTGAGGACTGTCATAGTTCTATTATCACAAAACCTGCAACGCACTTCCAGCATGGAGGACCCATCTGTGCCCACCATCCATCTGTTTAGACATGATTGGCAAAGTGGTAGGGAACTCGCAGTGGTCGTCTTTGCCTGAAAGGAATAAACCACAGGATCTTCCAGCGAGTGCCAAAAACTTCTGAGAAGGTCTGCTGCCACGGCTTTCGGGGTCTCGATCTACAGACGACAGCATTATTAGTGAAAGACAGCACTCCCATGGTGCACTTCAGTCAACTAGAACAATACAGATTGGCTGGGGATCCATTACTTGACTCTGATGAATTGCATCCCAGCCACCACAAGCATAGCTTTCCTTTCACTATGGCATGCAGCTGAGACTTAACCGTAAGAAGCACAAACTGCATCTGTATCAACCAAAGGCAGTCTTAAAAACAAGATGAGCCTTGCGGTCAACACAGTGTTTGCCAACAAAACAAGACAAAAAATCTTTCTTGCCTACCCTTTGAAAACATAGGTTTGACGGATTTAGACAGGAAATAATAATCTGAAATTATTTTGCATGAAAGGAAAGTCTAGCTGAATGTACAATAAGGCATGCAAAGCTTCATTAGCGCTTTCCATGTCTCTCTCACACATTAGCTTTTAACTCCACAACTCCCCATAAAGCCATTATCAAACACAAGCAATGATACTTACATTTCTTCACAACAGTTTGCCAGCTTTTCTATACTTGTAGTATCCTGTTACAAAGAAAAAGAAATTGCTAAATGTTCCCTACCATGATGCAGATACAAGACAACTTTTCCTATGAAAGTATGTACAAAATGGAATTTATATAAAATGCATGTAACTGAGCAAAAATCTTATTTATTAAAGATATTTAGTAAACATCTCTACATTATACAGCCAACCATAACAGAAAGATAATTCTGGTGGTAATTCTCCTAAAGGTGTTTTGAAACATTTTAGTGTAACCTATCATCCAGCAAAAATGAGCAAAATGCTCATGTATTCCAACATGGCTTACCCTCTTCGGCCACATGACTAAATACAGTACAGCGTTTATATACGGGACTACCTAGACTGTGGCCAAAATAAACTTCTACAATTTAGAGCCTTTCCGTACATCCATAGGATGTTGAAAGTAGAATAATTGCGCTATAACAATGTAGTGTGGTATCAATAAGTATGGAAATAACAGTTAAGAAATAGACAAATTGTATACACACTTCCTCTTATATTGTGATCTTCCCTGAGTTCCAAGGAGAGAATATATAGATAATTCAGTATATAAAGAAAATAACAGTACAATATAAAATCAAGGATTTTCTTCAAAATGCAAAAAAATACTTTAGGTAATTGCAAAAAAACCCAAAAACCCTAAAAAAAATTATCTGGGCTGGATATAGTCATTCTAGAGTATTCACATGGAAATCGATGGGATTTATCTTAATCATGATTCACTTTTGCCATTCATTTTGATGTGTCGTTTTAACATGGCTAGGTCTTAGTCTTATTTAAGAAAATTAAAACACATATTTTACTGTTATCTTCTGAGCCTTGAAATTTCAAAATACTGTGAACAATCAACCTTACCCATGATTCTAGTAATGCCCATTTTTTACTTTAATCTGATTTGGGACCATTAAACACCTATTTGACATTCAATGCAGCAACTCAGCAAGCTGAATTGAACACTACAGCTAGACTGATGGAATGAGAAGAAAGAAGGCACTGCTCTTTGAAGGCTTAATACTGAAACAGTGCTGGCAGCTGAATGCATAGAAGCAAGTTTTCCTGCCGAGCAGATGGATGAATCTGAAATCTACTTTAAATTGGAAGTGAAGTAATTTACCTTATAATGTGAAAAAGAAATTAAGAGAAATCTCAGTGTCTTAACAAGCAGACTTATGATGGTGAAATAAATACAGCCGTCTCATTATTTTCCTACTCCAGTGGAAAGTCAAAGAAATAATTTAAAGGCAAAAGGAATACAATTTATTTCTAATACACTCAATCTGCCTTCTCATATGGAATATCCCCAACATATTTCTGCTTTGTCACTATAAATAGTTGATGGCAATTTTTCTCATTCAAAAATACTTTTTACCTATGTAAGGTCCCAATTATTTGAGATTCTCACATGTAGAAGGGAACAGTGCTTTCTAAAACACAAGGCCTTAGCAGGTAAAAGCTCTAATGGCAATGCAGGAGTTCTTTATTAAGATTCTCAAAATTCGAGCAAGATTTTGCTTTCCTATTCGTATCTGCAGAAACAAAATTTAAGCAACTAGTACAGACAATATGTTTGGTTTCATGTAGTAGTTTTTATTTATATCAAATGTTAAAGCTTGTAACTATCTTAAAAGTTTCTACCACTTCCTGCCCTTATTTCAACACTGATACTGCGAATAGCCAGAGATGCTCTGATGATAATCACATATCATATAAAGCAACATGGGAATACTCCCAGTAGTTCTAGCCAGCACAGCAAATGGTGAGGAATTCTGGGAGTTGCATGTCAACACTGGGAGGGCCACATGCTTCCCATCCCTGATATAAGGGAGATAATCCCTTGTCAGTCCTGTCTACAGGAAATCCACTGAAATTGGTCACAAATAGTGTAAACCCCATTGATTCAATGGGCTTACGCCCCACAGGACAAACATTGGATTTTAGCCCATAGATGACAACTACTTATTTTCTTTGTTTCTTTACTATTTCAAGAATGCTGGCAATAAAGAGATTTGTAACAACCTGTATCTAGGTATTTTCAAGCAGCAATGAATACTTGTTTGTATTTAATGCGATTTTGGACATAACCAAAGCATTATGTTTATGTATGTCTTGAAATATTATATATGCACAAAGTGTGCATGTATATATAACATTTGAAATCATATGTATTAAATAACTATTACAGAAAATAATTATTCTCTCCATAATTGGATTAAATACAAAAATTGATATACACACATACATACACATAGCACCACATACACACCAAATGCAGTTGGACAGTTAGATGGAATTACACTTTTGGACTATAACTATCAGAATCCTATAGCCAGCATAGTCAATGGCCCAAAAGTAACTTTTCCAAGCTCTTTCTCTCTCTCTCTCTCTCTCACACACACACACAACTAAATAGACAAAATTTTCCAATAATTAAAAAAAACGGATAACCTTATTAAACAGGACCAGAATCCAAAGACCCCAAGCACTGGATACTAGATGCATATTCAAAGCTCTTTTATCCACTCATAATAATTAAGCCTTTCAGTCCAATTCTTATTTGAAGACTCTGCAGAGGGACCATGGCTTGGTGCAACAAGGATGCAGCAACCATGGAGGTAAGAAAGTCTCAGACCCTTAATCCATATAGAAATACCTACTGCTCATGCCAAGTATGCTTTATTCTTTGGGAAATGATTATTTTTCTCTTAGTGTACCATCTAGCATATTAAAGCAGTAAGACATAAAGATGTCTAATGACAGGAAGTAAAATTGACTAACACCACTGGAGTAATAAGGAGAAAATGTAGGAAAGAAAACTATAGTTCTTCAAAACAACAGTAGGGCCCAGCCCTAGACACTTGGCTCTAGTGTTCTTGTAAAAACGTACAGATGGGAAAATCCTGTATTGTACAAATATCTCACACCTCAATTATCCAACAGCACAGCAGCACTTAAAACAGTATTGATCGATTCAAAACCAGCTCAGAAGAAATGTTTTACTTTCTCAGTCACCAATATTTCCTGTGGTGTTTAAGCTTTCTCTAGTAGCCATGTATCTAAATGCTGACCCAGAATGACCCAGCTTAACTCAGTACATCTGAGCAGATCACAGCTTGAGGTGGCATGGCTGAAACGTATCTTCAGTAAATAATAAAATAGTAATGAAATAAGAATATCCATCCTATTTAGATGTACCTGGAATATTTGAGGATGCTAGACTTTATTCAGGGACTCGGCCTACATGTTTTCTTGGTGGTAAGTGGTTGATAACAATGGCATTAGTAGTGCTTTTGAAAAAAGTTCATGTGATTGACCCCCCAAAATGTTTGAGACTGGAGAGTGCTAAACTTCATGGGATGGATACACAGTTGGCTGAACAGCTGTACCCTGTGGATGGTATTAAATGCATTGCAAGAATGGAGAGACCAATCTGTCAGCTATCTTCAAGGGTCAGTATTGGGTCTATTGTTGTTAAGTATTTTAATTAATGTCTTCAATAAATGAATTGAAAAAAAAATTGTTGAGAGATCTACATGTGACAGAATGGGAAGCATGGCAAACACTTTACAGACCAAAATAAAATTTCAAAGTGAACAAAGATAAGAAAGTTCCATATACAGAATACATTACAAGATTAAACAAGGATGGAATAAGAAAGGTTCCATATAGAGAAGAAATTATAACTGCCAAATGACAGATAATAACAAGATGCCAGAATGAAAGATTCACAGGTTACACTGGGCAGCAGTCAGTCCTTATCCTCTGTAAAGTGCCATCTCTAAATACTGCTAGTACTTGATAAGACAACCAAACAACAAACTATAACAAACCATACCATTTTATGCTGTGCTAATAACAGATCTCTTCTCAACATTCCAGATTAAGCTGTTGTTGTTATGTGCCTTCAATTCATTTCTGACTTACGGCAACTCTTAAGGCAAACCTGTCATGGGGTTTTCAGGGGGTTGAGAGTGTGTGATGCACCAAAGGTAACTCAGTGGGTTTCCACCGTCAACCAGGGAACTGAGCCCTGGTCTCCAGAGTCTAGTCCAATGCTCAAACCACTACACTATGCTGGCTCACTTCCAGATTAGGAAGACCTATATCCAATTGTTAGTTCCAACTAAAGCAGCTCTACTCCATCAGTGGAATTTACTTAAGTGTTGATTTACCAAGTTTTCATTGATTCACTGGGCTTACTTTATTTGAGAGTACTAATTGGATTTAGGCGAAGGGTTGAAATCATGAGGCACTCTGGATATTGGGGAACTGAAATTCCCAGCGTTCCTCAGTGTTGGCTATTCTTGCTAAGGCTCCCGGCCTTTCCAGTTCAGCAATATCTCAGGACTGCACAATTTCCACTTTGGATTTAAGTCTATGTAGTAATATTACGCTACAAATCCCATGTAGAATATTCTGGGCAAGGTCAAGAAAGGTTTTGAGCAGTTGGAAATAGTAATCAACAACAAGCATTAAATAGTTTACAAGAACAATCCTAGAAGGAATAAAATTTGATGGAATCCATCAAGTAACTATACTAGTTAATCTTATGTTCCAGCCAGAAGCCTCATTATAATGTTAGTGCACCCATAAATGCATAAAAGTTCTTCCTTTTTGTACATTTTTAATTAAAAGTGCACATTTCTGAGTTCAAAAACATTTTAAGATATGACTCAGGAAGGGCATTTTAATTTTAAATTCTACTTTTTTCTAGTGAATTAAAAGCATGTAATTTACAAGTTGATCAAAATAACTTTTTGAATCAATTCTTGCTTTATTAAACACACATTGTACTTTTACTTAAAACATTATAAAAAGGCAATAATTATGCAAATATTTCTTACTAGGTCAGCTACGGTTTTGATCATTCTCAGAATATCAGTTATTCAAAGTACCAAATTGTTTCAACTGTACTAAAAGAAAAAAAATTCCCAAGGTAAATGCTACAAATTCTTCTTCATTTACTAGTGTTTCATTTTTTTGTTTTGGGGTGGGGGTGGGGAATAACACGTTTGTCAATGTATATATTTTTTAAAAATAAGCAGTTTTATCTCTACAAAAGCAGTAGCACTGCTTCTGGAAGTTGTTTGGTACATACACTTTTCACCAAACCATACAGCTGGAAAGGTCCTTAGAGTTCATCTAGTCCAACCCCTGATAAATACAAGAGCTATGATGCAGTTTTGGTAGACCACAGTCTGAGCAGAGGGCCCTCCTCATCCTTCAGACACAGATGAACCTCCTCCCTACCTAAACCACAAAGCACTGGTGGCACAGCGTAACTACATTATTTCCACAAAAGTCCATCTAACCTCTGCCTAACTATTTCTGGTAAGAGACCTCAGGTCCTAAACAGTCTGTTTAAATAGTGAATGCATCTTAACATTAGAAGTTTCTCTAAATATTTAGCCAAAAGCTACTTTCCTGCCATTTACACTCCCATCCTCTAAAACAAGAAAATAAATTTGCTCCAGTCTCTGTACAACAGCTCTTCATATATTTGAAGATCATGATCAAGCCCATCCTTCATCTTTTCACCAACATAAACCTAGAAATCTCTTTCAACTTTTCCTTATAGGACCTGATTTCCAGACTCCATACCATGCTAAGTCACTTTTCTCTCAGTATGCTTCCAGCTGTCAGTCTCCTTAAAATGCGGCATTAACACCTGGACATAATAGTCTTCTTGATGTGGCCTTTTTCAGCATTGAACAGAGCAGAACTGTTACGTCACATAATCTGGCTATTAGGCATCCTCGTCTGTCCATGCACATATTCCCATCTGAAGTTTGGGCCCATCTCAGTTTTCATGTTAGTGAGCTTTGTAGAAAACTCATGAGTAGAGCTATTCCAATGCTAAAAGCAATAAAGAAGCCCTTGGTTTTCTCAGAGCTTCACACATTTATTATAGTTTCCATTTGCACAATGAACTCTAGATTGGGCTGACAACATTGTATTTATTATTTCAATCTTGCATATGGCCAAACGTGTATTTGGAACGGCCATGGTTTGTGGAAAGACTTTACTTTGCTTAAATAGGCACCATTAAATTTAAGTGTCATTTTTACTTCAAGAGCATATTTTAAAAAATTGCAGGCTTGCAACCCTTCTTCCACTTTGGAAGCGGTAACGGGCAATTTTCGTGGGCAATTCAGTTTATCTAGCCTTCACAATACCCAGTGCCCATTAGGTTCAGTGAGAAATTTAAGGTTTCTGTAACACCTAAAAAGAGAGCAGGATATAAATAAAAATGTTAATATACATTTTTATTTAACACAAACTGTTTGACTGTGAAAGTAGTAAAGAAGTTATTTTATTACATAAATAATAAACCATCTGATTTCAAAGAAAGGTTGGAAAAAAGTAGTGTGAATAAGGAAGACTTAATAACTCCATGGTGAATAAAAACATAGAACCAATCTGATAATCAGACATCTACACAAAACTTTATATAACATGATTATTTTCTATTTTAATATATGCAAGAGCAGATAATGATTGACTTAGAAGAAACACTGACATCCTACCCTGATCCTGATTGTTCCTCTGCTAAAACTTAATAATCAGGATTAATACTGTCTTTGATTACATTTCTAGCATGTTTGAAAAAAACAAGTAAAGCCCCAATTATTAAATTAATCAAGACAGTATTTAATAGATTATCTGTTTAATCATATTAAAATATTTTGCTCAATTATAATAAGATATTTATTTTTTGACAGGAAATACACTTTACATTATAGTAGACTGTGAACTGATATTATATAAAAATGGTATACATTACAGAGCAAGGGATAAAGACTGTATGATGCTAGGATCTTAAAAATAACTTTGTTTTATGTAAAGGTGTTGTTCTTGAGAGTCTTCACCCTTAAGAAATGTTGACATGTCATATGTTATGCAACATTTTTAATATTTTAAAACCAATCTTTGCATATATTTGCTTTCATTTTACAATATTCTGCCAAACAAAATATAAGGAAACTTAAGTTGAAATATTATAATCTGATCTCCATTTCCATATATTTTGCTAGCATAAACATTATTAGAAAAAAAAGAGGTGGGTAGCAAGAGAACTTTTAGGGAAGAGATAGAAAACTGCAGAGACAGTGGGTGGCTTTTTTAATTCCCACATTCCCAACAGACATACCAGCAGATGTAAATACACTGGAAGTAACATCATGCTACTTTGGTTTGTTTTTGTCATATTTGGAGTGGGGTGGGGGTTTTGCTCTTCATGTGGGTCATGGGGGCTGAAGAAGCAAAAACTGCTGGGTTTTTTGTGGTAGTTTTGAGCCATTCTTGATGTTTTGGGGGATGAATCCCACCAGTGGGAAAAAAAATTAAATCAGTGATCAAGGGAATTGGGTGGTCTCATAAAATGGGACCCTATGGGCTGTACCTTCCCCACCTCTGTTTTAGAGGCTAAAGCTACTTGGTTTTCATATGTTCAGCCAAAGGCACTAATTTTATAATTTGTGTTATGATTGTAGTATGAATAGAATTTTGTAAGTACTGTACAAATCTAGGGTGGGGAAAATGATGTGGGATGCATCTTCCCAGTGTCCTGCAAGGAGCCAATGCAACTCTCAACTTCTGACAGTTGCTCATTTCCAGCATAGGTACACTTTGTGGGCAATGAGATGAGCCCCTGTATGTGAAGGCTGCCGCATTCAGTGAATGGAACCACCAAACCCTGTCGTATCTCCTTTTCACTGAAATAAAGTGCGAAATTATAGGAACTGTGCACCCAAGAAGAAGATTCAATACCCTGGAACTGTTAATATGTGATTTAATCCAACTTTCATTCACTTCAAGAAATAGATAAAAGAGACCGTCCTCTGCATGATATCATGAATCTTTTGCATCCATAATATAATTTATTGTGTTTTGAGAAACTGGTAAAGAAACCAATACTTTTTAACCTGTTTTGCTTTCTTCTTTAAAAAAAATCATTTTCTAGCTTATTCAGAGAAACTGTAAGTTTAGAGTGCAACTTTAAAAAGAAAGTGGTTATCAATGACAAGAAAGAACATACTGATACACTATACACACTGTGCATTAAATCCAGATATTCTCCCAGAGGAGGTTGTTGGTGGGAACTTTCATATCATCCTGATTTTCCTCAAAATGCTCACCCAAAGGTTCAGGCACCCTTTTGAGTGGCGTGGGCAACTGAGGGTGAAGTAGAAACGCACAAAATATCAGACAAAGACATCTTCTGCCCCACTCAGAACTAACTCGATCAGATTTTCCATAAAACCACTCTTCCTACTCCATTCCCTGTAGTACAGCCAGCTCCACTCTGATGAGCTCTCATCCTAAGAGATCATTCTCAGGCCCAGGCTATTTGAAGAGCTGTATCTTCCTGCATGAGCAAGCCCTGTCTGGGCTCCAAGATCTTCAGGGGAAGACTTTCTCTCAGTCCCACCACGTTCCCAGCCATATTTGGTAGGAACAAGGGAAAAGGTCTCCTCAGTGCCTGCTCCCAAACTTTGGAACTCCCTTCAAAGGGAGTCTGGGATGACTCCCTTATTCTCCTGGTATCAGCAACTTTCTTACTGCAACACGCTTTTAGGAATTGACTGCCACTGACTTTTAAGGACGTGCTGGTTTATTGATTTTTATATTCTATCTTTTAATTAATATTTAAAGAGTTTAATTTTATAGATTGTTTAATGGGTGTTAAAATAACTTTTATATTTTTTTACTGATGTCTATATGTATGTAATCTGTATTTGTGTTAATACAGTTCCAGTATTGGAGGAAAGAAGCAATATAAGTGAATAATAATAAATAAATAAATAATCCAGGAACTCATGGGCTTGGTAAGGACAGAAAGGTTTGAATAAGTCACATTTCAACCATCTTCTTCTGAAAACATATAACTGGGATTATATTTTTATATATATCTAGCCCCAAATATCCACTGATTGTATTATAATTTTGTTGTTAGGTTTTAATTGATTCTTTTTGTGAGCTGCCTTTCTGCCTCCGGGAGAAAGGTAGCATACAAATGAAATAAATAAATACTTTCCCCCTTCTCAGATGTTTACTAGTTTAAACAAAGTAAGTTTCATTATCATCCCACTCAACTGCTCAACAGTACCATCACATGCTGCTCTTGAACATAATTAACAGGGAGCCCTGGTAGTATTAATCAAATTACTACTGTAAGTGCACTCATCTGAACACCTACTAAACAAAATGATGACAGTGTATCAGGAAATATTTCAGCAGAAGGAGCAGCACAAATTACATTGTAAACAGCACAAAATCCAAAATGCATCATTTGCATAATGTTGTTCTTACATTTGTGTTTTTCACTGAATGAGATATTAGGAACTGAGATTTAAAAAAAATTGAAAAATCTTTTAACTTGTTAATCATTTGCAAGAACATATGGAAAAATGAAAATGCATCCTGTTTAAATTTTTAGATAAAAAACAATCAAAGGTAATCCTTAAAATTAGGCTTCAGATTAGTCTCTTCAAAGGATGCAGTTCAGCTAAAACATCTGGTAGTATTATGTTGAGAGACAGACCTTTTTTAACTTTGGAAATGAGATTAGTAGATCAGTTATTTGTAAGTGTCCAAGTAATTTCTAATTATTTTATCTGGGTCACAGATAATCCGCTTTTACTGGACTCCCACAATGACATCAGAGGATCACTGCTTAAGTGATTATCCTGTTACCTTCCAGCAGCCACTGGAAAGCTGGATTTTCCATTTGTACTGAGGAAGAAATGGTCAAATGCTCCAGACAAGTGGCCAACCAAATAAACAGCCATACAGAGGCTGATAAGAAGTAATTCTACTGTTCAAAACTACTGTCAATCAAACAGGAAGGCACACTACCAAATGCTATATTCATTTTAACTCAAGAAAATATTTTGTACTATCCACATGAGGAGATTATATAACTGAAAATCTAAGTGCATGTCACCATGTATCACTCAGATCTTCAATGTTGCTAGAATACATGAAATAAACTCTGCGATGAATGACACAGTCATACAAAATAACTATTCAGCACAGATGAATGATTGGAAATATGTATCAATGAGTTTAGACTAAGAATTGTTATGGAAGTTAGTCTATAAGGAAATAAATTTTTACTAACAGTTCTTAATTGCTTAAAATCAGAAGCAACTGAACCCTGTTTCAAGTTTCTCACTGCTATGAGATGACAGTTGGAGGATGTTCCAGCTTGTACCCTCAGCATGCGATTTGGCACACCACAGGTCAAGAGATTTTAACAACAACAAAAAAGCAAAGGAAAGAAACAGGCAGACACTGGTCCTCCTGGAATGTTGCCAGAATCAAATTCAGATCAGGAGACTGTTTTCCTGGTATAAAAGAGTTGCTTAGTTGCTTTCTAGCTGTCTTATTTAAATGGTGCATTAAACTAAAACACTTCTTATAAGTAGTATGGATACTGTAACAGTGAAAAACTGCATTCTTCCAAGTATAAAAATATGTATATAACTTCAAATTCAAAAGGTTGATTTTGGTTCTTTTCATACCAGTTTTAAAGCTGCTGAAAAGCTGCCGTCCTGCTATCAGCTAGAAGTTGGTGGTTCGACAGGGCAGCAAACAGGGTCCTATTTTCTCTCTTAAAAAGCTGGAGAGCCCATATACCTGGCAGTGAAAAATGTCTAGTTTTGAAAAGCAATGAGAGTCCTTTCAGTTAGTATTTCTGAACTTTATTTTAGGTGCATATTAAATCTAAATCCAATAGTAGTATTATCTTTTAAAAGCAATCTTTACCAGAGAAAATTGAAATGATCAGCTACATAGAAATAGTAACTGCTGCAAAGTTACCTATGTTTTAAGTGGAAAAAATGAGTCCTCTTCTGCATGATTTGTTAATCTGAGTATGGGACATGACGTTCCTGGTTAAGCTAACAAACAGATTGTGTAGGGTAAAATCATTTTGCTTAGAAACTGATTTTATTTATTATGTGTTGGAACAGAGTTCAAAATGTAATATAACTGCACATTTTACTGAATACATATGAAGAAATAGTATGAAGGAAGCCATTATTAAAGTGTGTAAGAAATTTCTTGCTAATGCAGTGAAGCTAGTTTTTTTCTTCTAGTTTTCAGAACACTTTTGTTTATATTGTTCACTGCTCTGCTTCAGGTTCTTTTGTTTTGTAAACACATAAATTAGCATTTTAAAATGGTTTTTAATTTTCAAGAGCTGAGTTCCATTGTAATGCACTAATGACAAACAAGAAGACTGAGTGGATATTCTAAACCAGGGTTGGACAATATGCAGTCCAAGTGTTGCATGTGGACCCTCGGGGCCATTTTTGTGGCTGACCAAGTCCCCTAGGGTCAAAACATTTTTTTCATTTTTTTTTCTCCAGAATGTCCCTAAATGTACTCTAGGTAGTCTAGACGACATTTCCCCCTAGCTCCCCATGCCAAAAAATAACTTTTGCAAAAATTTAAAAGAAAATGTCCCACAATGTCCACTAGAGGGCATGAGATACATTTCAATATAGGCCCAGGAGAGCCCTTTTTTGAACCTCAAGACATAGAGAAAATTCCCCCATACCTCCTAGATGTATTTAGGGCAATTTTTAAAATGATTTATTTATGTATTTATTTAGCAGGAGGAGGTGCAACCCTCTAAGGTCTCCTAGGGAGCTAATGCAGCCCTGTGGCCTTCCACAGTTGCCACCTATTCTATCCATGGGCTTAGAACCACTCTGTAGCTAACCTGTTTTATCTTCCTGGGAAATCTCCACCCATCTCTTCCTCTCCCATTATATCTGTGTTGAGACAGAGAAAGAGAAAGAGAAAGAAAATGGTGGGATATCCAGTTGTGCTGCTTTGCAGTAGGTACCACTGTTTCTTCTCTTCCCCAGCTTTGGATTAATTCCTAGACAAGATTTCCATGTAAGAGAACAAGTAACTCAATGCAACTCGGGTAAGTTTCCCGACTCTCCTCCAGAGTTTCAGGCTGAGCCAGAAAAAAAATCACGAGATAGCCACATGTGTAGCCTTACTCACAAATAAGTACCTCTACATTCAATATTGCTTTTCAGGCCCAAAATCTGTTTTTGTTTTTTGTTGTCTAGGTAGGAAACCCCAAAAAAACCTAAGAAACACATCTGTCACTGTAGCATGTGAAGAGAAAAGTAAGAAATTAGTGCAGCTATGTAAATAAAAGATACTCAGTCAAAGAGTCAGATGATGATATGAAAGGTGGTCTTTGTAAAGAGACATTCTTCTTATCTGTTACAAGGCTTTAATGGCAAAGCCTTGTAACAGATAAGAAGAATGTCTCTTTACAAACAAATGCAAAAAGTATCAGCAATGCCTTATGTGGTTGTGGGGTTGCTTTTGTTTTTTGTTTTGACTATCAGGAGAAATACTTCAAAGAAGGCAAGTATTTGTTTTAGATCATCACAAATGGTATCTATAAGAATAATGCTTTTTAAATGTCCTAGAACAAAAGAAGTTCTAGAATTACATCTTGGTAAACTGTTAAAAAGAGAGCCAGCACGGTATAGTGGTTTGAGTGCTGAACTACGACTTTGGAGGCTAGGTTTTGATTCCCCACTCAGCCATGGAAACCCACTGGGTGACCCTGGGAGTGTCAGAAATGACTTGAAGGCACACAACAACAAACATTGTTAGATACAATGATACGGTTAGATACAGTTCTAAACTTATCCTAACTGAAAAATGGTCCATGTACACAGTCAACCCATTACTGTACAGCGTTCTCAATCATCAGATGATCTCCTTGCAAAAGTGAGACAGAGAATTTAGCCCTTTGTGTTCTAAATATAAATACTATGAAAAGGACTCTATCTATCTGGATTTCAGTTTTCATTTACATTAAATTTAATGGGGGTAGGTACACGATTTTTTAGTCTTTGATTTCATGCATCAGTCTTGTGAATACCCCCACATGTCCAGACTAAAATTTACAAATCTTGGCTTATTGTACCATTCAAAAAATTTTAGGAAATGGTGAATTATTATTGGTATACATCTGGAGCATTCAGATAATTTGTGTATTCCTCTGTCTTTGAATACTATGGGAGGTCTTGTCAGTTCTTTCAATCGAGTATTATTCTTACTATCTTTATTTATACTCTGACTTATATCAAAACCTGGGCTCAAGGTAGCTTATAAATTATAACAATTACAACAAAATAAAAAGACATAAGAGATCAACATTAAAAAAATGATTAAACTATTACCAATGCTAAAAGCAATGTGAAATATACAATTAAAATACTAAAAAGCTATTTATTTTTAAAAAGTACAATTGAAACAATACAGCATCTTCTTTAAAAGCCCTTCCTTTAAAAACCTCAAAAGTCTGTTGGAATCAAAATAAGGCTTGCCTCCTGATGGAAGGACAGCAAGGAAGGAACTGTTCTAGCCTCTCTAGGAAGAGAGTTGAGAGTCTAAGGGCAGCCACTGAAAAGGCCCTGTCACATGTGCCCACTAATCCTGCACGTGAAAGTAGTAGGATTGAAAGAAGGGCCTCTCCTGAGGATCTCATGGCTTAGACAGGCTCATATGGGCAGATACAGTCTGTTAGACAGCTTGAACTAAACCCTACAGAGCTTTATAGGTCTTAACCAGTGCTTTGAATTGTGCCCACAAACAGACTGGCAGTCAGTAGACGTAATGTAGTAAGAGAATTTCATCTTGCCTGTAACAGTACTAAACTACTTCATCCCTTATACATCTTCATTGTTATTCTATCAGTACATTCTTATTCCCAAATCTGTTTTCTGATGTGCACCTAAAATATCTCTACTTCTTAATTCAATAATGGTGCAGGTGCTCATATTGTTCCATTGCAATTACTGTTATGTGTAATTATTAACTGATATTCTCTCTCCTTTTGTTTAGTTTCCGTTCATAATGTAATTGTTCCCTTGTCACTAGAATCACATTACCTCATTATAAGGTCTTCTTAATTGCTTCTAGATTTCATTAAGTCTACCTTATTTTTTAAAGCTCCAAATAACTTTGTTCTTCCATATCTCTTCTCATCTCAAACTATTCATGCTCCTTCTGTCAGACAGTCTTCTATTTCTATTCTTCAGTCTTTTCCATATGCCTCCTCTTTGACTGGATGCCTTCCCAGTTCCTTCTAAGTCATGCTTCATTTCTTTCTTCTCTTCAGTTTTTTTTTACAAGGCAGTTTTTCCATGTATCTTTCTTCAAAAAGCTCCCATTTATTATAAACTGAAAACATTGTACAACTCAAAAATTACCATATTTATTCTACTGCCATTGCTATAAAAATTGCCAGCTTTGTTCTACTTCCATTATTAAAAACAGTGAAACTAGACAAGACGGAGGGAGATTTATGGTTCAATTTCCTGAACTTGTTTAGTTTTGTAAATGGCAAATGCAGCTGCCAATTCAGATCAGGTCTGTGGTACTGAAGCAGGGTGGAAGCTTCCACTCATGCCATTTTCCTGGCTAACACATCCCTTGCAGACTGTTTTTTCCCTACCACCTAATGTTGTAAAGTCCTGATTCAAATCAGGCCATTCCTCCGCACCCCACCAGTTTTATTTGTCATTGAAAATTGCAAGGAAAACAACTACACATTTCCTGCAGTCTTATCTGGTACTGCTCTGAGTGTTCATCATATTCTCACCTTTGCTTCTTTGCTCTTTGGCTTGAATATTCTGGCCAAAATCCAACTGATATTCCTAACTAGAGTAGACTTACTGAAACAATGAGATTTACATAACTATTGACTGACCAATTTTCCATTGGAACTACACTTGTATACTACTTCTGTAATGTGCCTGACATATAATATTCTAGTTTTACTCATTATTCGGTTGTTGGTACACTTTTAAGCAACTAAACAACAATGTGCAAGAAAACTGTAAGTTCAAGAAACGAGACATATACTTACATTACATATACCGATTAACTGAGTATAAAAAAGTCCACTAATTCCAACCAGCATTATTAAACCCATGAAGGTAGATATTCGTGTCAAAGCGAGTTCATGTCTAAAAACAAAGAGATCCTGTAAATAAAGGGAAATATAAAAGAAATTTAGTTTTTTTCCTATAGGGAGGGGAAGAAAAGCAAAAATAGTTTCCAAAACATGGAATGTCAAGAAAAAAAATTAGTCATAGTAGGCACAACTAAAACAAGATGTATATTTTTGGAAGTGACATTTTACACTCAAATAAAGCCTTCTAAATATGTACAGCTTATAAACTGTTCAACGAAGGTGAACGAAGTTTAGGCTAGATTGCAAATGTGAGAAATAAAACTGACATGTTGAAGGCCCAATTCTTCCTGCTGATGGCAGTAACCCATCACCTTTGCTGCACCAATTCACATTGTGTACATACAAATATATTACATAGGTAATATATATGACTGAATGCCTCTCCATATAGAAAACACAGGGCATAGACAACATCATGGCACAGAGAACTCAGGGAGTTGTAGTTTAGTACGTCTGGAAAGTTCCAGGTTGGAGAAAGCTGCTGTAGAATATAAAAGAACAATCAGTTTACTGAATGGCACCACGGCATGAACTATGTTCCCTGATATGGTTCTACTAGACATTATGAAGGAGAAGCTAAGTATGAGGCTGCTCTCTTGGCAGCAGCTGCATATTTTTCATAATTCCCATTCCACCCCAAGAGATGCCATTCTAAGAGGGACAAAACTGTCCATGGCTGTGTTCCAGAAGTCAGGAGATGATTCCTAAATGTCATCTACATCTGCCAAATTCACCAGTTCTATATTTTATTTATTAGCGATTATTAGTGATTCACTAGTGGTGGCTACAAACTATTAAATGCACCCAACTATTCATACCAAAGGTCCAAAAAAGCCCCACCACCCTTTGACAACATTGATATTGCCATCATAAAAATTAAGAGAGAGCAGAAAACCACTACTTTTTCCATTTAATCCTGAAAGTATTCGAGATCAGGTTGTTCAGTCTATCTCATCTAGATGGAAACAAAAGCTAAAATGAATTGTCCAATATTCCTTCCACAGACTTAACAGAAAGATATAAACAAATCTAAAACAATTAGCAATTTAAAAATGTCCTGTCCCTGTTCTTTTGTTGTTGAACAGTACTTCTACCTTCCTCTGTTTTCCAAGAGAAAACAAAGCCCTTTGGGAGCCATACTTGCTAGTCAGGTACTTATTGATGTATGGAAAGAAGACAGTAACTTTACAAAGCTCAAAGCTCACAGCTATGAAAGCAAAGTAATGCCAGTCCTTAGGACACAACACCTGGGGATATTTCTCAGTTTGGCATATGGTTTATAAAGTAAGGTGTCCTGGATATGTATATCTGAACCTTAGAAAGTATATGTTCCTAATCTCTTACTTATAGATGGATGGAGACTTGTTTATACTAGAGGAAAAAGATCTTCCTCTTACGGTAACAGGATACCATCTGCAAACCACTAGCAGGTAGTCCAACAGTTAAATACAATCAGTGAAGAAGACTACAACTAAATGTATGCACACAAGGAGTTGCTTTTCAAACCAGAGAAGGTCTGACTCACATATATAGAATCATAGAATTGAAAGAGACCACAAGGGCCATCAATTCCAACCCCCTGCCATGCAGGAATACACCAACAAAGCATTCCCAACAAATGGCCATCCAACCTCTATTTAAACACCTCCAAAGGAGATTCCACCACACTCCAAAGCAGTATATTCCACTGTCAAACTGCTCTTACCATCAGGAAGTTCCTCCTAATATTTAGATGGAATCTTTTTTCCCTGAAGTTTGAAGCCGTTGTTCCATATCCTAGTCTCTGGAGCAGCAGAAAACAGGTTTGCACCATCCTCTATATGATATCCTTTCAAATATTTAAACACAGCTATCATGTCACCTCTTAACCATCTCTTCTCGAGGCTAAACATACCCAGCTCCTTAAGCTGCTCCTCACAGGGCATGGTTTTCAGGCCTTCTAACATTCTGGTCACCTTCTAAATCTGTACTCCCTCTCTGTGAAATGGATACCTGAGTTACCATTCCCCATGTTACAGCTGAATAATATTTAAAACAGTGTGTTCACTTGAAAGAAAAAGTCACCTTCAGAGTGGGTTCAGAAATGTTAGATTATTCCTTCTTACCTGTTAGGGAACTTAATGTTCAGAAATTATTGTGATTCTGCCTTTTAAAAGAAATAAACTAAAGAATATGTTATTTTTAAAAGCTTGCTCGTTACTTTCAACTCAAATTAAGACAGCATACTTTTTCAGTATTTTTAAACTGAAATGAGGCTCACATATTTATATACAGAAATGACAAATTGAAGTAAATTTCACCTCCAACTGCCCTGGCATCTAGCAAGGTTTACAGATATAAGCACCACTTACATTTGCAATGTTGAAATTCTACCACTCAGCCATGGCAGAACACATCTCCAGTTAAACTGACTAAGGGAAAGAGAAGAAAGAAGTGGCAGGCTCAGCTTTTCTTGAAAGCAAGTTTTGCAACCTGGAAGGAACCCAGGCCCCCTCTCACATCAAAATCCTGATGACGGTGACAGCACTGAAAGACCACAGAGTCCCAGTAGGTGTATACAGAAAAATATGGCACTTCATCCTGGCTGGAAGCAAGCCATTAAGGATTTTATAGGTCACAATCAGCACCCTAAAAATCAGCTGCCAGAGCAGCCTTGTATGTTAACTTAAATTAACAGCTTAACTTTTCTTGCTGTACCTTGGACAACAATGTCTATATGCTTCCCAGAAAGTACCTCATTCCTTTTCAAAAATTATAGTCACCAGATATGAAATTAGTATTGGCTGCTTTCTGACAGCAGCCAATGTACAAAACTAACCATGTCTTAATAGCTCTATGTGGTTTCTTTGTAGCCACCTCTTGCAGTAATACTGCTCCTCCTACTGGACAAACAACTGCAGTATTTGCAGTCTCCCAAGCAAATGAGAGCTGGCGTTACAGTTTAAAGTATCTGGCTTTTATCCTCAACTGTTAGTTCTTGTGGGCCATGTAAATAATTATCCATTTCATTAAACTAAATATTGTCTAATGCCTCATAAAAATAACAGATGTCTCTACAGTGGACAATGTATTAAAAAGTCATATATAATAGTATAGACAATACAGAACATGGTGTGGAGCAAAATAAATTTTAAAAGTTATTTTTAATTGAGAATCTTAAAATTACTTTTTGTATATTAGATACATTATAAATTGTAAACCAAGTTCGTTCCATGTATACAAATGAAATTTCTTTGATTATAAAAACTGTAATTAAGAGTGAGATCCCATGAGCTGCAATAACAAGAGATAAGCACATGGAGCTGTGAGCTCCATTACAGCACCTATACATCTTCCTGTCACATTTATCAATGTACAGAAGCAGGCTTTGTATAGCCATACTGGTGCAAATGCTGAAACTCAAGGTGTCTTAAGACCAAAAAAATAATCCCTTCCTGCAGTGAATACTTCATGATATGAAATACTTTTGTCTTGACCTTCTACAGCACATAACCTACAGAGAAAGATTAAACTGATTTTGCTTGCTGTTTCTGTCCATCATTGCCAAAAGGCAGAGTGAGTAATTGGGTGGCACACAGTTATGGGGGACATCAAATCCTCAGTTCCACAGGAGAAATCAGCCAAATGTAGGCTAATGTTTCTAAAGCTGCAAATCTGGCTGTATTCCCAAATTATATTTAATTTTCTTCCTTCACTCAGCTACAAGTTCTGCAGATGGTTTTTTTCAGAAAAACAGCCATCAAATAATCTGAATCAAATCATTTGCAAATGTAAACAGTCCAGAATCCCAGAGCTGTAATTTTTTGGTATGTGAGTGACTTATACAAATACCAGAATCTGTCATTTAGGCCCTTTAGTAACTACTAAGCAAATAAAATGTAGCCATCACATGATTCAGTCTCTCAATAATCACTCAAATAGAGGGTCTGGATGACTTATTCAGGCATTCATATTAAAAGTATTCCACAATAATTGCTTCTATATCCACTGACTAGACCAAATACTATATAGTATCCACAAGGCAGAACGCTATAAATACATACGTGTTAAATTTCCTCTGGCAAGATCCCAAATTATGCGTATCTTTTCTGAAAAATTACATGTATTTTCAAATATTGTATTGTTTCTTTTTTCAAAAATAAATAAATAAAATAATACTTGATTTTGGAGGGTTGTTGTGCACCTCCAAGTCATTTCCAACTTATGGCCATTCTAAGACAAACCTGTCATGAGCTTTCTTGGTAAGATTTGTTCAGGCGGGGATGACCATTACCTTACTCTGAAGCTGACAATGTGATTTGTTCAAGGTCACCCAGTGTGTTTCCATGGCTGAGCAGGGATTCCAATCTTGTCTCCTGGAGCCCTAGTACATCACTCAGACCACTACACCATGCTGCCTCTCAACTTCATCTTTAGTTTTTTCAAAAATACATGTATTTTAATACATTTTCCTAGTGTTGAAACCAATTGAAATAATTCAGAATCAGTTCTTCTTTACAAATAGTAATAGCGTGTAATGCCTTTGTTTGGATAGTTGTTGTTGTGTGCCTTCAAGTCTCTTCCAACTCATGAGCCTAAGGTGAACTTATCATAGGGTTTTCTGGGGTTGAGACACGCCTAAGGTCGCCCAGTGGGTTTCCATGGCCAAGCAGGGAATTGAACCCTGGGCTCAGGGTCACAGTCCAGCACTCAGACTACACCACACTGGCTCTCTTGGAAGTCATACTTCAGCTTAGTTATATGAACAAGACTTTTTATATTACGTAGTATCTTTGCTCCTCCTATCCATAAGTCAAGAGAGCTTGTAAAAATGTATTACAGCTCCTAGAAGCATCCCAGCCAACATCACCTATATAGGGGACTTCTGAGCATTTTAATTCTAAAAGTAATCTTGCCAATCTCTTCTATTAAATCATTACATCTATAATTAGCCATATTCTCTTTGATTCAGCCATATGACTGAACCATGCCATGAGGAGCCAAAAGATTGGCAGATACTTCTCATTTATATGGAGAATGAGTTATATGGAGAAAATAATTCAGCACTCAGTCCAAAGAAAGATATTACTGAAAAAGTAGGGATGGGCCCACTGAATCCTCAAATCCTCGAATCCTGGGCAAGGATTCAAGATTCATGAATCTGAATCCCTGTGCCAAAATAGGCAAACCAAATCTTTTGAATCCACCAACAATAGTTTGTTGGATACCTGGATGCCTGAAAACCTTGGAGACTGGGACACCTGAAAACTTGGGAGACCAGGACACCTGAAAACTTGGGAGACCAGGACACCTGAAAACTTGGGAGACCAGACACGCAAGGGGAGATGGCAAGTAGGTGAATTTTTCCCTTGGAATAATAATGATCTTTGCTAACAATTTCACAAATTACATCTGGGGTTGTATTCAAAGATACTTAAATCGAACATTTCATATTTAAGTTCAGCACTTGACTGGAAGGTATAGGCTTGAGATTTCAAGGACAGCTGAAAGTTTTCTTTCCATAGCTCCCTTGCAAAGCTCTTTCTGACACAATTCTGGGGTTTGTAGTTTTACAAGGGGTCACAGCCTTCTCTGCCAAAGTGTGCTGCAGCATCATCAAACTACAAACCCCAGGATGCCAATAAGGAGCTATGCAAAGAAAATCTAGTTTTGACCTGGATTAGCTCTGTACTGTAGTATGTGGCCCTGTTTACACAGGCAGGAAAATATGGGATTAATCCACATTTTCTTGCCTGTGTAGAAAAGGCCTTCATGTCATTTTCAATCTGGGCAGATCCTGAGGCAAAACTATGACAATTGTCCTAGCCACATTTCTTCAGAGGGAGGTTTGTCTTTGCCTAGGCTTTTGCTAAGGCTAAGAGAGTGTGTCTTGCCCAAGATTATCCTTCTTTCCCTTGCTTTTTAAACCTTTTTTAAAAAAAAAGGATTCGAAAGATTCGAGATTTGTGAGATTCGTGGAATTCCAGAACCTTCCAGGGATTCAGATCTGGATTTGGCAAATTCTGGATTTGTCCCATCCCTATGAAAAAGACAGACCTACTGTTGTTCTTTATTTATATTATAGATAGCCAACCCTTAATGAAAAAAATAAGGAGCTTACTAATAATAACTGACATGCTTTTACATTGCTTTTAATTCTGATAATTTAATTAAATTTTAACTTTTGTGTGTTTTTAATGATGTTTGTTCCTTTTTTATGTCATGTTTGCATTATACATGCTCCATATCTGTCTGGTCCTTTATTACCTAATATGAATACCTGTAAAGGAGCTGATATGTAAAGCAACATATATTTCTGGCCTCCAGATTACTACCTGGGGAAACATCATGTCCTCTGAGAATGCACAAGTCATCCTTGCACCATATTTATGATTCTCCATATATGACAGATCTTACATATTGGGCTGTAGCCAGTGATGGCTTTGCCAAAGTGCAAGATCTCTTAAGCTGGTATGGTCAACTTTAAGAGTTCAGTTCTCAGTTCAGTTCAATTTCCTCTCTGTCTACTGCTGCTCTCTGTGCTGAATCTCATTATGTTGCAGTGGGTTTCTCAATTGTCATAGGCAGTTCTGTGGGACAGAGTTGGCAGAGGAAACTGGGTAATCCAATCATCTCTCCAAAATGGCTTGGTTTTTGCCTTCAATCAAGCCAAAATCACCATTAGTTACAAGCCAGAGTCTTCCTGTTTAATAATTGCCTCACGTTTTCTAAACTATCTATGAATATAAATATTAAAAAATGCTATCTTTCCTGCATCCTGAACATTTTATTTATATACACAACAGTGATTATCACTATTCCTCCAAGCAAGAGTTGTGCTCCTGATTCACCCTCATTCAATAAACCATTGTGGCACATGGGAAGCCAGCTGATTCTGCTTACACCTGCAAACTATCAGCTTCTGCTAGTAAACAGAGAAGCTCCATTTCAGGACAGCTTTACTGCATTTTTCCCAATAATGGAACTCAGAGTAACACACAAATAGAGTTAAAAGAGGTTACAAAGGCAGAAGTAAAAGCATATAAAATATTTTTGAAATACAATTAAATGATCTGTAGTATTACACAAATCCATTAAAAGATAAAAAAGAAAACTCAGGAAACAAAACATCACTAAAAGCCCTTGAAATCAGTTACTGAAAGCCTGTCAGCAGAAAGGTTTTCACTTGCTGATGGGAGGACAGCAAAAAGGAAGCCATCCTAGCCTCCCTGAGAGAGAGTTCCAAAACCTGAGAAGATCTTCTACTATATTCCCACCAAATAGGAAGGTAATGGGATTGAGAGAGGGGCCTCCTCCAAAGATCTGAGAACCTAGGCAAGCTCATAAAGGGAGATACAGTCTTTTAGGTAGCCTTGACCCTGAGCTACATAGGGGTTTATAAATCAAAATTAGCAGACGGAATTATGCCTGAAAATGAACAAGCAACCAATGAAGTCATTGCTCACTGTAGCTACTCCCAGTTGATCAGTGGCTGCAGCTCTATGGGCCAATTGATGTTTCTAAGCTGTTATGTGGCAAGTGCATCTGTCCAAAAATGATACAGTAGGTGAAATATGTGTACTTCTTTCTTTTAAAATCTGCACAGGCATCCCTAGAAAACCTCACCTATCAATATTTTGTGTGTGTATGTACCTTTGAGTCTCCTGTCGGCTTATAGCAAGCCCAGGAATTCCAAGAAATACTCAGAGGTGGTTTCCTTCTTCTGAAATATAGCACTTGGTATTCATTGGCAGTCTCCTATCCAAGTACTAACCAGGGCTCACTCCATTTAGCTTCCAAGATAAGAGAGGATCTGGTGCCTTTAGGGCATTGAGAGCTTTACCCAGGGATTCATAGACACATACACACCAATATGTATTCTGCAAGTACAGATCTTATTTAAAACAATTCTGTCTTCTGTGCAATGTGTCTGCCTTCCCTTAAAGTCTGTTGCACTTTAATACAATTTAGGATCACCAGGGATCTATTTCAACATATGGATCTCCAGGCTGCAGCCATAACATCAAACTTGACTGTTTCCCATCTGTTTTCTTATGTTTTCATCTACCAGATTTTGTAGAAACTTTGGAATGTTTCTGCAAGAACTAATGTTTTCTAACTTAATCATTTGTTTTCTTCTTGATTAATGTATCAAATTATTTACTAACTCACTGGAAAGATCTTCACACATATTAAAAATGTCACTCTGTGTTCACATCTCCTCATTAGCATTCAGGAATAGATAACACAGAAAAACTGTTTCATAGAATAAGTTGTAATGGTGTTAATAATCATCCGCTTCTTTCAAGCTGAAAATTCTCTTACCCAATTAACTTTCTTTAGTGGTTCAAAGTAGTAACAGTGGCAAAAATCAAGCAGCAGTGTATAAGAACTGAGGAGCTCTGTGTAGAAGCACAACTGCAAAAACAGCCAGTGGTTATCTTCACCAACACAGTTATTAATCCTGCAGAAAACAAGGTAAAAACACAGTGCCAGTGCTTTATAAATTTTAATGCATCCAAATCAATAACCTACAAGTGGGAACAAGCTGCCTCATGGTAAGTAAAAGCATCAATATTTAGAATTGTTCTGTTTGTGCTTCAGTTTCTTCAACTGTCTCTGTTGGGACTTTTCAGTTGTCTAGTTTTACTAGTCGTCTTGGCCTTTTACAGACAGACAGGATCTTATATACGTCTATCATAGTATAAATATATGCCACCCTAGTTATGCTGGTTCCCTGAGTTGCATAGCTGGTGCCCAGATCTTGCACTCATCAGTTGCACAATACTCAACTACCTCCCTGCAAACCCAGTCAAAAGTGAAAGAGCCGTCTGTATGCTGGTAGAACAACTGGTACATTAGAGACTGCACTTACACAACCTCTACACTTAAATAACCATGCTTGCATCATTATATTTATCGGCTTGTACACCATCTCATACACACTGAACTACAGAAAACAGGCAAACACGCTACTGCTCTTTATCCAACATCTTCATTAGAAATGTGAGATAGGTGACAGAGTTCTGTATAAATCATTTTTTTCTTTTCTAAGTTGATTCCCTATGTAAGTCAATTCAGATATGTATAGCTTTTGATTTAGTCATACAACCCTTACTCTTCAGCTTTCACAGTGTGCAGCAACTAAATCTAGAAGTTCCCAGTTACCATAGTTTCCATCTCATTTGTCCTGGAGAATAATGGTAACCACACTCAAGACTAGCCAGGATCGTATTTCAAACTCTATGTTAAGGAAACTTCTTCGTACTCATGATTATATCACTAGATCTAAACAAACAGAATCATCATATGGATAGAAATGAATATTTTCTTGAGTACTATAAATAATTACATTCAATGGTTTTTGTTCCCACACATGAAGAATTTACAACAATGCGTAATACAACAAAATTCAACCTGTGAAAAGCTCTAGCTCTATCTGTTATACAGTTAAATGACATTTATCAACTCAAGAGCATTCACTTTTGTCTACTACAAATATTTAACATCTTTACAAACAGAATAATTTTCTTTTAAACAATGAGAACTGCAAAAACATTTGAAAATGCTTTGGAAACACAAAGCCACGTGATATTCTAATCTTTCTGCCAGTAAACATTAGAGAGAATTATACTTTTTACATGGCTGTTCTTTCTGTTTATACACTTTTTTGAAATGTAATATTAAAGTCACTCAGTTATATAGTCCAAGATTAATATTCCATTTTAAAGCATAGTTTTTAATCTTGACTATCAAGAATTACATCGTATGCATCCTAGCATGATTTTTTGTTCTTGATTTTTTGTTCTTGATCTGTATAGTGATAATATTATATTAACATAACTACTAGGAAAGCATCATGAGTTGCAATGATTAAATTAAAAATCAATGTACCAAAAGAATATTTGATGAGGAATAAACTGCATGCATCTTACCATGGACAATGATGATCCATTCTCCTAACACAGTGTCCACATCGGCTGCAATGGTGCGAGCGCTTTGGCCTCATCATATTACATTTATTACATAATTCCCAAAACTCTCTTTCTAAAAAGATGAGATGAATACCAAAGTAATAAAAACGTCTCTTCAGAATGGCCATTACATTTTGCAAGAACAGAGAGATGAAGTTTCTGGACTTGCAGGTACTTCTGCTGAGGAATTTTGAGCAATGCCATGCAGCAAAATTCCTCATTCCTACCCAAATCACTCAAAACACACAATGGCCATTTCCACACTACACTTTTATAGTGCTATTATTCCACTTTCAACATCCTATGGAATCCTGGGGTTTTCAGTTTAGGGAGGGGCCATTAGAATTCTCAGCCAGAATTCTGTGGAATTCTACAAACCCTAGAATTCCACAGGATGTTGAAAGTGGAATAATAGCACTCTGACAGTGTAGTGCAGAAATTGCCTATGTCTTTTAATTGATCGCTATATTAGTCCTAATGGACTGAAGACTATCTGCACTAAGCAATACTGTAACTTTTATTTGACCATCATAGATTGTTTAACAATATATAACAATATACATTCTTACTCATAACACATTCTGTTGATTTTAGAGAATTCTTCACAAGCCAAACTGGGCAACTCGAAGACTCTTTAGGGAATATACAGAGCATGTGACACTCTCTCCATCTGCAGTGATAGAGATCAGGGGGATTTCTTTTTGTTTGTTTGTTTTTAGAAAGTTGCATAGATTCTTATAGACAAACATAAAGGTTTATCTGCACGATTAGGTTCTATATGTCCAAATATAACTGTAATTTTTATACTTCCATTAGAATTAGTCTGATGATGGAATCTTTAAAAGACAGTTTCTCAGGAATACCTGAGAGATCCTGTAAGCAAAATTTAGGTTGTTATGCTGAAAGGCATGAGTCTCAAGGAAGCTTCCTTCAAAATGTTATCTGGACCCACAGTCCTCTGGGGGTCCCTGTGGATGATGCCGTTGTTCTATGTCCAGGAAATACCTGGATGCCTGTCAGCTGCTCTCCCTACTCTTCCACCAGCCAGGAAATGGTTGGATTTGGTAGGCTGCTACTGCTGAGAAAAAAGATGGTATGTAGGGGCATTTTGGTCATTTCATAGTCAGTAGATGATTCTGACTTCTGCAGCAACCTCAAAAGTGAGTTGTGGTGGCATACATCCATCTCCTGCCAGCATCATTCTCCAACAAGATGCCAGCCAGTGTGATCATTTCTGGTCATATCCCAACAAAGGATATTGTAAAGCTGGAAAAGGTGAAGAGAATGACAACCAGAACAGATGAGGTACTGGAGCTGTAAGGTGAAAGGCTGATATGTCTGGGGCTGTTTAGCTCGGAAAAGAAAGTGAGTAATAGGAGATATGACCAAAGTATAAAAAAAGGAAGTAGGTAGGAAGAATTTTTGGCCCTAACGTACTTCTACATGCATACCTGAAATGTGGAATTCACTGCCACAAAATGTAGTTGTTGTTGTCAACTTAGATAACTTTAAAAGAGGATTAAATTCACCAAGAACAGGACCATAAGTAGATACTAGTCATCAGAGGTGTGGATACTGGAAGAGAAAATGAGGACACTACTCCCCAAATAAGAATTCTGCCATACCAATGAAATGTTCTTTCAACCTCCAAATTTTGCATTGCAGAGAGTGAGAGATAAAAAATTGTTCACGCCTACAACTCTTACATTTCCTGTATTCACATTTCCTTAGTAACTTTGCCAGCCCCTTTAGATGTCTAAACTGTATTTGTAAATGCTCAGCTGAAGTTTTAAGCTACTGCAATGCTTGAAATTTGGGAACTTAAGGAAAAGTTCATTTGAGGAAACAATTTTTATTTAAGGGGCTATGTCCTTATCCCTTGCCCCCATAACTATATGCCAGCTAGCCAGGATAGCAATATGCAATCGCTAGTGTCACTCTGTTTATAAAAGGTTAGACTAAACAGGCCTCTGGTCTGATCTAATATGGCTCTTCTTATATTCTTCCCTTTTGAAGATCTGTAAAGATTTTTAAAAATACCAGATCAGAAAATCTTTTGTCTTTCTTAGAAAAAAGCCCCTCAGCTGGCGTAAGATTTTTTTTTCTCCTCATTTTATTCATTTTGGTTTTTAGATGCAATCTTACAAATGCTTTCAGTGAATTAATCCTTTTTACTTAAACGTATAAATTAAAATTAATCTGTTTAGTATGTGGTGTCCTGATCTTATTTTCATATTACAACTTGTATTCCTTACTGTTTAGTAACAAAGAATACAACTTTCTATATGGCACCTGTGATTTCTCTTGCCACTCTCATAATGTCTACTGTGAACACCAACAGAACTTTTTCTAAGTCAGGTAGACAGGCAATGAGGAAGTAGGGCAATATGTGTTACTCTGGAGAGCCCGATTCACTCACATCCTAGCCAGACTACATTCAAGTATGCTGAAATAAAATGAAACCACTATATATTATTAGTTAGGGAAAATTCCTGCAGAGAGGAAGAAGCCTGCCATGTAATTTATATAGAGTTGTAAGCATTTCTCCTTCTCTTGTAACAATGATGTAGGATGGATTAAAGCCTAGTAATTACTTCCTCACCACTCTTCTGCAAACACAACCCACTACAGAAGCTGAGGAGGCAGCAGGTGCAAGCAGCAGCAGGCAAGATTTGCTATATCACCTTCTTAACCAACAGGTGATGGCAGTATTTTTTCCTCTTCCAAGGAGGGGAAGATTGTAAAGGTACTTATTCTGTTTTCTTGGTTATTTGTAGCAATAACTTGAAGCAAAAACTTGGTTTAAAATTTTGGGATTTCCTTGGAGCTACACATTTTCCTTACCCTGGGTATAAATGGTAAATAACAATAATTAGAAGACTATGTTGGGATTAAACTTGTTATGATCACATATTGCTAGTTCATATACTCAAGCAATTTTCCAATCTATTGTGCAGTACAGTAGGAGGCATTTATGGAAACTTGTGCAACTTGAGGACCTCACACTTACTGCCTCATTTGCATGACTGTGCAACCTCAATAAACAGCAGAATGTTCGCCTAAATCAGGCCAGCATCTATTTCCCAATTTAAATACTTCTTCATTACACAAACAAGACTGACGACCAAGTAAGTGTATGAGCTAGTCCAAAGATGCATATACTTCTAATGCGTCTTGAATTTCAGTTTGTTTCTAATAAAAAGACTGCATGTTTCTCTGTATATTTGGACATGCTATTCACTCTACCAGTAGGTTCAGTGCTAGACTGTAAGGATATATTCTGTTTTGATATGTACCTTATTACTAATAGATGGTGTTTTGTTTGGGAGATAAAACAAACCTACCTATCACAGAACACTTCATACCAATTGCCTAAGACTGCCTTTCAATTACTAAAATCCTGGATCATGTGACTTAGGAAAATTAACGCACTGATTCCCATGAAGACAATGTCTAGATGTGCTACTGTTTCTACATTATTTTAGACTGTACAAACAGATTCAATTTTTGAAATATTGATTCACAAAAACATGACAAAATGGGAATTCAATTTGCAAAGGAAGAGAATCCTTGGATTCAACCCTGAATGCTTTAAGTGAAGACAAAACAGAATTTTGTTCATATCTGAGCATATCAAATGACTGGTTAAAAGAACACTGAATTGCACTGAAACAGAAATGTAATCAGGCAAAACATAATTTAAGTGGCCAAATGCCTCTTTTTATATAAAAGTCATATATAGAATTCAATGAAATAGAATATTTATAGAAAATTTTAAAGGCTGCCATAAATGATTTCTAACTGAATTTGTTTATATAAGTATTCTTCTAAGAGCTGCCATGTTTTTCATCTTGTTGAAGAATGACATCATTTGCACATTGGCAATATGGAAACCCAATATTCAAGATCATTAAACTAGTAATAATGCCAGATGGGAAACTGATTTTCAATCTGTTCCCATAAAGCCAATGTCACAAAAGTGTTACTCTTTAATAAGAGAGTCAGCATTAACAGAAGGCTCCGAATGCAAGTTTTCCAATGTGGTATTTAAGGCAGGCAGCAAATGCATCGGACCACACCATAAAAGCAAAAAAAATCATTTCCAAAAAAACAGGCAGTTTAGATCAACATCAGTGCAACAAAGTAACATCCATGATCTAAGGTCCTTTAAGTTTGATTTTGCAGTATGGTTTATGGGAAAAACTCTCTGAAGTTCTTAAATTCAATCAAGTACTGGGGGAAAATAAATATGTGGGCACATCAGGAAGAAGAAGCATCAGCAACTAATATGCTGTATTATGTTTCCAAACTCAATACAGAGGATTTACGTCTCTCAGTATGCAATGACTAAGTCACTTAGATCTATTTATAATGGTAGTAATGAAAGGTCTTAAATACAGTGACTTATAAAATGCTGCTTTGCAGCAAGGACCCTAAATAGCTGAGTAATACATGTTGTTCCTCTCTATAGCAATAAACTAGCTCTGGAAAATATTTCAAATGGCCCCCGGAGTCCTTCCTATTTTTGTTCTTCCCTGTTATACGTCAAGCACTCCATCTCTAACCGCTCACTATTTCATCTTTCTGTCTTATTGTTTCTTTAATCCAGTGATAGTTTTTATTCAGCATATACTCCATTCTTGTTTTCCACCACCACCACCACCTTCTGAAACATGCTGCTCAAATATCTTATCTTTTCCAGTAACTTTAACCCATCCATTTTTCAGCATAGGCATGTGGCACATGTGCCCATCTTTAACCAAAGGTCAGAATATGAATGACTGTTTAACATATGAAACATATGAATGTTTATGAATGAAGTTATAACTCTTCAGGGTTATTTGCTACTGTAATTGAGCTGTTTAAATTACACAGCACAATTATATTTTACTATTTTAATTAATACACTAAATTAATGACAAACACAAATCCCTTCATCCTAGTAAACATCACCCAGGTTGTTTGCACTATTACACATTTATGAATTAAAGGTCTATGCTACACTTCTAAGATATATATCTCTCTCTCTTAGAAGTGTGTGTGTGTATACACACACAGACACACAGACACACAGACACACACACAGAGACACGAGCGCCGCACCTAATACACACATACACCTACAGGCACACACATACAAAATGTACTCTCCCCAAAGGAAAGTTTACAGTAGCAAAGCAAATTACAAAATACGAAATACAATACACAAAATACAAAAAAGTTCAACAACACCAGCTTATACACACAGTTCAGAAGAAAATCACGGTTTATGATACCAAAATCTGATTCAAGAGAATCAATAGGGTCACTTCCTATTCTTTCCAAATATACATGGAGTAACAAAGATAGCTTCCATTCAGATTGAAATGGGGAAAGATTTTTGAAACTACACTCTTATGAAAAGGAAAAAACCCCATAAAGAATAGCACTAGCCATGTTTGTACCTGTAATTGGTATCTTTGGGCTTTCGGGTAGTCTCCCTGGATCCGCTACAGATGCTCTAAGCAGTGAAACGATGCAAAACAATGCTAGTATGTAGTAACCTGTAAAACAAATATACTTCCACTCAGAAAACTGCTATTAACAAACTTTCTGGGATTTCTGAAGGAAATGTTCAAGCCACAGTAACTCACCATTATTGCTTGGAAGAAAATAAAAAGGGATTAAAAAAAATACAAAGTGAGTCTTGACTCAAAACACAGAAATATAATCTAAGGGTGACCGATGTACACTCAATTGCACAGATAGTATTATTTTTGTAGCACTGATGGTCAAGAGCAGTGAGACTTGTAAATGGCTGGGAAGTTGTTGGGAAAATGGTTGGAAGTTCCAGGCCCGGGATGAGGTGGTCTTAAAGGATATTTTGAACGTCTTGGAAGTACACTGGAAACTACTTGTGGGCAAAAAGTCTTCATAGCACTGTTGCTCATCCTTTCCACCTAAAGTATCACAGTCTATTCCACTGCTACAAAAGTTGTATCAGCACTGATTTCTAATCCTTACTTTTAGAGATCTCAGTTTCTTAGCCCTGATATTTCTTCTCCTATGTCTTCTTACTCCATCTGTTCTGCACTCAAAGTCATCTGTAATCTTCTCTCTTATTACTTTTCTCACCATGCTCTTTGCTGTAATACTTCCTACATCTCTTGAGACCATGGCTTACCTATTGGAATAGCAGACCAACAGAATACCATAGCTTTGCTCATAAAGCATGAAGAAAATACGAACTATGGATTAGATCAAGACTTGTGCTCAATGGAGTTGCACTGATCAAAATGGGCAGGACAATTTCTCTAGTCCCATTTCCCTGAAATGGCTTGGGGGAACCATGTACTCCTGTGGATTCTGTTCTTCCATGGACAGAAGGAGCCTTTCTAACAGCCGGAGGGTCAAGTTTAGCTCCAACCATAGGCTTGTGTGGGAATATGTTCTTTTGCCTAACTAACTGGTAACCAAACAAGTAATCACTCATTAAAAGATTTAAACAGACTGTTTTAGATGGAATTAAAGAAATAATACCCAATATGACTTACAGAATATTGCAACCACTGATATGTGTCCCTCTTCATAGTGTGGAAAGAGAATAACTTTTGGAATGAAGAACGTGTTGAAAAGCCAAACAAAGATGATCAGGCCCATACAGAGCCAGCCCTGAGGATCAACAACAAAGTGAATTCGTAGTCCCATCGCATAAAGTCTGAAGACAGGTCGTCAAACACAAAATGGGAAAGAAGGGCCTAAAAAGGAAAAGAATTTAGGTTAGAGATGGTTTAATGATATCATTAAGGCTTCCAAGCTATGTCAATCAAACACCAATTTATGTCATATAGCATGTGAAAAAACATACATAATGTGAACTTTAACTATAAGTCAAAAAATATTAGATCAAGAGAGCTACTATTTCAAAATGAGATCGTACCATAGAAATCATACCATGGTGCATCAACCTTTATATACATTCCACTGATTTAATGCTTCTACTGTAAATTGGAACTAATTGAATTTAGGCTCCCAGGTTGGCTTACAAAAGACAATACAATACAATACATAACAAAAACATAATCTTGAAGCCAAGTATGTAACCATTTAAAATAACACCTAAAACAACTGAAGTTTAAGTGTCTGGGAAAATTAAGAAGGCCTTTGCCTGGTATGGAAAAGAAAACAGTGTAAGTGCCAAGCAAGTCTCAGTAGGAAGAGAATTCCAAAACCGAGGTACCAAAACTAAGAAGACCCACTTTCCAGTTGCCACCTGCCTCATGTTAAATGATGTTGGGCTCTGTAGATGACATCCATGCACAGGGCTCTGGAGATGATGGTCGTGAATAGGCAGATTGCTGTGGGAATCAAGTGTTACTTCGGGAACACAGATCCAAAGCCAGATTGGGCTACAAAGGTGAATAGCAGCATTTTGAAGTGTGCCCAGCAATGTGTCAGGAGATAGTAAATTTCTTTATGTAATGGTGAAATAAGTTTCTAATGCTCAGTTACATTTAGTACCCTGGCTGCTGTATTTTACATTAACTCTATTTCTGAACTGTCCTCAAAATCAGCTTCACATATAATGAATGGAGGAAGTCAATCTTGGATATTATTGTCTACGATGTCGTAGACAAGCTCCATGCCCAATTATGACCACCTGAACCTCAAAGGATGAAGTATAGTTTAAGTGTTTCTCAAGTGGCAAACCTCATCCTTGAAGGGAGTACAGCCTCATCTCTCTGAACAAACTACCTACCTATAGAACCTTCATCTTGCCAGATCATTCATCAGTTTATCAGGTCTCATCTAATCCATTACTGATGCCAACACAGATTCAGCAGTTCATCAGTCTTATCTAAAACAGACGTAAAAGAAAGAGACAACACAGAAAGTTGGAAATTCTTCAGTGTACTATAGTACCTAAATCCAGTCCCTTCCCTGTGTCTTTTTGTGGATTCCATTTTCTAACAGCTCAAGATCAAGTAATGTTATCAAAGTATCTGTGATACTTTTGAGTTTCTCAAGGTTGATCAGAGGGCTTTTTATTGAAGAAAGTATGACTTCATCTAGTGTCTGGTGGAAACAAGTACATGTATCAAGTTTCTACAATATAGAGATACTCATGTTCTTTGATTAGTTAATTGGCTCCAAGAGACTTACTATGTGTTTTTGCTGTAAGATCCTGCTTTTGTTACATATTTAGAGCAGAGATGGGGAAAGTGTGGGCCATGAGCTATAAGCAACCGAGGGATTTTTTTAGGCCCCCAGAGCCCCTAACATCACAAAACTGCATTTTTCTTTTTTTGCTAAAATTATGCCATTTCCGCATGACACTGTTATAGTGCTATTATTCCACTTTCAACATCCTATGGAATCCTGGAATATGCAGTTTAGGGAGGGGCATTCAGAATTCTCAGCCAGAGAGCTCTTTGGCCTCACGAAACTACAAATCCCAGAATTCCACAGGATATTGGAAGTGGGATAATAGTGTGGAAATGGCCTATACCTCACACTCTTTCTGGACAAGAGGGCAATTGTGCCATGCCTTAGGAAACATACAGACCATTTTGGACCCAGGACAGCTCCAGAACAAGCCTTTTCAAATCAGGCCAAACAGTCTCCTCAAACAAAGAGGTGTCAGTCATGTTCTGGACCTAGCTGGGCAGTCCCTTCCATTTTATCATCCACTGTGAGCAAAGGTCCCAAAATAAAATGGTAAGATGTTCCTCTCAAATCATTTCAGCCATGTCCTCTGGCTGTAGAAACTGAAACTAATCCCACAAAACTCGATTAGGTGGTACTCTAAATACACCCTTTGACTGAACTATTGAATTTGTGACTTTTAAGTCAAGACAAACATGAGCAATTCTAGCATTAAAATGTTTAGTAAGCAAGTCATTGTGTGCTTCAGAGGGTTCCTTACATCCTGCTGTGAGATAACTTGAAGTAACCCTCAGACCACTTGGGAAATCTCTGTTGGACCACACTCCTGAGGATGTCACAGTGGCAGAATATTGTTGCTTGGCTTTCACTGCCACATAGTAGACCTCAGAAGAGACCTTATCCCAATTCAGTCATATCCATGGTCAAATATCACTTTCATTCTAGTTATCTTGTCACGGAGACAACTGGGCTCTGCACTGGGGGAGAGTGTGCTTCAAATCAATTATTTCAACTGCTTGAAGTCATTTCCGTATCACACAGACCACAGTTGCAACAAGAGTGCCTGCTATGCCAAGCCAAAGCTCTTTTCAGAGGGTCCTCACAAATGTCTAAGATTCCAACAGCCTTCAGGGTGAAGCAAAGTTAAGGGTTCCATCAGTCCTGGAGAGGGAAAAAACTAACACCAGCCAAAACCCCAACAGGAAATATAATTATGAGCAAGACCATGATTATATCCATCATGCAACCAAAGAAAATTGTTCCACACCCAGAGCAATGTGGTTTGAATCAATCTATATTAAAGGTGTATCTACATTAGCCCACTTCCCACACCACTCCAGATGTAAACCAGGTGTGCAGAGAAGTGTTTTATTCTCTTCTCACGGGCTCCTTTCTATCTAAATTTTGAAGAATATACACAGCCAATTAAATATTTAGGCAGTCACAGTAAAGTGCAATGCATGCTCCTCCACATTCCTGCATGCTAAGCTAATTCTTCTGTTATGCATACTGTGTCAATGAGCTCCACCTAAATTCCTCTCTTCCTTGAATCCTAAAGACTGCAAAAACAGCCTTTGTAATTTCACACATTGTATAGCTTTTAGTTTTAAATATCCCTACAACTTCTCGATTTGTACAAACATCACCAAGCACAGACATGCTGAAACCAAGCAGAGAGGAAGCTTGCAACTACACTTCGCTAAGCTTTTCAAAAACTACTGCAAAGTGCAGTAAGAAGGCAATCTTAGTTATAAGCATGTTTGCCATTCAGATTAGCAGGTTATTAGTGTATATTCTGCCTCATCAATAAACTGATTTTCTTTTCCCATAATTGTAGAAAGGGAGGGGGGACTCTTCCCATCGTTTAGGTTGGAGCCCCCCTCTAGCTTGATCAACAAATTGCCACTGCTTGCAAGTTTCTTCTTATCAAAGAGGTTCTGAAAATGCCAATGCATTGCTTATACGGGCTGAGAGGCAATGGTGTTCTAGAGCATCTATGAGACTAGTATGAGACTAGCGTCTATGAGACATCAGTAGCAGATCATTCATCCTTTTTTCAATTATTATTGTGCTTCTGCCACTACTTCTGGGAAATCATAGACTATCAACTAGTTACTTCAATGGAAACTAACAATTTTACACAACCGTCTTACTCAGCTTCAATCCTAACAATACATATAGAGGGGAATAACACACACTGAACTCAATGTAAACCTGATGAAGATTGTAGTGTAAGTTATCTGCTTACTTCTGCCAATTATCCCATAAATAATTATCCTCATATAAACAAGTTGTGAAAAGGGAAAGGATTACAGAGGAGAGTTCAAATGTTATCAAACTTTGCAGAAGTGAAGAGAGGAAACCCCCTGATTTCAAAGCAACTTCTGTGTGTAATAGGAGTGCTATTTTTTTTTCTTTGATGACTGTGTCTTTCCATTGACACTAATGTTCAGCAGTGGATTCCTTGCCATCTATATATACTTCCGTAAATCTAATTCAGAAATAAACCAAAAGTCATACCAATCTATACAAGAGGCAGTCTTGCCTTCCATTACACTGCTAATACCAAATATTGCAAACTTCAGCCAGTTCCAAATCTGAAGCCTATAAATACCCAGCCAGCAACAATTATTCCAACCTGGCCCACTACACACATTTGTGAATATACACACAATAATTTACAAATCATAGAGACTGCTAGAAAGAATAGAGACCCAGAGTGGTGTAGTGATTTGAGCATTGGAGACTATGACTCTGGAGACCAGGGTTTGAATCCTCAATCAGTCATGGAAACCCACTAGATGAGGCTGGGCAAGTCACATTCTCTAAGCCTCAGAGGAAGCAACCTGAAGGCACACAACAACAACAACCTACAAAGAATAGACTACTATTAAAGGTATATACCATCACAAATTTGCGCAGGAGGAAAGAGCAGAAGGACTCTATAATGTACGTGCAATAAAAACAGTTGCAGTAAGCACTGAGGAATACTATACAAATGAGCTAACACTACCCCTTCCCGCCTATCTATAGAGGATACATTTCTGAATTGGGAGTGCTTCCTTTACACATGAAGGATCTCCATGTGGTTTAGAATGCTGGTTGTCTAGGATTCAATATTGGATGGAGAACCAACAGACAGAGAAGAGACTCTTATTCAGGAAGTTGTCTCCTTTAGATGGCGACAGAAACTGTGACAGAAGAGCACAGAACTATTGTGTAGACTGGTAATACCTCAACAAAGTTAACACAAATATTCCCTCCCAAAGCCAAAAGAACATATCCCTTTGGGCCAAATAAGTTAATGCACAGGAACCCAGAACTGAAAATCAGTTTGGAATGTGATACTTCAGGCTTAAGCAACTGGAGTAGCGATCACTCATGCAATGACAGGTGGAAAAGACCATCCCTTTGTTTTGGTACTAGATCCTTGGCATCTGTAGAGTATAACTATGACCATATATCTCAGAAGGTTGTGATTCTGTTCTGGGGGCATTAAGAAACATTGCCATCATCATTTTCTCAGCGTAAATAAAGAGTAAATATAGACCACAGAGCCTTCCTCTCCATTTTCTGTCCTACAAAGAGAATGCCAGATGTAGCTGCTGCCCATATTCAAAGACAGACTTTGTTTTTATGGGCTAATAACTTTAAAGGAGCAACCAAACACTATTAGTCATATGGTCTATCAGAACTGCTGTTACAGGACATTAGTGGTGACACAAAACAGCAAGATGGATTCACTGATGTTCAACACTGACATCTTGACAGTCATGCCAGGGGTACTAACGTGAGAGGCAGACAAAGGCCTGTCTGTCATGCAGAAGGCTTCCAAAAGACTGGGAAAATGAGCTAGCAGAGAGTCTGAAATGGCTCACCAAAGGAGAAACTGACCCACAGTTACCCAAGGCTGATATGGGGCAATCATGTAATCATCTCTAAAATGCTGCAGGCCAAATTGTAGGTGAATTGCACATATACAAATTTTGAAGAAGGGTGGAAGGACTCCTTTAAGTCCATGCACTAGAAACAGATGCAGGGGGCAGTGAGAGGGACTTTAGTTAGGAGGCATATAAGGTGGCCAGGTGCTGATTGGAATATCCAGCCATTAATGAAAAACTATTTGGGTCATCAGGAAGTACCAAATATATCTTGGTTTGAATAACTTAATCCATGCAACTCACCAATGGTAGTTGCATAGAAATTTCCACTTCCTTCCCTATAGCAAGGCTTATGTGGCTGCTGTATTACCAGGCCTAGCAAAAACTGAGGAATTTCTGAGGGTTCACTGAGGTGCTGTGCTGAACGACCACCTGTTCTGCCATCAGACATCCACCTTTCGCAGCTGTAAGTAGAGCCCCCAACTAGTTTGCCAGCACCACACCTCTCAGTCAGTGTTCCTGGGGGCTTCCCCACAGCAAATTTGAGAGTAACCAACTTTGAAAGGAAGGCAATAGGTTCTTTGCATTTTAAGAGATTAAAGGCACATTATATTTTGGGCAATAAAAAGGCCACTACCAGCTTACACAAAAGGGCTGTTCAATAAACATATACAAGAGCATAGAGGTGGTTGGCAGCAGCATTAGGAAGATGTTTCTTGGCAGCAGCCTGGAACCTAAATTGGCATGAGGGCAGACATCAACGGCTCTGTGCCCAAGGCGCATTCGAGTCTACTGCAAAAGCCCTAGAAAGACCTCAGCTGCACAAACTGAGCAGGCTCACAGAAATCCTTGGGACCAGAAAGGGGAGGCAGGGGCTTCCTCGGTTGCTGCACCACTATTAAGGCCATTTCTGCAATACACTATTATAGTGCTACTATTCCACTTTCAACGTCCTGTGGAATTCTGGGGGTTGTAGTTCACCGCGGCCAAAGGGCTCTCTAGCTGAGAATTCTACAGGCCCCTCCCTAAACTGCAAACCCCAGGATTCCACAGGATGTTGAAAGTGGAATCAGAGCGCTGTAACAGTCTCCCCCAAGGAGAAGCTGGAGTAAAACCCCTCTTCCACGCGGGAAGGCAGAGGACGAACCAACCCGGCTATTCTTTCCTTCCCCGCATCATCTTCCACCCCCCACACAGAGAGCCACCCTGCCTTGAAACCAGGGCTCCCTCCCCTCCTTTATATACATCCAACAAGGAAAAGGGGGGCAAGCAACAGCGCCGCCTTCCGGGGCTTCGCAATCCCTCTTATCTCATTTTTCACTCACCGGTGGGAGGCCCCGCCGACCCTCATCTACCCCCAACTCGGCGCCGCTCCGCTTCCGCAGTAGGTCTGCGCAGGCGCGTCACGGGGGGAAAGGAGCCCAGATCGGACTCTGGAGGCGGGGGCGGGCGGGCAGGCGCAGCCTCGCGCTGGGAGACCGGAGGGAGGGCGCCGCGCTTCCCGCCTTGCGCTTCCTTTGCCGTGACAGCCGGGCGCCTTCCAGGTGCTTCCTCGGGCGCCCCAGCGAGGGAAGGCGCTGCGGAAGGGCCTCTCCTCCATTCCTCGTTGAACGAATTCGGGAGAGAGCGAGGCTGTGTGCGGGAGGGAGGCTCCTCTGCCGCAGAACTCACTGTTCGCTTCCTTGGAAATCAACTTCATTGAAAACAATGGGACTGACTTCCGAGTAATAGAACATGGCATCTGCAAACGGCGCGCCTCTTTAGAAATGGTTCAGGAACCCAAGTGTTGGAAAACAGGCAGTAAAGATACGTTGGCTTCATGCCTCTGCATACCGTCCCACAGGAACAGACCCTGCGAATCCTCTGCTGTCACACTTTCGCAGCTGCTGTTAAAATGTCCCACTTTCTTTCTCCTGCCAGTTTCCTCCTCCGTGTTTTGCTTACTTCCGTTGCTGCAAATGGAGATCCAAGTGAAAAAGAAGTTTGCTCTCAGCCAGAGTGAGAAGTGCGGTCAGAGGTGTTAGCCAGAGTGAGAGGTGTGGTCACCCTTCCCATTTGTGTTGCCCCCACCCTGCGGGTTTTTCTAAACTTAGTAGGTAAATTCCAGGGTTTCCCTGCTTGTAACTAGTTTTACATGTTTTCCCCATTCATAATTTTTGCCCTCTTGTTGCCTGTCTCTATGCCTCTCAGCTGCTTGTCTGCTGCTTTTCATCTGTGAGTTGTCGGAAACTATGCCACTGAACAATGCATTTGAAAAATAGTAAACTATAGCTGGGCAAATGTTTGTGTATGGCCACAGAATGTCACCTGTTCATGTCCACTATTGCCTCAGAGTGATGGGTTGCATTAAGACCAGGGCCCTTTTCGCACGGCATTTGCCATGCGAAAGGGCGCCTGGAGTGTTGCGCAATTGTGAGGAGCAATCTGCACGACGCACTCACAATCGCACGATGCTCCAGGGTAGGGCAGGCGCTGCTTGCGCACTTTTTCATTTTCGGCTTTGAGCCGAAAATGGTGCGCAATCGTGCATTGCTCCAGGGCTCCACGCGCACTTGCCATGCGTGTGGAGTCGCCCGAGCCGCGGCAATTGCGCTTCCTGCCCCAGTGCAGCCTGGGAAACTCCCAGGCTGCGCTGCGGAAGGAAGAGGCGGGGCTCTTGTGCTACCTGCTTGGGAGCAGGCAGCTCGTGCGGAGCTGAAGCAGCAGGGACGCGAGAGCCTCTTGCTGGAGGCTGCTCGCACAGTCCCCGCACTCCAGCTCCGCGAAAAGGTAAGCTGCGGAAGGGGCCCATGTTAGGTGGAACAATAGCCTTCTTTGCTGTGATCATTAATCCAGGATTGCTGGTGATATTTGCTTCGGTACTCAGAGTCCCTGATGAAAAAGGATTCTGGCTAAGATCCTAAACAAACTAATATTACAAAGTAAACTCCATTGAACTTCATGCAACTTGACCTCTGCGAACGCTTAGGACTGTGCTGCTGCACCCTATAAAAAGCATCTGATGAGAGCTGCAAGCTGCGTAGTTTCATCATTTTGAGTAAAAAAAAAGTGAGATAACACCATACCTGTAGATCGTATTAATACAGTGTGAATGTCAGTAGTAATGCAAATTACAATGCCATTCATAGGCTCTGAAAGAATGCAAAAAGAACTTTAGTTGATTCTTAGTACAGAGTGGTTAAACCATATTAAGGGTTAACTAGTTTATAATAAATAATCTTGAGTAGGTACCCTCAATCTAGCTAAGATATTAATAAGATAATATCAGACTGCAATATGTTAGCAACTCCAAGTAAACAAGGCTGTATCCCTCATTTTCACCTTCTCGAAGTTTTTTTTTGCCCAACAAAATGTGAAAGAAATAAATTAAGCAGAAATTATTAGCAGATTGTTCCAGTCCTGTGAATTCCTTTGTATAGCTATTTTTAGAGGAATATTTTAAAGCGAATTTTGGCTAGAGACCATGAATGATGGCTAATCGCCATAGGCAGCTCACAATGGACAGCAGCTTCACTGCTCCCAGCTGGGAATTGTGCCTTGAGCACCCATAGATGATGCACATCCACAATCTCTTGGCTATGAAAAGTCACCCCCCATCTGCTTGGGTGGCATGATGCCCACTCTGAATTCGTCTGACTTCTGCCCTGCAGCAAAAGTCCAAACACAGGCTACAGTGAAATAGATGAAGCGGGCAGTTTTAAGATTATTATCACCCTGCACAGTAATATGCATTTAGTAAAGATGTACTTAATGGATAAGTTGAGAGTGCTGTAATGTAAAATAGATACTATAACTATATAATACATGTTTACTTGAGTGACTTAATCTAGAGAGAACACTATGGAATTTAATAGTGTAGAATAGTTTATTTTATTAATGTTATAAAGAAAAGGTATATCAATATATGTGGAACTAAGTAGGAAGCTGAAGATAGCAGGCAGGAAGAGAGACCTAGTGATACAGTGGAAGGACACAAAGTAAGGTAACAACTACCAGGAAGTGCTTCTGCACTCAGAACTAGAGGAGCTCAGCTAGAAGGAAAAGGACTTTTGGGAGCTGGCTGCAGACTGGTTTAAAGTCCCTTGGCTTTTTATTATATAACTACTGCTTAAGTCTTACTGATAACTAGAACAACATGAAGCACACACATATATATACACCTGGCAATGCCCAAGATTTATTTTCTCATAGGTAATACTTGTTAGAAAGAATTGAGATCCTGTGTCTCTAATTTCCCAAACTGTCTTGTTCAGTACCTGTAACTTTCCCTCATATTCACCAATCTAATCTGTATTCAGAGTTATTAACATACAGAGGTTGGGTTCCTGAGGGAGTATGCTGCCCTCCTCCTTGCTGCTAGGCCTCATCTCCATAGCAACCAGCCTATTCAAGACAGGCCCAAGGCGGAGAATTCTAAAGGCCTCTTCCTGAGGCCTATATATTATATATTAAACTAGCATATATACCTGGCATTGCCCAGGATTTTATTTTCTCATAGGTAATACTTGTTAGAAAGATTTGAGATCCTATGTCTAAGCTGTCTTGTCCAGTATCTGTAACTTTCCCCCATATTCTGCAATCCAACCTGTATTCAGAGTTATTAACATACAGAGGTTGGGTTCCTGAGGGGTATACACTGCCCTCCTCCTTGTTGCTAGGCCTCATCTACATAGCAATTGGCCTATTCAGAGCTCTCTGGCTGAGAATTCTGAAGGCCCCTCCCTGAACTGCAAACCCCAGGATTCCGTAGAATCTTCTTAGGCAGCCAATCATATAAAGTCTTTGCCTGACACAGACAAACAAACTTTGATTTTATATATTAGATATGAATATACAGTATTGTATATAGTTGGCCTTCCGCATTAGCGGGTTTGATGTTCACAGATTTGATTATTTGTGAGGTTGCTCAACCCTTGCAGATGCCGTATTCTCTTACTCAGAATCTGCTCCCTTGCACTTCTTTTCTGGGGGAACCTTCCCTCTTGTTGGCTCCAATCAGACTGTGCAGCCCCTAAAAGCCTGCCTCTGGTCTTCCTCACCATCCTCCAGCCACAGTCTGGTCAGCTGAAGATAGCCTGTAGCCCAATTTCTCAGCACTGCAAATCCTCTCCCGGTGCCCCCCTCATACACACCCAAGGAAGGAAATGGGCAAGAGAGAAGAAATATAGGGCCAATATGCTGACCCACCCCATTTCCCTCTCTGTTCCCTGATGTGCTGGACCTCCAAACCAAGAAGAGGTGGTAGATGATGCTTTTCAGTAACAAACCTCAGATATCTCAAAGATACCAGAATTAGTAGTTATGGGGGACTTCAGTTACCCTGATATCTGCTGGGAGACTAACTTGGCCAACAAAATCCTGATTCCTTGCAGATCATTTCTTATTGCAAAAGGCAGAGGCAGGAACAAGGGGATAGAATCATAGAATCATAGAAATGCAGAGTTGGAAGAGACCACACAGGCCATCCAGTCCAACCCCCTACCATACAGGAATACCCTCAAAGCACTCCCGACAGATGGCCATCCAGCCTCTGCTTAAAAACCTCCAAGGAAGGAGACTCCACTACACTCCGAGGCAGCATATTCCACTGCCGGACAGCCCTGACCGTCAGGAAGTTCTTCCTGAGGTTCAGGTGGAATCTCCTTTCCTGCAGCTTGAATCCATTGCTCCTTGTCCTAGTCTCTGGAGCGGCAGAAAACAAGCCCTCTCCCTCCTCTACATGTCATCCCTTCAAATATTTAAACATAGCTATCGTGTCCCCTCTTAACCTTCTCTTCTGCAGACTGAACATACCCAGCTCTCTAAGTCTATCCTCATAGGGCTTGGCTTCCAGGCCCTTCACCATTTTGGTCACCCTCCTCTGGACCTGCTCCAGCTTGACCATGTCCTTCTTGAATTGGGGTGCCCAGAACTGGACACAGTATTCAGGATGAGGTCTAACCAAAGCAGAGTAGAGTGGTACCAGGACCTCCCTCGATCTAGACACCATACTCCTATTGATGCAGCCGAGAATTGTATTGGCTTTCTTGGCTGCCGCATCACACTGCTGACTCATGTTCAGCTTGTGGTCTATTAAGACTCCTAGATCCCTTTCACACGTACTGCCATCCAGCCATGTGTCCCCCATCCTATATTTCTGCATTCCATTTTTTCTACCTAAGTGTAGGACCTTACACTTCTTTCTGTTGAATTTCATTTTGTTAGCCTTGGCCCAGCTCTCCAATCTGTCCAGGTCATTTTGAATTTTGATCCTGTCCTCTGGCGTATTAACAACCCCTCCCAATTTGGTGTCATCTGCAAATTTGATGAGCATGCCCTCTATTCCTTCATCCAAGTCATTGATGAAAATATTGAACAGCACTGGGCCCAGGACAGAACCCTGTGGCACCCCGCTAGTCACTTCTCTCCAGGATGAAAAGCAGCCATTGGTGAGCACCCTTTGGGAACGGTCAGTCAACCAGTTATAGATCCACCTGACAGTAGCTCTGTCCAGCCCACATTTTACTAGCTTCTTTGCAAGAATGTCATGGGGAACTTTGTCAAAGGCCTTACTGAAATCGAGATATGCTACATCTACAGCATTCCCTTCATCTATCAAGCCAGTAACTCTATCATAAAAAGAGATAAGATTAGTCTGGCATGACTTATTTTTGAGAAATCCATGTTGACTTCTCGTGATTACCGCGTTGCTTTCTAAGTGATTAGAAACTGACTGCTTAATGATCTGCTCCAGGATCTTTCCGGGTACTGACGTCAGGCTGACTGGGCGATAATTATTTGGGTCCTCTTTTTTTCCCTTCTTGAAGATGGGGGCAACATTTGCCCTCTTCCAGTCTGCTGGAACTTCTCCTGTCCTCCAAGATTTCTCAAAGATTATAGCGAGTGGTTCCGAAATGACCTCTGCCAGTTCTTTTAATATCCTAGGATGCAATTCATCTGGCCCTGGAGACTTGAATTCATCCAGTGTGGCCAGGTATTCTTGTACCACCTCTCTACCTATTATGTGCCTCATTTCCCCTGCTTCCTCACCTGCTCCCCAACTGCCAGGTTGAGTGCTTGTATCCTTCTGGGAAAAAACTGAGGCAAAGAAGGTGTTAAGTAGTTCTGCCTTTTCTCTTCCCCCTGTTAGTAATTCGCCATCTTCTCTGTGCAGCGACCCTATCGCCTCTTTCTTTTTCCTTTTGCTGCGGACATATTTAAAAAAGCCCTTTTTATTGTTCTTAATGTCTCTGGCCAGCCTAAGTTCGTTCTGCGCTTTAGCCTTTCTGACCTTCTCCCTACATCTCCTGGCTACTTGCTTAAATTCTTCTTTGGTGGTTTCCCCCCTCTTCCATTTCCTGTACATGTTTCTCTCAACGCTTAGCTCAGCTGAGAGTTCTTTAGTCAACCATTCTGGTTTCTTCAGATGCCTTCCATTTTTCCTCCTCATTGGCACAGTTTTAGACTGTGCCTTCAGTATCTCCCTTTTAAGGAACTCCCATGCCTCCTGAACTCTTTCTCTTTCACTATTCTTGACAACTGAATTTCAGTCAGCAGCTCCTTAAGTTTACAGAAGTCCGCTTTTTTAAAATCCAAGATGATTTCTGGCTACACTTATCTTCTCCTTTCCACTGAATGCCAAATTCCAGTAGGGCATGGTCACTCCCCCCTAAAGATCCAACCACTTCTACCTCATTAACAAGGTCATCCCTGTTGGTCAGGATCAGATCTAGAATATTTGATCCCCTTGTGGCCTCTTCCACCTTCTGGACCATGAAATTGTCTGCAAGACAAGGAAGAAACTTGCTGGACCTTGTTGTCTTGGCAGAGTTTGACTGCCAACATATATCCGGGTAATTGAAATGTCCTATTATTACTGTATCTCTCCTTTTTGAATGCACGGTCACTTGGTTGAGGAAGGCGTCACCAAGGTCCTCAGTCTGGGTTGGAGGTCTGTAGTAAACCCCCACCAGAATATCCCTATTGTTTCTCACTCCCTTAATTCTTACCCAGATGCTCTCGACCTGGCTTTCTGGGTTTAAGTCCTGGATCTCTTCACAGGTGAAAACATCCTTGACATACAAGGCTACTCCTCCTCCTTTCTTGTTTGGTCTATTTCTACAAAATAGGCTATACCCCTCTATTCCTACATTCCAATCCTGAGACTCATCCCACCAGGTCTCAGTGATGCCTATCAAATCGTATTTTTTTTGTTGTACTAGGAGTTCAAGTTCATCTTGCTTGTTTCCCATACTCTGCGCGTTAGTGTAGAGACACTTAAATCCCCAGGACCTTCCTACAAGTCCTGTACTATAGTTTCTACTCCTCCCACCATTGGACGCTTGTACTACTTGGTCAATATCATTTGGGCCTTTTCCCCCTGCACTCGGCAAGTCCTTGCCCTGAATAATATTGTCTCCCTCCCCAGCAGAACTCAGTTTAAAGACCTCTTAATCCTCCATGCAAGACTGTTTGCAAAAACATTCCTGCAAAGTTTTGTGAGGTGCAGCCCATCCCTTGCCAGAAGCCCACGTTCATGGAAATTCAGGCCGTGTTCCAAAAACCCAAACCGTTGCCGGCGGCACCATGTGCGGAGCCAGTTGTTGACCTCTGCTATTGCCCTTTCCCTTCGTGCACCATATCCTTGAACAGGGAGGAGAGATGAAATGACCACCTGCGCACCAAGGTCCTTAAGCTTTGTCCCCATAAGCTAGTAGTCCTTTGCGATGTGGTAAAAGCTGCGCCTCACAGTGTCATTGGTTCCGACATGAACCACAATGAGGGGCTTATGGTCAGTGGGCTTGACCAGCCTGGTTAGCCTCTCTGTTATGTGGTTGATCTTGGCCCCAGGAAGACAGCAGACTTCTCGATTGAACTTGTCGGGTTGGCAGATTGCCGGTTCAGTTCCTCTGAGCAAGGAGTCCCCAACAACCAGAACTCGCCTCCTCTGAGGCTTGTCCGGGGCTCCTCGACGAGCAGGTTCTTCTAGGACTGCCTGGGCACTCTGCTGAGGCTGGGAGTGTTGATCTAGTTCCTGTTGCCGAAGTTGGATTCCTTCTTGTTGACATTCTGTTCCCTCCTCCTGGTGCTCCTCATCGTTCATAAGGCCAAGAACTTTGAAGCGATTGTGTAGGTTAAGAGTCTCTGTTTCCTTCCTGGTCCTCCTACTCCTCCATGTGACATTCCTCCAAGTATCCGTTTCTTGGCCCAGTGTGCTGACTTCCTGATCTGGCAGCTCCCCTGCTTATTCGGTCTTCAGGAAGGTCTTCTCTGCCCTATCCAAAAACTCCTCACCTTCCCTAATAAGAGAAGATTAGAAACTCATGCCTCCAACTGGCGAACCTTCTCCTCCAAGAAGGTCACCAGCTTGCACTTGGGGCAGCTGTACCCGACAACATCTTGTGGCAAGAAAAGGAACATCCCACAAGTGCTACAGGTGACCGCAGCAGCTCCCTCACCTTCCATCCTTGATACTACAGAGAGTAGTACAGGGAGTAGGTCTAGAAAGAATAACAGGGCTTTCTTTCTAAAATTTAACTGAATCAAGTATGTCTCCTCTGCTGATCGCCAAGGGATGAATTGGAAGGGTTGAAGAAGAGGGCTTCAACTGCGCGCGGCTTTGGCGCGTGCTGTTGGGAGCTCCTAATAAGACTTCTCCCCCTTGCTGGCTCCTCCCCCTCATTAGTCAGACCGTGTGCTCAGGGAGAGCACAAGGCCAGCACAAGGAGACCTAACAAAAACAAGCAAACAAACAGACAAACAAGCAAGCACAGCCCCACAAGCCTGTAAACAACACCTAGTCAAGGATGTCTTCACAGACCCAGCTCACCCTCTGCTCTCTCCTCTGGGAATGATCACCATTCCTAGACTTGATCCTAACTAGGGATGGGACAAATCCAGAATTTTCCGAATCCGAATCTGGATCTGAATCCCTGGAAGGTTCTGGGAATCCACGAATCTCACGAATCTTGAATCTTTCGCATCCCTTTTTAAAAAAGGGTTTAAAAAGCAAGAGAAAGAAGGATAATCTTGGGCAAGACACGCTCTCTCAGCCTTAGCAAAAGCCTAGGCAAAGGCAAACCTCCCTCCGAAGAAATCTGACCAGGACAATTGTCATAGTTTTGCCTCAGGATCTCCCCAGACTGAAAATGTCATGAAGGCCCTTTATACACAGGCTTAATCCCACATTTTCCTGCCTGTGTAAACAGGGCCACATACTACAGTAGAGAGATAACCCAGGTCAAAACTAGCTTTTCTTTGCATAGCTCCTTCTGGCATCCTGGGGTTTGTAGTTTGATGATGCACCAGCACACTTTGGCAGAGAAAGCTGTGACACCTTGTAAAACTAGAAACCGCAGAATTGTGTCTGAAAGAGCTTTGCAGGTGAGCTATGCAAAGGAATGATTCAGCTGTCCTTGAAATCTCAAGCCTGTAGCTTCCAGTCAAGTGCTAAATTTAAATATGAAATATTCTCAGTTTAAATATCTTAGAATACAAGCCTAGATGCAGTTTTGTGAAATTGTTAGCAAAAGCCATTATTACTTGTAGGGAAAAATTCACCTGCTTTCCATCTCCTCTTGTGTGTCTAGTCTCCCAAATTTTCAGGCGTTCTGGTCTCCGACAAACTGTTTGGGTGGCGGATTCGAAAGTTTCGGTTTGCCTATTCTGCTACAAGGATTCAGATTCCTGAATCTTGAATCCCTGCCGAGGATTCAAGGATTTGGTTGGCCCATCCTTAATCCTAACCAATACGGAGGGGTTGGTCACTAGAATCAAAGTAGTAAGTACTTTAGGGGAAAGTGACCATGTAATGCTAGAATTTGCAATTGTGGGGCAAGGCAAAGAAGAGCATAGTCAAACCCAGAACTTGGACTTCAGGAAAACTGCTTTCAAGTTCAGGGAATTATTGAATGAAATCACATGGCTAGACATGCTAAAGGAAAAAGAAACCCAGGAAGGATGGGAGTTCTTGAAGAAGTTGCAAAAGGCACAATCACAAACAAACCCATGGAAGAAAAAAAATGAGAAACATCTGAAAAAGCCAGTGTGATTGCACAGCAAACTCAAGGAATAACTGGAAAGAAAAAGGAGTATGTATATAGAATGCAAGGAAGGACAGGTTACCAAAGAAAAGTACAGAAGTGTAGCCCAAGCTTGTAGGAACAGTGTAAGGAAAGCTAAAGTTCAAAATGAGCTGAGACTGGCTGGCAACAAAAAAGTTCTTGTCCCCTGACCCCCTCGCATACATTTAGGGAAAGAGAGTGACCAAGGAGACAATGGGGCATTTGTTCAATAAGTTTGGCAAAATGCTAACAGAACACAATGAAAAGGCAGAACAACTATTTTGCTTTTGGCCATTTCTGCACTACACTGTTATAGTGCTATTATTCCACTTTCCTATGGAATCCTGGGGTTTGCAGTTTAGGGAGGAGCCTTTAGAATTCTCTGCCAGAGAGCTATATGGCCTCAGTAAACTACAAACCCCAGAATTCCACAGGACATTGAAAGTGGAATAACAGCACTATAACAGTGTAATGTGGAAAGGCTCTAAATTGGGACAAAGTAATCCCAACATACATGGCCCTAACATTGGAGGAGATTCAGAAAATCTTTTCACAGACATGGTGCAGATTTTTTTTTAATATCCTGAACAATCATTCCAAGCTCTTAAAGTAATTTTTGAAGTTTCTGACAAACAGGTGGGATTCAGAATTAATTACTGAAATTCCAAATTGATATGCTTTAATACTTCACTTAATGATCAAGAAAAACTGCAAAAACTGACTGATCACCAGTTGCAACTGTTGAGCTTCATGCACCTGTGTGTCACCATTACTAAGGATATTATTCAACTTACCCCTAGAAATTATAATAAAGTCACCAAATGGATGAAGTCAAAAAGTTTAGAACGGAAAACCTTGAAACTATAGTTGGCCCTCCACTTTCATGAGGGTTAGGGATACAAGAGCCTTGCAAAAGTGGGAAAATGCTAATATCTTCCCTGCCTGCCTAAGCAAGTGAGAGAGAGAGAGTCAGTGGCCATTTCCACATTGGACTGTTATAGCGCTATTATTCCACTTTCAACGTCCTATGGAATCCTGGGGTTTGCAGTTTCGGGAGGGGCCACTTGGCCCCTCCCGAAACTGCAAACCCCAGGATTCCATAGGACGTTGAAAGTGGAATAATAGCGCTATAACAGTCCAGTGTGGAAATGGCCAACGTGGAGTCAGTCCCAAGTGAGCCTCCGTAAGTCCTTCATGCTTCCTACGCTACAGTACATGGCTTCTGCTTTTCAACCAATTTTGTTTTCTAACAGTGTTCCAGTTCCTAGCCTGTAAAATAGGTGGGCTGTACTGGACAGATCGTAATTTTAAAATTGCCTGAGAATCTGATCTTTGTATTGCAATATTGGAAAAGGATCAGACTAGTATGTGATCTTCTCCTGCTTTCAAATCCTGATCTGCACTATCTAGAGAAAACACTTTGAAAATTGTTCACAAATTGTTTATGACTTCTGTCAAATTGATGAGAACAGAGAAAAGCCTGTCTCCACAATGCTGGAGAGCATGTGATACCAAAGAAATGTTTGTTCAGATGAGGCTTGATTGTCTTAGAATTAATGTATTTTGGCTTGCTACCTTAAAGCAAGTCTCATTAATCACCAAACAAAAAAAATCAAGCATTGCCCTGAGCTTCTGTTGCTATCAAGCTACTCTGGAGAAAATAAACAGCTGAAACATAAAAACTTGATTGCCTTCTTTCTGACAGCTGCTGGTGTTGAAATCGCTAAATGCTGGAAAACGAGGGAGGTTGCTTTGAATACATGGTGGGAAAAGAAATCAGACTTTCATCTCTTAGAGAAACTATCAGAAAACATGAGAATACACAAAGAGTAAGTGAGCCAAGAGTCTTTTATAGAAATATAGTATCCTTTTACTGACTTTTCTCAAAATGTGCTTGCAAATAGTGAAACCACCCTCATTTCATCCGAAGCTCTGGTCTGATGTTTTTACATTATTTTTAAAACTAGGGGTAATAATCCTTTAGAGACTTTAACAATGACTACTTAATGGAATCCTATGATTGACCTCTTGAAACTTCTTGAGATACTTGGACCTCCTAATTAATTATATCCTGAGAGTTTTGTGTTTTCATATTTGGTTTTCTTTTTTATTTATGTCTCTCGATTGTATTTACCTCTAACCAACAGCTTTTTTTTTTAAATTAAATACTTTTGTATTGCATAAGTATTTCAGGAAACCCACTGGGTGACCTTGGGTGCATCAAACATTCTTAGCCCCAGAGAACCCCATGATAGGTTTTCCTTAGGGTTCCCAAAAGTTGGAAATGACCTGAAGGCATACAACAACAACAACAACAACAACAATGTATTTCAAAGAGCTTGGAAGTAATGAGTTAACTTGTAACATAGTTATCTGCAAAGAGTTGTCCTTTTTTGGGGGAAAAATGTGTACATAAAGGAATTGCATTTCAGAACTAGCATAATGAGCACATGTAATGGACTCTTCCTTGGGAGAAGGAATGAGCAACTTATTAATAAAGAAACTCATGAGTAGTTATTTTAAAGCTAAATTTAAAGGGCATTTCAGATATTTAAGAGGCATTTTGAGTCAGATTTTAAAAAATTCGTGCCATTCTTTTATCAACTCTCCTGAAAAAGTGAGGAGTAGAGCAATAAGCTACTTTTTAAAAAGTGTTCATAAACAGTGATAGCAAATTATTTTTAAAAGCACTAACAAGGAATGGAAATACTACTTTTTAAAAGTAACCTTTAAAACTCTACTTCTTTGTAAACATTCTTTGGTGCTCAGAGCAAAAGTAATGAGGGATGTTATATGCTTGGGCTGTTTATAACCAGGTTAACTGGTGCTCCTTTAGTGTATACTGTGATTAAAGATTATGAGCCTTTCCTGCAGAATGAATTATGCTGTCTACTTTGCTGGCGCTACTCACACATGAAAGGGTGGTTGTGTTCTCCTTGTGGAATAAAGCAGTGATATTTTATTATCGTATTTTCTGCTGAGGAATAACAATGGGATATCTGTTACCCTGAATGTATCAGATTCTGTGTGATTTTGGAAGTTAAGCAATCTCAGGCCTGGTTGGTATTTGGATGGGAGACTACCAATGAATACTAGATAGTGTAGGCTATATCTCAGAGAAAGGCAATGGCAAACCACCTCTCAGTATGTTTATGAAAACCCTATGAAATTAATGGGGTTCCCATTAAGTTGACAGGCAACTTGAAGGCACATATATACTTGCATAGCAAACAGAAGGGATCAGAGAGAGAGAGAGAGAGAGAGAACAGGATGAAATGTTTATATAAGAACAGTAAACTTGGGAAGGAGCCTGCTACAGTCATCCCATAGGCATTTCTGACTGGTTCTGCCACAAAAATATTGTGATGACAGTGTTGCTAGGAGAAAGATTTACCACCAGTTAACTTTGCAGAGAAACACACACACAAACTCATTAGGTCTATGAGTTCTACAAATCCCTGGCTTTTCCCTTTCCTTGGAAAGCAAACCTGTTTGCAACACACCCCATCCTTCACCAGCTGACTTGGCCTGCTGCCCTCAGGTATCTTATAGGATCCTGATGGTTCTTAGTATTGAGTTTGATAGAGAGTGTGTGTCTGCAGGATTAAGGAGCAAAGACACCAGTGGCTTGAGGGAACAAAGTAAAAAGGCTTTATTGTAGGAACTCCATTCTAAGATAGGAAAGTTACTCAGAGTGCTGTTCTAATCTAGTTGGATTCTTGGGAAGAGAGGTCAAGAAACATCCCTAAGAGTGTCAGTTTACATCACAGAGGGGTCAGAATAGGTAGAGCCAAAGATACTTCAGGTCACTCAAACTAACTTTCTCTATTACTAGTGCCCACTGTGAGGCATTATGGATTCTTCAGTGATAAATGTTGAGCTAAGGCTCAATTGCCAGTCCACTAACCTTGTCCATGTGGAAGTGGGGAAGGCAGGTGAGAAGCTACCATTTTTTTCTTTGCCCCAGGTAGCAAAGTGTCCTCTAACATCTACAGGCTTAGTCTGGACTGTAAAGATCAGTTTCTAACTGTCTGCTCTGCACTGATCCCTGAAAACCTGCAAAACAATAAGAACAACAACAAAATCCTCCCTTGTCTGAAAAAAGAAACAATCTTGTATTTGAGACCACTAAATATTGTACAGCCAGGCAGAACCTTTCCTCAGAGCTCCCTGATGTCTGTGTTATGTTGTTGTTTATAAATTGCCACAGGAACCACCAGCTGTCATCATCAAAATTTTATTGGCACTCTGTAAATATTAAATCAGCATGCTAAAATCATGCCATGTGCAGAAACAGCTGATGCTCTCTTATGGAGGCAACCTAGATGAGAAGGGACGGCCCTGTGTTGTCTATGAGCTTCCTACTTCATGGGAGTATTTTGCAATGCTAATACAGATTCCAGTCATTTCAGTACATTTAGCTGTAATCTGTGAACCAGAATATCCCTTCTCCCTCCCTCCCTCCCTCTGTGTGTGTGTGTGTGTGTGTGTACATCATGAGTCATTCATATGTTAAGATATACGCTGGTAACCAGTAGAATTTGCTTACATTTATGAACTGCTCAGTCATTGCATTCAACAAAGCAATTGGCAAAATTTTTTGACGCTGCTTAGACCAAAGCATTCTTTGAAAGGATAAGCATGGAGGTGGCATTCCTCAAGACCAGAGGTGAGAATGGTTTGCCTCTCTGGATGTTGCTGGACTCCAAGTCCCAGCAAGACTGCAAGTCCTGGCTCAGCCAATGATGAAGATTGCTGGGAGTTACATTTCAACACAGAGGGCCACCTGATTCCCACTGCAGTCAAGACACAGATGAGGTCTTTGTAAGAAAATGACATTGAGGGGGTACCTTGGGCTACATGCTAATCATGCTTATTTAGAATAAAAACCAAGCTAGTTGGATTTATTTCCAGATATAATATACAAAATAATAGAATCCAGTATTCAATGTTTTCTCGTGCTGGAATCTATTTATATGTTTACAAAACTGTTACGTTTTAGTTTGACTTTTTTATTTATTTCTGTACAGGAATGACTACATATTGCACAAGGTCTTTTGTTGTTATTTTAATCATTAGCAACACCACATAAAATATTATTACTAACCAGTTCTTAAACATTTGCAACCTGCTTTGAAATCCATCACATTTGTAACTACATAAATGTAAATTTAGTTGCAAATGACTTAAGGACTTAAGGAAGTAGTGTCACAATCATGAATACATAGCTTCTTTGAATATGAAACAATTAGGGATCCCAAACTCTCCAAATCCACAACTGCAATAAAGGATTCCAGCCATTGTATTTACAAAAATCTGATAGGGGTTCTCAGTGTTCCTATTTTGCAAATATCAGCCAGAATCTTCTATGGTGGTTATGAATGCACTTGTGACTGTTACACACTCTTGACTGTTATGTATGCACAATCCCTAAATAACCCCTAGTTTAGCATCTACGTAGGACCTGTGAAAGCCCTCCAGTCCCTACTTCCTGGGCAGCAGCCACCAAGATCAACAGAGGTCTGCTTCCCTGTCAATTGGGAAGCAGCTGAGTGACATGACTGAGTGTGGTAGAGTCTCCTTCTTTGGAGGTTTTTAAGCAGAGGCTGGATGGTCATCTGTCGGGGGTACTTTGATGTGTGTTCCTGTATGGCAGGGGGTTGGACTGGATGGCCTCTGTGGTCTCTTCCAGCTCTATGATTCATTGATTCTATGACATTCCTACCCACTCTTTGTGTGAGCAGTCCCTGTCATGAGGTAAGAGGGCTTGGATGGGGGAGGCAAGGAGTCACTACACAGCACCATAACTCCAGTGCTTACACATATACATCTCCCATTCAGGATTTCAGCCATAGAAATGGAGGCATGAGACAGTGACTTTCACCTGGTATCAAGAAGGATAGGTTCACCCTGTCATACCTAATATGAAATGTTTGCAACAATAAGTTACGACCATTTGAAAGAAATAACCTACTAGAACTTTCATACCACCTCATGTTGTCTCAAGAATCTTTTTTCTCTTAAGGTTCTTTGGATATCCATATGAAATTTTTAACAGTATATTCCTACTAAAATGGAACACCTATGGCTGAGCTAGACCACTTCAAATGGCAGGTGTGGGGTTACATAACTGAATGCTCTTTGATAAAAATAGAATATTGAACATAGAAAACTAAAGAGAGAAACATTCTAGCTTAGCCTTCTCCCTGCTAGGTTTCTCTGTGGAGGGAGATTTATTTATGGAGGAGTATTCTTCACATGCCCTCACATACAGTCTGAAGTGGCACGAGCCAAACATTATCACTTTAGAGAGAACTAGGTATAAGTTGTGAAATAATGAAACCCAGCACAACACCTAAGCATATCCAAGCATTCCGTGTCTATCTGTGCCCCAGGTTTTTCAGGTTCAGCCCAAATGCTGGCCCCCGGAGCATGTAATCCTTCATTTTACTAGGTCCACATACAGAAAACTGGCACATATTTACATGGGGAAAAATTACGCTTGAAACTGATAGTGCAGTCCCATGAATTCATACTTAAAATTCCATTGAGATCAATGGAAATTACTTCCTAAGGAAATGGGTATAGATCAGACCTACTGACCTACAGTGGGTCTTACTTCTAAGTAGACATGTTTATGTTTGTGTTGTAAATCATATGTAATTATTGGGACAAGGAGAAACATACCTGTATAGCTAACATGTCACAAAGCAAAGCAGATTCATGCATGCTCTGCAGATTAATCCAAAACATTTTGGATTTTTTGATAACTAGCAAGTGGACAAGTTTTAATCTGTAGCTTGACAAAAAGTAAGAGCTTACGTAATTGCAATAGCTACGGGAAATCAATCTTAAAATTGTCCAGAAGGTGTGGACATCTGGGAATATAAGAGGGCATGTAGTATATTAGTAGCCCACTCCTGTTGCGAGCCATGGATCTTTTCAGCATCTGTTGATGAAATCCAGATGTTAATGTCACTCAAAGGCTTTGGACTCATAAGAAGAACAGCAGATTTTAAAGATGATATTACAGCTGGTTCCCACCCACTGCCCTTGGAAAAAGTGTTAACAACATGCAGTGCTTTGTTCATTCTTGGATACTTTACTGGTATTATGGAGCTGTACAGATATTTGTGGTGATTAATCTGATTTTCAGAAACAGGGGGTACATGTTCTCTGGGAGCTGGCACTTAACTATGTTTAAAATAGTTTTAAAGTTAACTGTCTCTATGCAAGATATGGCAGAGCAATAATTGGAAACTGTTAATTCTCTCCAGCAATGCTACTCCTGCCATAAGAAACCTTTAAAAACCTTGCAAATTATAATAAACCCCTATCACAAATCAAAATAAATAGGGTGTTTTGTTTTGTTTTTTTAAGTAACAACTCCCTCCCTTCCCTTTAAATGCGGCTGCCTTGAAGTCTCTGCTGTCTATGTAAGAGCCCTGTCCTATCGCTCAATTTTTTTTTTCTCCCTTCCTTTTTGGAGCAATATTCTGTTAGCACCTGGGCTCAACTTGCTCTGAATGTAGAGGTTGACTCTGAAAATCAGATCCAATTAACACATCCTTGATATAACAGAATACAGTGTTAATTACATGCAGCTGATCATTGCTGGGTTAATTAAACACTCACCCTCAAAAGCTAAGGCACTAATCTAATTAACAATTACTACAGCTGCTTTTTCTCTTTACATGTCCTTTCTAAATGGTACATATTCACACTTAGGGCCCAATCCCGCAATTTCTCAAGATAAGAGAATTCCCTTTGATCCTGATGGCATTGCTCGGTAATAGGAGGTTAGAAAAAATGTGTCTGAGCTGCTTTATTCAGAGACTGGAAACAGAACAAGTTCCCTTGCTCTACATTGTGGATGATGGGAGTGTGTGTGTGTGTGTTTGGGGTGTAAAATTCTCATTTAACTTCTTCTTTTTAAACTTTGCTGGTATGGTATACAGTTTGATGATTAAAACAGTGTTAAGAGCCATGGGCTGTAAAGATAAAAGAATTCTTCTTCGGACAGAATATGGGTAAACACTGGAACTCGCTGCTGTAAGATGGAATGATGACTGCCAACTTAGATGGCTTTAAAAGGGGGTTGGATAAATTCATGGAGGACAGGTTCATCAGTGCCTGTTACAACATTTCTGTACTAGGCTGTTATAGTGCTGTTATTCCACTTTCAACATCCTATGGAATCCTGGGGTTTGCAGTTTAAGGAGCGGCTGCTCGGCCCCTCCCTAAACTGCAAACCCCAGGATTCCATAGGATGTAGAAAGTGGAATAACAGCACTATAACAGCCTAGTGCGGAAATGGCCTTAGTTAGGATGGCTATAAGTCATTCCAGCTATCACAGATAGTATGCCTTTGTTTATCAATTGCTGCATAGTGCAAGATGGAGACTTTCCACGGGTAACTGACTGGCCACTATGTGAGGAGAACATTGGAAGAGATAGGGTCTCAGTCTGATCCAACATGGCTTTTCATACATTCTTATGATTTTAAGGGGGAGTTTAACTAAATGATACAGAAAATTAATTTTCTTAACCTATAAAACCAACTAATTACTGGGTATGTGTGGAAAGATTAGTGCAATGAATTACTTTCTAAAGGTAACTTTTGTACCTCTGGCACCAAGTCCCTCATTAGGGAGGTAGTATGGTTTGCCAGGCAAGGGAAGTCAATTGAAGCTTCCTCTAAGTTGCTATTTCACATGGAAGGGAAGCTTCCCTCCTGATGCTAGGTATCACCTGTAGAGATGGGGAAGTAATCAGAACTGTGGTACAGAAAGAAAAGGCTAAATCCTCCACTCCGCCCTGCCACTTCCTGGCCAAGCTGGGTGGTGCATTCTGGGAATTGTAGTCCAAAAAACTCCCACACCTCCTCTTATTTCATGTCACACAAAGTTTGGACCTGAGATCCAAAACTAAATTGCATCAGTGCTGTGAAATGACTGATCCATTCAACCTGCTGGAATTGGAGTTGTACAGTCAGCAATTGAAGACACTTTTGGCTCCATTGGGCTGTTCATGTTTCATAAAGAACTGTTTGCAACACCATCATTTCTTCTTCAGAGAGGCAAATAGAAGCAATCTGGAGACACACTGATTAAAAGAGAGCCTCAGTAGCATAAGATTAAACCCAGAAGACAAAGAGAAATAATTGGTGAACCTGTATGTGACTTGTAATCTGCATGCTGAAAATCTTTTTTTTTTCTTCTGAAAATCATATTTTGTAAAAATGGCATATTAAAGGATAGCCAACTTGGTAGTGGTTTGTATGCTGGACTAGAACTCTGAGAGATCAGGGTTTGAATCCCCACCTAGCCATAGAAACCTTGGGGAAAATCACACTTTCTCAGCCTAAGAGGAGAAAACAGCAAACCACCTCTGAAGAAATTTTGCCAGAAAAGCCTGTGATAGGGTTGTCATAAGTCAGTTACTTGCAGGCACATAACAACAACAAGAAGAGATCCAGGATAATCTGGGAACTGAAAAAAAATAGGCAGTGGGTGCACATTGTTCAGAGCTCACATGTTGTCTACCCCCGCTTTACATCAAAACAGAGAACCGTGGTCAGCCATGGAAACTCACTGGGTTACCTTAGGCATGTCACATTCTCTCAGCTTTAGAAGAAGGCAATAGCATAGCCCTCTAAATAAATATTTCCCCCTCCAAAAACCCTAGAATAAGGTTGCCATAAATCAGTTGACTTGAAGGCACATAACAAAACTATACCAAAGACTTGAAGTCAGCATTTTTTCATATGCTCCACCAGCTTCTGTGGGTAACAACTTTACTCACTAATACACATTAAGATTTCATTGCAGAAGTTAATGAAAAATAATGTTTATTAGTACTGCATAGGAAATTACTGTTCTCTATCATCATTTCTTCATTGCACAGTTATTCGTTTGATGTCATGATGCCCTAAGAGCCATAGGAAAGCTTTGTTTTTGTTTTATTTTAACTTGAGCTGCCATTATGTGTACATGCAATAGGAAGCTGCAGTCAATCCTAGTACACAAAACTGAAGTTTACACAAGAAGATGTGTGAAGGTCCCTTAAAACAGCACAGGCTACTAAAAATATTAACCCAGTTCTGTAATGATAGTTGGAAGAAGGTCTTTGTTCTACACACATGTGATATCTTGCTTCACAAATTTTATAAGAGACAATTGAAATGTGATGGCATTTGAGTGAAATCTTGGCTTTTGAGAACGATAATTTTTTGATAAGGATTCAGATAGTATTGAAAACCTCAGTTGTGTTCATAGATGTTTTCATACACATCTGAATGTAGAAACACCTCAGTTGTGTTCATAGATGTTTTCATACACATCTGAATATAGAAAACCTATCTCAGGATTTTTTGGTTTCTGAGCTTCACATCTGCATTCTTCTACAATCATAACCACCTTGATTACGGGTGCCGCCCTTGTGCAATTCATCTCCAGACGTTTCATGGAAAACTTAGTAGGCAAGCAGTGGGAACAGAAGGTGTAAAGGCGATCTTCCAGACCAGGAACGTGGAAAGAACTGCATTTTCCAAAGCACAGGTTGTTTCGTAGCACCAGATTCTCACAGTTCTCATGCACGATTTTCTAAAAGAAAATACACTGATATTAAATCATGTGCCGTGGCACTTCATTAGAAAATGTAAAAGTACAATTACTTTTGTTTTATGTTATTGTAGGTCATCACATTACACTACTTATTCATTATCCATATGAAGACACTTTTAAAAGATGTTGAATGCTTTAAATAAATCTTACTAATCCTTAGAACACTCCTGCAGGTGATGAGAGTGATATTATTTGAATACCAAAAATGGAAGGGGGAATGAAAAAAAAGTGGTTTTTTCTAGCTATCACTAAATTCACAACCGAGCAGAGATTTGAATCAGTAATTTGGACCTCATATCTTTTATGCTTAATTATTATACTATAGAAATTCTATATAAAACTATTATTCCCTTCATGGAGTAGCAATGTACAATATATGAACACAAAATATATGATTATGCTAGCCTTCACACAAAATGTACAGAAGATAATTGTACTAAATTTCAATATTTTGTCTTTTGTCATTTTGTCATATTTTGTCATTTTCTCAAAAACAACATTCTCAAGGTGAGCCTTAAGAATTCTTAAGGTTAGTTTCTAGGATCAACCATTCATCTCATTTCGACGCACAAATATTTCTATGCTTAAGCTCCTAAAACTTTAGATCTGTCAGACTTTCATCAATATAAAATGGGAATTATGCACCTGAAGTGTTAGAGACTGGCAATGTCACTTTTGGGGCACTAAAATTCCTAGGACTAGTTGCCTTCTTTGAGCATTACCACTAAAAATCTGGGAGAAATAGTTGAGAAAAAAATAACTTTTACAAGTTTTGGTTTGCAAGTTGCCAGGTTTTGTGACCTTACGTTACCTTTGTTGTTGTGTGTCTTCAACTCATTTCTGGTTAGCCTATCACAGAGTTTTCTAGGCAAGATTTGTTTGCTTCCTCTTAGGCTGAGAGAGTGTGACTTGCCCAAGATCACCTGGGGGTTTCCATAACTGAACAGGGATTCGAACCCTGGTCTCCAGAGTCATAGTCCAATGCTCAAAAGACTACTACAGCACCCTGGCTCTCACAGAATAAGTGTTAAGTGCTGTTGCAGTTGAACTTTTCTGGCCAAAAGCTACAGGTTTTCTGTTTCTTGCACTTGTATCTTTCTCACTTTTACCATCAATGTTTGATAAACTATGAGTAAAATCACTGCTCTAATTTTCCCTCTATCAAACTGCAAAAGTTAGTGTCCTAGGTTGTAAGAGTTGCTGTGAGGACAACCTCTTTTGCAGATTGAAAGTGCAGTGTAAACATTAGCAATGCTTCAATTCCTGATTGTATAACAGCCCCCCCATCCATGAAATCCTGACTGACTTTGACATTTTAACTTTACCTGAGAAAAAGGTAGGGCACTACAGATGTCTTGGTACATTTCATTGGTCTTGATGGGAAGGACAACCTCTTCAGACCTTGACTTGGTTTTCAGCATAAAAAGATCCCAAAACTTCTTCGCATCTTTCCTGAAGAGTGATTCTGACTTCCTCTTATTAGGGTGGGAAGGAGGATTTTGTGGATGGGGGAATGGACTTGGGGGAGTCCAGCTTCCCAAATCCTGAGTTGCATGACTACCTATGTAAGGTAGAATAGATTTAGAGATTTGAAGTCCATCTTGCTTCTTGCTCTCCATTTCTGTTAAGATGTGTGTCACAAACAAACTGGGCTCTTCCAGAGTTCCTTCATAGTCTAAAAGATATTTTGTTAGTATCTCTGGAGGCAAGAGATGTGGAGTTCTCCTTTTCCTTTTCTTCTGCAGCTCATCATTTTGTTCTGAAGCTGCAAGCCAGGAAATCAACAGCATCTGAACCAGCAACACATACATGGTGCCGTAGTCCTTGCCTTCAGTTGGTTATTCCTTAAAGTGCTGCAACACTCTTTCTTCCTCTTCCCCTCAGTTTTGTGCAGTCTTTTTCTTTCCAAAACAGTTTGAAAGGCTGCTACATTTATAAACAAGGGCTAGGGTTTTAGATTCCAGTTGCTGAACACGTGGAGAGACAAAGAGGAGGACCAAGTGATGCCATTAACACTCATTAGCTGTAAACGCTAATTATGATAACAATATCTGCTCCATGTTTTCACTCTTGGAAGTGTATTCAGAGTTTGTCTATTGTAAAAGCTGTTTTCCCCAGGGAAGAGGTGATTTTAAATATTTGCATAAATTGTTGTGCTGTTGTCTAGGATTCTAAATGTGTATTAGCTCACCTAAAACACTCTCTTCACACTTTGCCTTCCAAGACAGCATTACAAAGGAATTTAGTAGTTCAACACAACAAAAGAGATAATACCATGTAGGTACCAACAGTACAGTTTAATGGAAGGTTGAATCTTCTTTTCTCAGCAAGATGTGACACCTTGGGGAGATTATAGTTGTTCAGTTAGACAGTTTTGGCTTCAAGTAACACTGAGATAAATTCAATATTCTGAGCAGATGTGGCTTTATAGATAATATGAGTTTGTGATGTTAAACTAAAAATACGTCATATAACGTCATATATTTTCAGTCAGGTCACTACTGCTAGCATCATATACGTCAGGTTACAGCTGTTAACACTAAAAACAGGCATGGCCAGTTTCTCCATCCCAGCCCATTCTCTGTTTTTATATGGTAGCACAGGAAAATTCCCACTGCCACCTACTGTCCCCTTCAGACTGAACATAACTTAGGAGTACCAGATGGTAAAAGTGCTAAGTTTAGCTTGGGACATAGTGACCAGTTTCAGGCTCAATGAACTGTTTTTAATGTGGGGGTGAAGACATAGCACATCTAAAGCTCTAATAAAAGGATATGCACCAAGTCATATACAGATTAAACTTCTGAGTAACCATAGCTCACCTTTTTCTGAAAATTAGATTCAGCAATATTCTCATGTTCAGAATTAACCATTGGGGAGCGTGATAACATAGGCAGATGAACATCATATGTAGTTAGTGCCTCCATTAATCTTGCTGTGTAGGGGCTCACTCTTGTATATATAAAACAGCTTCAAACTTCTTAACCAAACCATCAGGACATTACCAAAAGCCAAAATGAGTGAAGGATATATTTAACAAGGAATCAGCTGTGATAAAACATATTTGCATTACATTTTAGTTTCACACAATATTACGTAACTTTCCCAAGCACTTTGTATAAAATTGCTCAAATTGGTAAAATTTCTGGGGTGTAGGTCTGATTTCCGATATATAGCAGGTTTTTTTCAGATATCTAATGGCACAATTTTGTTTAATTTAGTGAAAGAGAAAGGAATTCTGCAAGGCTTAAAATGTACTTAGATACAAAGTAAAATGTAGTGCAACCAATAAAATGCTGGAAACTGAACAATGAATGTCATCCTGCATCGAGATGATCCCTGCCAGGAAAATCTGCAGCTCCTTACCTCGATTCAGCCAATTTGCAGTCTCTGTGTAAACAACTGTTTGTGTATTCACAATACCATTCATTCCTCCCAGGCATTCTGCTTATTTTTACTTGTCCCTCCTTTTAAAGTGTCCCCAACATGATCCACATTCAGTTGTGTTCTGTAATGCCAATCCACAGCCTGATATTGAAAAAAAATGCTTTCAGACATCAAAACAAACCTGATTATCAGCTAACAAAAGACCGGGATGCAGCATCTGGAGAGTGCTGGGAGGAAAAAACACACAGAATTTGCAGTTGTTTCTGTACTTTGTGCCTCTCCTTTTGAGTCCTACTGTTTGAAGACCTTTTCCTCTCTAGCTGTTCACGTGTGTTGATATGCGCATGCATATTATTACAGAGGAGGATGCACATCATGCATCTGTTTCTAACCCATGAAAACTTAATGCTGCAATAAAATGCAGTTGTTGCAGTAACACAGAACCAGAGCTTGGAAAATTTACTCTTATGTACTACAACAGAAACTATACTGGCTGGAGGATTCTCAGAGTAAAAAAGTAAGATTTCCAAACTTCGGTTGTATAAAAGGGAGGGGGGACTGTAACCAATATCTTCAGAAGAAGAGGGAATTAATAAATCTATGCACATTTTCTTGGAAGGAAACTTAAGGGCAAAGTAGACATGACACTTATGTAATTTGCCTTTGCATGGTTTATTTTCCTTTAATAAACACCTGATGGTGGAAGGAGGGTTTGAGCCACATTGGGTCCATAAAAGAAACCTGAGCATATACATGTCTCCTATTTGTGATGGGAGTTTTCTTCTTCCTTCAAACAGGAGGTGAGAGGATATAATTCCAGTCTGCCTCTCTCACTCTACCTCACATAAACACAGACACACCTACACAGCATTTTTAATTTTTTGCAGAAGCAAAGATATAATCCAAAATCAATAGACATTTGCAGTTCCCAAACATTGCATATAATAGAACAGTCACACAGAAAACAGTCACACAATGCTAGGCAGAAGGTTTAGGGTGCAACCGTGGTTATAAATAGAAGGCTAGATCCCACCGTGCTTCATCAGTGTATGCTGGTAGGGAAAGAAGACTCTTTGCAGTAGAAAGCAGTTGCTGAAAAGGTCCTTAGCTCTCTGACTCTCTATGCACTGTTTTGTTCACTTGACATTGCAATCATACATCTGGAAAATCCAGATAAGCAAAAGCAGCTGGGAGGGGTAGCGGGCAGAACAAAAATTAAAGAACTCCCCCTGTTTTAAAGAGTCCCCCTCACTATGCAGTAGAGAAGCCAAGGTTCTCAGATGAATCTTCCTCAGAACTACACAGTTTTGTAAGAGTCTGTAATCTCTGTTTCAGAACAAGATTTACTCTGAAAGGTTGAAGGATTATACTTTTATCATTTATAATACTATTTTTATTAACTATTTTAGGTATAACACCACATACAGCATGCTAATTAGGGATAAAATAGATTAGCACCACTTAAAGAAAACTGTACCACAGCATTAATAGAAATATCATTTTCAGTACATTTCAGAAAATAATACATAAACATTTTTGCAACCTCCCATTATCTCATTTTAAATGTTTTTAAGAGGACAAAGAATTGTGTACATAATTGATAAATAGCTGTAAAACTCTTAATGGCATATTTAACAATTACAGTGTTATAAATGGAGGTCTCTTGAGAAATAGCATTAGTTTTCTGATGGACAATTTGTGATCTTTTGAGACTTACATAGTAGGACAGGCATAAGTTACCAGATGCCCTCCACATGCTTCAGGCTCTTAATTTATAATCAGAGGGTGTTGGGCATGCTGGCTCAGGCTTATGGGAATTGTAGTCCAAAACAGCTGCAGGGCACCACATTGTAAGTCCTACCCCTGTACTGAGAAGGACTTCATCGTATGTTAAGAAGCATTGTGGTGTTATCAGTTCTCTCTCTTTTTAAATTTCTTTTCTTTCCTTCTTTTATAGGTCACCAGAACAGTTACACATCTCTGAATTTTCAGACTGAACCTAAACTGATAACTTTGTTCCTTCTGTACCTTTGACAACAGATTGATACTTGATGTGTAATAAAACCTCCTTATTCCTTAAGAAAAGGGTGCAGATGACCATAAAACTGCACTGCTCATCAGGGTTACCTTCGTTATCTGTATGGATATAATCTGTACTGTGGAAGGAGTGTGGGTGCTCAATCAGTTTTGGCTTCCTCTCATATAGCAATGGTATCTGATGTAGTTTTAATTATGCTGTGAGAGCCAGCATAGTGTAGTGGTTTGGGTGTTGGACTAAGACTTTGGAGACTGGAGTTCAAATCCCTGCTCAGCCATGGAAACCCACTGGGCGACCTTGAGCAAGTCACACTCTCTCAGTCTCAGGGGAAGGCAAAGGTGAAACCCCTCTGAGCAAATCTTGCCAAGAAAACCCCATGGCAGGTTTGCCTTAGGGTTGCCGTAAATCGGAAACAACTTGAAGGCACACAACAACATACATTTCTCCTTATTGTATAATATGAAACCAACTTTGAAGAACGGAGCATATAACAGAGTCCTTCATTTTATTTTGTATTACTTCAGAACTGGACTCCCTAAGGGTTTGTCTTAGGGTCATCTTAAGTCAGAAACTACTTGAAGGTACATGATAACAACAATTATTCTGTACTGCAGACCACACTAGGGGCCAATGTATGAGAAGGAAAAGGCAATTCTGACAATCATGGTTTCCCTTGCCCATACCTAGAATGTAACAAGCCCAGTGTTATTAATAGAAAGAAAGAAAAAACTGCTGAGGCAAAAATGTCACTTTTTTTGTTTTAGTTTCCATAACACCCACCTGTCCCACTGACTGAGAATTATTATCCAAAAAGATAATCTTTCCAAGGTTTGATTCAGATGTTCCTGAATTACAACTCCCACCGTATGCCAGCTCGTGCTGATGGGAGACTATCAACATCTGGAGTCTGACAATATCTGGAGGGCTGCATTTTCCTCAGCCTTGTCTTAATGCTTCTCAGGTATGATGGTGTATCAATAAAAAATAATAAATATTTTATACAGTTTTGCTAGGATTCTTTAATGCTGAAATCAGAAGAAGTTGGTGACCAGCTCAGACCTATAATAATCTTCAGGGTTTGATCTCTATCCACATTTCATTTGAAAACAGTAGACTGTCTATACAGAGTAGTTTGCTACCGAAAGAATTTAAGAGATGAAAGGAGTAAAAGATCTTTAGCACCATTTTCACCATAAATCAATGTAAAACAAGCCATTTCAGCTGATTTTTCAAAACAAGGCACAACTTTTCTGTCTCCCACTTCTGCGTGTCATTAAATATGCAGGAGCAGCATAATTTTGATCCCTTTTAACCTCAAGTTTGGAGATATCTATGGACATTATGTATCTTTTCAGCATCTGGAAGTTCTTCAGTTCCCTTTCAAAATTAAGGAAACGGGGAAAAATTAAGGATCTGTGGTCTTGTGAGGAAGGGAGGGTTCTCTCCTGACACGATGGAGTAGATAGGATTTATGATGTACTGTCTACACCCATCTCAACTGTTTTTCTCCAGTTATCTCTTCAGCTGTTTGTGCCTCTTGAATGAAGCATGATAGAAAGGAACTTGGGAGAAAGGAACTTGGGAGCAAACAAAAGTTCATATTTTACTTATATCCAACATCCCATAAACACTTCTTTAGCCTTCCTGAGAGTAATGAGTGCCTATGTAAAAATTTCCTCTTATCACATCAGACCACTCCTTTTCTATAAAGCCTCTCCAGTTTTGAGCCCTCCAGCCTAAAATAAATGTTTTATTATGCACAAATAAGGCCAGACATGTATCTTTTTTTTTACAGTTTCCTAGAGCATATATAGTTGTATCCTTTGCCCCTCCTGCAGTTCTTTCTTTGCCATTTTCCCTGCTGTTGTGCTAAAAAGCAGTTCTTTCCTTTCTTTGAAAGATGAAGAAGATCTTTTCTCCAGTTTGTGTAAGTGATCTGTTCTCCATCATTCCACTCCAATCGACCTGGATTTCTGTGATCACTCAAACCTATAATGAATTAAAATAGATCACTGATAGATACACAGATAAATGATAGATAGATAGATGATTGAATAAGCTGTTCAACATATAACTACGGACCAAGTGTTCCTTACCAATTAAACTGCTGCCTCTCAGACATTGTTATCTTATTCTCTACTGCAATTCTCTAAAAAACATCTATTTTAGCAATAATTATATTAGACAGACATACTCTACATGCACAGAAGTTTTAGTTTTGGGAAGGTTTGTTGTGAAAACTATGTTGGACTGTGTTTTAGACTAAGGAAAGGACGCTCTGAATGGATTTAGTATCTAGCAAGGAAATGTAGCAAATGGCTGAAGCCACTGACCTTTGGCCGGTCCCCTGAAACCATCTGGTCAAGAGTTGCTCTTCACAAGATCCAATATGAAGTTGAGCCATGAACTCACAGGGAATAAGGGAATCTCTCCAGAATGGAACTGGCTGGGAGACAGGCCAAAGCAAAAAAGAACTCAAAGGACAGAGCTGGTGAACTCGGAAGCTCCTTGCCAGAAACCTGAAGGACAAGGAATTCACCTTGCAAGGAAGATGAGCTAAGAGTTTGACTGCAAAGTGTCTTAAAATAACAGCATTTTGTAATTGCTGTAGTATTTTAAAGGACATTGATGTAAAATATTTTATCCTTGCTGCCCCAGTCTTTGATGAGAATGGTAGGCCACAGTTTTTAGAATGACATTCTGCTTCATACTTACCTATCCAGAAAAACTTCCTTCCACTGAAGTCCCACAGCCATTGCATATGTGTGGTGGAAGACACACTGACTAAACTGCCATGGTACCTAGGCTCAAGAGAATATTTTTTATAGTCAGAAGTGGCATCTGTTCTCTTGATCAGCATGTATGCTTACTGTAGTGTAAATAGCTTATGAAGCAACAATCCAGTAATAAATAACAATAGGAGTTTTTGGAGGGTTTTGTGAGCCTCTTTGGCTCCCACTCTGGGAGAAAGATGGCATCTAAATGAAATAAATCAATAAAAAATAAAAACAAGTCCCAGAATCCTTCAATCAGGATCATGATGGCTAGGAGGTCTGCAACTGATAGTCTCCCAAATAGTATAGTATTGCCAATCTCTGCCCCTGCCATGAAAAGAAGAGCCTTCTGTTTACACTATTATTCCTTGAGCTCCAGCAGAGTATCCTTAATTCCATTCCAATATTATTTCTGTTATAGGCTGGCAACAAATCCTAGGAATTTTAATGGAATGTCATTTAAGTTTGGGATGCAAATTATAAGAAACTGACAAAAAGCAATCATGCTTGAAAAAGAAAGGCCAACCTTCTTATCACTAAACATATTCAGAGTTCTAGACAGATTTAGTTAAGAAAACATGTTAGTTCAGAATGCAATTAACATTACCCTGTATTAACCAGGCATCAGGCATTACCTCCCAGACATACAAAGCCTGACAAGATAAACTGAAGATAAGGAAATAGAGAGACCTTTGGCTTATTCTACAGAGGACTACAGACACTATCAATACCCTCTAATGAAGACACTGTTCCTGAACAACAGCCGTCTACACTGTGTAGATTCAGTGAAAGTGCAAGACAAGGCCAACGTCTGCCTCCTTATCCCTTAAACTGAGTAGACTGTCATTTCCACAATTTGTAGTACTGTAATTTCTGTTTAATGGTAACAGATTCTAACGAACTACCTTTTGAGTTGCTAGAAGCATCCCTGTGGAATATAACTAGAGGATTTGGGTTTGATCAAAAAGTAACTTTTCCATGCCCTGATTATATAACCCAGCTATGGGGCAATCCTGGCTTTGCAAGTGCTGGCTAATTCCAACACATGCTAATTGCCCGTCAGTTTACATAGACCTTTGTCTTAAGAAGTAATGACAAGTTGCCTGCAATTTCTGTTGCTTTACGAATGAAACAAGTTATTTCTCTGCAGATATTATTAAAAGTCAAATCTGCCCTGTTTTTATTAATTTCCCAAGAAGAAAAAATAGCTTCATATTTATTAATTCATAAAGGTTTTAGGTATCAAAATGGCAGAGAGCAAGATGGGCAACTGTGAATGGTCTGTGGGTTAATTTTATGTCCTGGAATCTTGTGGGGGCTGCATGGACTGCCAAAGACAAAAAAACTGAAAGAGGGAGGAGGTATACATGTTACGCTTGGCCCATCCTACCTCCTTGACAACTTCTTCCCATATTCCTCATTTGTATAACTTTATTTGGTACATACATTATTATGTTTCTTACAGTTTTGCCATATCTTTCATCAAAAGCAGGACCAACCGTACCACTAGGACAATTTGAGGTGTCAGGAAACAACAGCAGAATTATTTAATGTACTGTAATGGTATGTTTAACAGCCAGTGTGGCATAGTGGTTTAAGCATTAGCCTAGGACTCTGGAGACCAGGGTCTGAATCCCTACTCAGCCATGGGTGACCATGGGCAAGTCAAATTCTCTCTGCCTCAGAGGAAGGCAAAGGCAAACTTCCTTTGGACAAATCATGTCAAGAAAACACTGTGATATGTCTGCCTTAGTGTTGCCATAAGTTTAGAAACAACCTGAAGGCACACAACAACACAACTGTGATATGTTTACTGGCAGAGAGTTGAAGAGGTACTTGTAGGAAGCTCTCCTTCCAGTTGCTAAAAGAACTTGGCCAGCCCTTCAGTGCTATGAAGTTTGTCTTGAAGGTGAGAGACCACCATTTGGTGCTCCAGCTTAGGTAGCAAAACGTCTTGGACCAGCTCTGCTCTAAGGACCTCAAAGCAATGCACACAGTTTTGCCTCCCAAGCCCATTTATTCTAATAGTTACCTTATGTTAAGGCTAGAAATACTGAATGACTTTAGGAGAGTCACAAGGTTTTGTGACTTGAGTGACAAATCAAAACCTGGAAAACATGGTACATGGAAGAGGGCAGGCACACAGTAATGGAAGCTTAGGATAGCCTTATAGAAACTCTAGAAGATTCTCAGTGAGAAGCAAAGAAGACTGTGAAGAGGCAGGAGGGTGTTGCCTTTCAGTATAAAGAATGGATGGTAGCTAATTGTCATGTGAATTCCAACTCTTTCACCTATTCCCAGTTGCTGGGACCACTTTAGCATTTCCACAAAACAAAAACAATAATAGTTCATAATGTGTTGTCTGCACTTATTGCAGGAACTGCCATTATTTAGGTTGTTTTCCTTCATTAAATGAAACCTGAACCTTTCCTTCTTCCTCTTTTGCCTCCATTCTCAATATTTAGAAGCTCAGCCAAGAATTCCTGAGACTTTCAAGACAGGAACTTTCAAGACAGGAACAAGAATTTTAAGGTACTCCCATAAGAAGATGAATGGAATCCTATATTCCATACCTAGTTTGACCTAGTTATGTCAAACTGACTGTGTCTTTAGGGGTAGCTAGTAGATCCACCAAGCAAGAGCCACAATTTTATATCCACTCCTCCCACAGCTGCTTCAGGTTGTATGGCAGCTCTCCTGGTGTTCACAAACTTCTGTTAGAAACACTGCTTAATACCTGGATGGCCCCCTTACAACCCACTGCAGCTGTGGGAGAAGCAACCCTAAAACTGAAGGTGGATTCCAATTCCCATCTCAATGGGTCTACCAGCCACCCCGTGTGTCTCCACATGTGTGTCTGAAATGCTGCTGTCTAAACCGTGGTATAGTGGTTTGAGTATTGGACTATGATGCTAGAGACCAGGGTTTGATTCCATGCTCTGACATAGAAACCCACTGGGTGGCCTTGAGCACATCACACACTCTCAGCCCTAAAAAGCCCCAAGGGTCTCAACAAGTCAGAAATGACTTCAAAGCACACAACAATAGCAAAGTGTTCAGAACACTTGCCTTAACAACTAAACAAGTGAGATGGTTTGTTTAGATGGACTAAGCATCAAACATATGCATATGGTTGTATAGATGGAATAAGTTTTAAACATATACATTTGGGGGGAAGGGGGCTTCAAAGGAGTTATAGTGACCTAAGAGCTCAAGCAGAAAGATGGTTATAAAGTCCCAGCTCTGATTTTTGCAAAACATCTAACACTGGCGTATATGAAAGAGCAGCTGAACAAATAGGGATACAAATACAGAGTTTCTTACTGTCTCCTGCAGCTCTGGGCAGCTACAGTCCATGTGGCTTTCGGAACAGTGATCAGAACATAGCAATTTCCATCATGGTGGCTCCATCCAGGTGGGCAGGTTTTTAATGTAGCATTCTAGAATTAAACAATTCCACTTTAAATAAATTTATTCAATTCAATGTATCTTCTGGTCTAAATTTCATCAAATACTCTCAAGATACCAAGCAGCAACTATGAGTTCAGTTCCAGCAACCCTCAGAAGACCCATTGTCATGTTCCATTTTACTTTCTTTCCTCTGGCAATAGTAACATGCTTCTTGAAGGGCTTCAATCTCTCTTTCTAGAAGTTAAATGGGAGAGTAACACTAGGTATAAGGGATTCTAGGAAATCTAGTTTCCTCAGGGTACACAGATGCTTAATATAGACATCAACAAATGCAGCTATATTCTAAAATGCATGTAGCCCTTGTGTATGAGGTTTGTAGTGTGTCTACATGAAAATTATCCTTTTAATGTAGATCCTCCCTAAGTCCTCAGCAGTTAAGCATTTAGGATGCTATTGTTGGAAAGAGACCAAGCTGAAGAACAACTTATAATTAAGTCAAGCGCTGTGACCTGGATGTTTATATTCTGAGCCAGAAAAGTATAAGTTTGAGAAACATTATCTCAAAATGGTACTTCAGTCTCCTATAGATTTCTCAAAGATTAAGCTGTCAAATGGTTTCTATAATGATTTTTTATCTATTGCATATTCTCCTACTGTCTGATCAAGCAGGAACAATCTGGAATAATTCTTTGTTGTCCCACTTTTCAGCTGTTTTTAATATGTCCCAGTGTCTCTCTCCTCCTACTTTCCTCCTTTGTCCTTCACTTACTTCATTTTCTGCAAACTGAGTTCAAAGTGCAAAAGGGAAGAATTTTGCCTTTTCTGGTAGGCTCAGGCAAAAACAAACTGTTGCAGCCTATCCTAGTTTGCATGTTCTTCCTCATTTATCCTGATCATACTCTGAGGTTGCTTGGGTACATGTGTCCTTGTTTTTAGCTGTGAAATGTTGGAGGGTATGCTACTGTTACAACATATATATTGTTTTCAGTTTCATCATCTTTTCAATAGCAATTAGTTCCTAGAACAAAGAATCCTGCACTTAATTTCTGATCCTCATATCAAGAGCAATTGTTTTCAAGATTTTCAGGCCCAGAATCCACCTTTGAACTGAAACTTGAAATATGGAGCCACTTTTGCTTTTCTGATATATATTCCCACCTTTTGCATTTCTTTTAAAAACAAGGTAGACCGACATTAAGCTGCTTGGCATGGTGTGATTCATCTTAGGTTAGATCATATCTCAATTGCAGGTAATGGCCTAAAATCTTATGATCGTAAGCTAAATCCATATTCAGCTCTTCCCCTAATTTCTCGGAGTAGTTCTCTCCGTAACACACCAGAGGAATGTAGCCTAAGAACCTCTCATTGCCCAGTAGGAGAGGCATGTTTGAAATAATACTCAATTTGATTCCATGCCCAGAACGCATTTCTTTCCTTTCAGGCACTTCTTTAGCCTTCAGAGTCTTCAACTTTTCCAGATCAAACTACTGGAGGAGGCATAGTACTATCATGGCTATGAGAAGATCTGGCCCTCAAATAATTCTAGTTTGGACAGTTTGGCTTACTTAGACTCAAGGAGGTGGCTGTCCATAATGGGTGATCAGTCCACTTTCTACTATTCTCTTTGCTGTGCTGAACAAATAAAACTGCTTGATAGTAAATCACATATTTTAGGTAGCAAGTAATTCTACAAAGGTAGTCACTCAGAAGGCAGTGCCAGGAAACCAGAATGAAACAGATGGATGACTGAACTATGACCAAACAGACCCATTACGTCAGTTTACATACCAACAGTCTGTCTGCCTGTACGGTCCAACACTTTCAAACATATCAACTTTTAGAAAAGGTGTAGACCTTTGCTAAGAACTGACAAGTTTGAAAACAAACATCTACAACATTGTTTTTTTTTCATTTGAAGAAATTTTAAACACACATGTCAGACATGCACAAAGAAGAGCAGATTGCTACCTTGTTTGTATAACTCCATAAGGCCCAAGAAATACCATTACACTGGTACATCTTCTGGGTGTTTTCTTCAAAATGCAAGAGTCCTTTCAAATCTGGTGTGCATCTATTTGGAAAGGAAAGATTCTGAACCTGAAAAAAAGAAAGAATTTTGGCAATTTAGCTCGTTTTATTTTAAAGACTCTATCTCTGATAGTTGTAAACCACTGATTACAAGATAGTTTTTTTTAAGTAATTTTATTAAAGTTCCAACATATAAAACAAACAATTATCACTGTATTCTTAATTGTCGTATTACAACTGTCTTCCTTCCTCTCTGGATTACAATCTTTATCATTCCATTGAACTGTTATCAGTGCATCACAATAAATTGTTAGTATTATCTACTTAATTTGTTAGTTCCTGTTTTTCTACTCAACTTTACTTGTTCCATGATATTTCTCTGAATTTTATCTTGTAAGAACCTTTAATACCATGAATTATGTATTATTCCCTGTCATGTACCATCTATGAAATAACTTACAGTAGTTTACTTTAAGGTTCTGAGCTACCGTGAACCTCTTTGTTCGTTGCCAACTTTGTTCCCACCATTCCAGCTGAATTGGATGTCCAATGTTCTGTGCCCATTGTATCATTGCTATTTTAATTGTCTCCTCCTCACATTGTTGTTGTAATATCTCTTGATATAAATGTGAAAGTAAATGAGGTAGATTTTCTCGTAAAAGCTTCAACAGATTCTCTTGTTCTTTCTGTTCTATTCCTTGAATTTTCACGTACATCTGAAATCTTTCTGATAATTGTCTGTAGGGAAACCAGCTTAACTTTATACCTTCAATTTCCAATTTCTCTCTTGATTTCATCTTAAAAACATTTGTATTTGTATTCATATTTGTTTTCTCCAATATATTTTCATATCGCAACCATTTTTCTGTATCTGACCATCTTCCAAAAAAAGCTTCTTGAGGGGAGACCCAAGTGGGTAGCTGCCTAATGTTCTCATTCTTATAATCATTCCATATTTTATATAATGATTTCCTTACAAAGTGATGCATAAAATCTTTATCAATTGTCGCTTTTCCATAGAACATATAGGCATGCCACCCCATCCTTAAATCTGCTCCCTCTAAAGCCAGCATTCTCATATTTTGTAAATCCATCCAGTCCTTTATCCAAGTGAATGCCGCAGCCTTAAAGTATACTTGTAAGTCCGGTAATCCAAAGCCTCCTCTTATTGATATGTCAGTCAAGACTTTCCATTTTATTCTTGGTTTTTTGCCTTGCCATATAAAATTAGTTATATCTCTCTTCCATTGTATGAAAGGCTTAGCATTTGTAATTGTAGGAATATTTTGAAAAAGATAATTCATCTTTGGTAGTACATTCATTTTTATAACAGACATTCTTCCCAGCATAGATAATTGCATTTGAATCCATTTCTCTAAGTCTTTAGATATCTCTTTCCATTTTTTCTCATAGTTGTTTTGAAAAAGCTCATTGTTTCTCTTGGAAATCCAAACTCCCAAGTATTTTGCTTTCTGTCCTTTATTAAATCCCGTTATCTGTTTGAACTCCATATCTTCTTTCTCTCTCATGTTTTTTGTTATAAACACTGTCTTATCCTTGTTTATCTTAAATCCTGAGTATTCTCCATATTCTTGAATAATATTCATCAATCCTTGTATACTGCTGAGAGGATCCTCTAAAAACAAAACCAGGTCGTCCGCAAATGCTTTAAGCTTATACTGATATTTCTTTATCTGAACTCCTCTTACTGTAATTTCTTCCCGTATGATATTATTAAGAATTTCCAATGTCATTATAAATAACAAAGGCGACAACGGACAGCCCTGTCTTGTTCCTCTATGAAGTTCAATCTGTTTTGTTCTCTCTCCATTAATAATCAGTCTCGCCATTTGCTGACTATAAATTGCTTCAATCCAAGAAACGAATTTTTCTCCTGCTTGTGCCTGTTTAATAACCGTCTTCATAAATGCCCAGTTGACCATATCAAAAGCTTTTTCCGCATCGACAAACACCATAGCTAATTTCTTTTCATTATGTCTTTCATAGTATTCGATTATATTTAATACTGTCCTGATGTTACCTCGCATTGTTCTCTTCGGTAGAAATCCATTCTGGTCTTCATGTATGTTATCTTGAAGAACCTTTTTAAGTCTCTCAGCTAAAATAACAGCAAATATCTTGTAGTCTGTATTTAAAAGTGAGATAGGTCTGTAATTCCTGACATCGGTTAAGTCTCTTCCTTCTCTTCATTGGTAATTCTGGTGTCACATTTTCCTTGAAATAGTTATTTATCTCTATTTTTGCTTATTTAATATATTTTTCCTTCTTGAATATGTCTTCATTAAACTTCCATGTTCTCTCTCTAGTCATAACTCTGAGTGTCACTTGTATAGGATTATGATCTGAACATAGATTGGAGAGAATGTCCATTTCCGATGTCTTCAATAACAGGTCTTTTGATATCAATATCATATCAATTCTAGACATAGTTTTGTGTCTATCCGAGTAGATTGTATAGCCATCCAATTGTCCATTTTTATATCTCCATTCATCATAAAGATCTAGATCGTCCATCATCTGGAAAAAACTTTTACATAATTTTCCATTGTTTCTGGGCACCAACTTCTGTACTGATCTGTCCAATGTAGGATTTATGACTCCATTACAGTCCCCAAGAGCTATCACATTAGCATTTCCAGTTTCCTGTAAGTATTTCTGTATTTCCATATTAATTTTGGGGAAGAATTCTCCTTTAGCGCCGTTTGGTGCATATATTCCCACTATTAACATCTTATCTTGCAATGTGTCAACTTCCACCGCCAAATATCTTCCATTTTTATCACAGAATTTTTGCTGTGCATATTTTGTATTAACATATATCAATACTCCCCTTTTTTTCTGATCAGTTGTTGCAGCAAAACAGCTACCTAATTTCGGATTCCGAACATACTTCATGTCTTGGGTTCTAATCCGTACTTCTTGTGGACAAATTATATCCAATTTTTGTTTCTCCAGATGATGAAATATCTGTCTTCTCTTATATTCCGAGTTAAATCCTTCCATATTCCAAGAGTATATTTTGAGCCCCATTTTGCTGTTTTGTTTATTAATTTATGTAATCTGATTCAATTAATCTTGAATGCCTTCTCCAGGAAGTTCTCCTTCCTCTTCTATTTCTTGCTCTGGGTCCTGTGTCTGTCCTACCACGCCTTCACTCTCCTCTGCCTGGATCTGTATCCTTTCCTCGTTTCCTTCCTCTTGCAACCGCTGTTCTTCTTCCCTTCCTTCTGCTGATGGTTTCTGAAGATCTTTCTTCAATCTTTCCATCATTTCTTTAGCTTTATGCACTGTATTTATTCTGTAACGCTGTTGTTTATAGGAAAAAGAAATGCCCTCAGTCTTCTCCCATCTGTAGTTTATCTGAAGCTTCATCAAACGGTTTGCCAAAGGTTTATAATCTTGTCTCTTCTTGAGTATTTGAAATGGTATGTCTTTAAAAATTCTGACGTCTTTTTCTTCAATCTTGAATGTTCCTTTGTAGCTCCGTTGTAAGATTTTGTCTCTTGTAGCGGTCCTAGTGAAAGTTATTATAATATCTCTTGGAAGCTTTCTTTCTCTCGCTGTCCTTGAGGATACTCTAAACATCCTATTGATGCACATTTCCATTCTGTCTTCTTCAATGTCTAGAAATTCAGCCAAAGCCAGTAGCATTTTCTCATATAAATTTTCCGTACTAGTTTCAGGGACGCCCCGAAAACAAAGACATCTTTCTCGATATCGTAACTCTTGTTGCGTAATTTGAATATCTTCTTCCTGCTGTTTCCCTTTTACTTCAGCCATTTCAGTTTGTACTTGTATGACCTGTTCTTTTATTTCTTTTGTCTCTACCTTTATCTTTGAAACATCCTCTGTTAAAATTTCCAGCTGCTTTCCCAACTTTTCAATTTCATGTTTCATATCTGTTCTCATCTCTTTTCTTGTTTCTTTTAAGTCTTGTCTTACGTCTGTCTCTGTCTTTCTGATATCTTCTCTAATATTCCTCAATTCTTCCATCATTTGTAACATTAGGTCTTGTGGCTTCTGGGATGTATCCATGGATGTCCTTCTTGCTGGCTGGGTAGTCATTGTTACTACTGCAGCTGCTGTGGCCTTCCTTCTTCTTGTATCCATTAACTTTCTTAAAGAATAAATTTTTCTCTTCAACCCGTTATTCCTTCCGCTCCTCTCTGTTATCTTAATTAATTCAATAATCAATGAACTCGATGATCCTGGCACCAATTATCTTGAGACCTGTTATTTCGTAGTCCAATGAATTGTCTTAATATGCTCTAAACATCATAAACTTATATAAACAAATGAAATCTTAATTGCAGTATAATACTATATGTATAAATGAAATCTTAGTTATGTTATAATAATGTTCAATAATGTGTCTTAATAATAGAAAATATAATAATACAGAATATAATTCTCCACTTTTTAGATGAATTCACTCAATATTATTTACATAGTAAACCATGAAGAATCTTAGTTCTACTTTAACCACTGAGGTTTCAGCCACTCCAAATTCCTCCTCAACATGTTTATCCAATCCTCTACAGTTCACTCTTTTTCCAGCTCTGCAGCTACGACCTTGGATAAAGAATGCAGCTCCCCGTCGCTATCTGCGTGGGTGGGGAGTTTTCAGTTCTCACTGTTTTTCAAGGTGAAGACACCTTCATTTTTAAGAGTCAGATCAACAGGGTCTAATACCAGGTGCACTATATGAAGTAAATAAATGAAGATAGATGTCCTTTTAAAACAAAGTCCAATAAAATAATTTTAGAAGCTCATAAAGTTCCCGAAATCAGTTCCTTGAAATAAAGTTCCTTAAAGTTCAAACACTCAAAGTGTTACAATCAAAGTCCTTAATTTCTGCTTTTATTTCATTTAACTTCTTTATCCATTTAAAAGTTCCAAATCAAAGTCTCAGTGCCAAGTTCATTAATCCATTTGCGAAAGTTTATAAAAATACCAAAGAGTTTTCAATGGGAGCAAATAGGAACAAAGGGAAAAAGAGAAAAAAGAACTCACTTTGTCCTGCGGCTTGCCAAGTCCCACAAACACACACACACACAAAAAACCAATTTTCCCCGGCACCAAAAAAGAGTCCACTCCACTCCAAACAGTTAGGAAGAAAAGAAATTCCATGTATGTAAAATGCAGATGAGAGAGGAAAAAAGCCCAGAAAACAGCAGCACTGTTAAATCCCCTTTGTCCACGTTTCTGCTTCCTGCTACCAGGGTCTCCTCCAAGCTGCAGTTTATATTCGCTGAAACAGGTACATACCTCTTGTGTTTTAAGTTAAATTGTAATCCAAATTGGGCTGTTACTTGCTATCTTGCCTTGCGCTCTTGGTTAAAAGTTGTCATCGGCGCTTGTGCCACTAAAACGGCGACCCAGAAGGTCCCGTCGTGGTCCTGCGATCCTGCACAGCTCCTCCACTTTCCCCCTTCGGGGAGGGCTCGGTGCTGGAATTTGGATCCCCTTCGGACCTCCTCCGCATCCCCCTTACCCAAGGGGATAGCTAGCTGGAATTTGATGGCCCCAATCCAGCTGGAAACCTTTGGGTGGTGGTTCGGAGTTGCGCAGCGCTACTCCGGACAGCCTCTCGCGCGCGCCATGCGGCCGGAAGCTGTCTAGAAGGTGTCAAGGTAGTTTTTTTGAATATGTAGGGCTAATGCACTCTGTGTGTCTATGAGTACAGAGTGTTGAATTCTGTTCCAAGAGGTTTCTAATTAGTTTTCAATGTCTTCAAAATAGGTCACATTTTGGAACTAAGTGGGAAACAAAAGATTTTAATACCAGAATTCTGGAATCTGACTGTAGATCTTCCGTTTTCTTGAGAGAAACCATACTTTTCTTCACTTCTCTTTGATTAGTTCCTGACATTGCTGCCATCTCATTCTTGTTATGCAGAGGGTTGTTGTCATCCACTCTTAGCACAGCCATCCCATGGTACTTGATGATAAACAATAACAGAAAAAAAATTGGATAAGAAGAGTAATCCCCTAATGGCTAACTCCAAGGGTTTAGATAAATGCAACAGACATACACACACACACATATATTTTCTGTAAGTTGAAAAGTATGTGAGAACATGCCAACATGCTAATCCAATCCTGAAATGACTAGTTACATGTAATTAATACTTTCCCCTGATAATAAAGGCATAACTGTTACACTGAAATTGTAGCTTAACAGTCAATCTCTTTGCTCCTTTTGTGGTATAATTGTAAATATAGTTACTTTTATAGTTATAGGAGGGTCACTCAAAGCAAGGGAAGAGTATCACATGGTTTAAGTGCTTGTTTCTGCTGTGCCTCACGGCACTGTTTTATGCTCTGTTGTGGGTATTGAGGCAAAACCAAGTGTGTGGGAAAAGAGTTAATATTTTACCACAGGCCAGCAGCTTGTAGAATTCAGATTTTTTAAAAGAGGGAATCCAAAGTAACTATTTCAGTTATTTTTGAGCAACAGAGAAGGTAAGGAATTGTTTTTTTTAAATTTTCAACTGAAATAGTAACCAACTACTACTTGTGTTTTGAAAATATAACTCTAATAATTATTTTTCAGAAGTCATTTTCCTAGTTCTGGTTTAAATTAGGGCTTCCAGCAATCATATAAAAGTGGAGTCTGGAATCCAGTGCTAAGCATTAAGTAAGCTTACTAATGGGAGCTGCTAGATCCATCCTCACACTTCCCTTCCCTCTCTGGAGTTTAACATTACTTTTCCCATCTGGATTCACTTCTTGTCTGGGAGCCTGGCTGGTAGGAAAGTATTGGCTGTGCAGAAAGTGAGTAGGAAATTTATCTGCACTCTTCATCTCCTCTTCATTGTAATTGGTTGACCGACTGTACCCAAAGGGTGTTCACCAATGGCTGCTTTTCATCCTGGAGAGAAGTGACTAGTGGGGTGCCACAGGGTTCTGTCCTGGGCCCAGTGCTATTCAACATCTTCATCAATGACTTGGATGAAGGAGTGGAGGGCACACTGATCAAATTTGCAGATGATACCAAACTGGGAGGGATTGCCAACACACCAGAGGACAGGATCAAATTTCAATATGACCTTGACAGATTGGAGAGCTGGGCCAAAGCTAACAAAATGAATTTCAACAGAGAGAAATGTAAGGTCCTGCATTTGGGCAGAAAAAATGAAAGTCACAAGTATAGGATGGGGGACGGGTGGCTGGATAGCAGTATGTGTGAAAAGGATCTAGGAATCTTGGTAGATCACAAGCTGAACATGAGTCAGCAGTGTGACGCGGCAGCCAAGAAAGCCAACGCGATTCTTGGTTGCATCAATAGGAGTATGGTGTCTAGATCAAGGGAGGTAATGGTATCACTCTATTCTGCATTGGTTAGGCCTCATTTGGAATACTGTGTCCAGTTCTGGGCACCTCAATTCAAGAAGGATGTCGACAAGCTTGAATGTGTTCAGAGGAGGGCAACCAAAATGGTGAAGGGTCTGGAAGCCATGCCCTATGAAGAACGCCTTAGGGAGCTGGGTATGTTTAGTCTGCAGAAGAGAAGGTTAAGAGGGGACATGATAGCCATGTTTAAATATTTGAAGGGATGTCATGTTGCAGAGGGAGCAGGCTTGTTCTCTACCGCTCCAGAGACTAGGACAAGGAGCAATGGATTCAAGCTGCAGGAAAGGAGATTCCACTTGAACCTCAGGAAGAACTTCCTGACGGTCAGAGCTGTCCGGCAGTGGAATATGCTGCCTCGGAGTGTGGTTGAGTCTCCTTCTTTGGAGGTTTTTAAGCAGAGGCTGGATGGCCATCTGTTGGGAATGCTTTGATGGGTGTTCCTGCATAGCAGGGGGTTGGACTCGATGGCCCCTGTGGTCTCTTCCAACTCTATGATTCTATGATTCTATGATCCATCCCCCTTAAAATTGGACTGCTGGCAAAGCCAGTTTAAATATGGCAGTGTGCCTCCATCATGTTTAATCTGAGCCTAAAATTAAGGGGAATGCAACTCTATTATCTTTTACCAGGAAGAAAAAGCAGTGTCAAAGTAGCTATACAAACTGCACAGATAATAAGGACATGATGTAGTAAGAAACAAGAAACAAACAACACAGAGGAGAAAGCAGCTTGATACTGTTCTTACTTTAAGAAATGTATCATTGCCATTTCTAAAGATGGAAGAAGGACGGACCTGGAAAGAAAAGAGGTAATATTCATAGTCAGTCTCAATAACAGAAATAAAATATAATGTTTTTACTTTATTGATGTAGTGACTATGGAGATGGCATTTGGGTGTTCTAAACTCTTTACATCTGATTAGACTTTATCCCAACATATAACATAAGGTGATATCCCCAATCTGTCCACAGATGAATGTGATTCTAACAAATTATACTGGTTTTGGTCTTAGACAGATGGAACCATACGGCAGGGAAGGGCCAGTGAGCAAGGAAGGGGAATCTCCTTGCTTTGGTCATGATGTACATGTGCAGCTGACTCGAATGGTGAATGCTGAGGAACTGGAAATGGCAGTGAGATGTTGGATGACAGAGTTGTGTATACCAGTCTGCTCAGCATCGCCTAAGTTAGTTAGCCTTGATTATGGGGGAGGACACTGTTCTCATCTCCAGTGCTGAAGAAAGCTACTGCTGCCTGTTGAAACACCCTCTGGATTAGGAATTGTGGTGTGTGTGTGTGTGTGTGTGTGTGCGGAAGCAGCACTATCTTCACCTCAGTCTGCAAAACATTTTGGGGTGGCCTTGCTTTTATTGTGGGAATAAACAGTATGTTTCACTATTCATGATCTCTTTCAATTGTGTTGAGCTATAGACAAAGAAATGACAGTGACATGACAAGGGCATCATTGTTCATAGAGAGTATGCCCTTCCCATTGCAATCTCTGATCAAATGGTTTTTCTATTTTTTGTAGTGTTTTAAAAACATCAGCACAATATGTTGGACCTCTAACAGCACAAAAGAAATGTCTACACCCTCAGTAACTAGTGCCACAGAACCTACACTGTCATCTGCCTTCCTCTCAAGAGCTGTCTGCTCAAAGATAATGCCCCTTTATTAAAACAGCTGACATTTTTCATACGAAAGTAGGTAAACAGCAACTTTGGAACAATTCCTCTCTTTTCAACTGTTCAAACGGTGATACTTACTCTTTTACCATTTCCAATGGCCCTGAGCTGGCTCCTTGCAAGACTGACTGAGTTGATCTGTGGTAGCTCATCCCGTCTCTGCACTACTCTCTCTTTAGATGGAGTTAGTGGGATTCCTTCCAAGTGAGCAGTGCCATGCCTGGAAGATGAAGAGGAGCCTGGAAGCAATGTTCCTTTCATCCATAAGTTGTGACTGTTTTGGCTAGAGGAATGGAGTGAACTGCACTGACCTGAAAAGCAAACAAGATGGCAGATGGTCAGTCCTTTTTCTATAAAAGCAGAGAGATGGTCACATTGATGTGGGCGATGAAACAGCTTGTCATTAGAGTCAAGATGATTTTTCATCTGATGTTCATTTGTTCTTTTTTGTTTTTTTAACAGCTAGTTCTCATTTCTGTACTTGATTTCCCAGCTGAAAAGCAATTCTAGAATTTTGCCTAGAGAGTGAGAACAAGGAGGTTTTAAACTTCCCTCCAAACTTCCAAAAAGTATTTCTGTTTTCATTAACATATTTAGAGATCTCAATGTGGTATACAATAACAAAGTTCAAAAACAGAACAATAAACATTTCCAGAGTAGAAAAAGCCACTTATTATTTGTCACTGTGACTGTAGTGGTTCGAATGTTGGACTAGATCTAGTTGAGACAAGCATGTTGATATTTATTACCATAAAGCAGTGTTCTTAACAATTTCTTTACCAGGGATCCCCTGTAAATATAATTTGTCACCAGGGTCCTCCATGACTTAACCCAAGATTTAAATATTTAAATTTAGATTTAAATATTCAATATTTATTTATTCATTAAAGGCTTCTGGAGACTAGGATTCAAATCTGCTAAGACCCTGGGTGAAGTTGGGCAAGTCATGTTCTCTCAGCTTCAAAGAAAGGCAAAGGTAAACCCCCTCTGAACCAATCTTGCCAAAACAAACAAACAAACTCTGATAGGTTCACCTTAGGGTTGTCATAAGTCAGAATGTTACTTGAAGGCACATAACAACAAAGTGCCACTGACAGTGGGAGATTCTTTCTAGCTGTCATGTGTCTCCCCTTTGAAAACTGACTTATGGACCAAACCTATCATGAGGGTTTTCTTGGCAAGATTAGTTGCCTTTGCCTTTCTCTGAAGCTGTGAGAATGTGACTTGTCTCAGGTCACCCAGTGGGTTTCTATAGTCGAATGGAGATTCAACCCTCTGGTCTCCAGAGTCATAGTTTAGATGTGTGCACACATCTGCTGCTGTGTCCTTTTCATCAGGGATGCAGCAACAGAAGGGGGTGGATGGCAAAGCTGCTCCCTCATTGGCAAGCAAGGGAGCAGTTTCAGTGCATGCACACACCTGCCACCATATTCCTTGGCAACCACACCCCCTGCTCCCTGCTGCTGCATCCCTGATGAAAGAGACCCAGAGGCAGGTGTATGCGCACACCCAAACTGCTCCTTCAATTGCAAATGAGGGAGTAGTTCTGGCTCCTGCACACCCTCCCACATTGCCATATCCCTGTTGTTGCTGTTGGTGTCCAGCAACAGTGTCACAGATCCCCTGGGAGGGCTCTATGGATCCCCAGGGATCTGCAGGCCCCAGGTGAAGAGTCGCTGCCTTAAACAATTACTCTATTTTTTTCTTTAGTCAAAACATACCATGGTATAAGAGGCACAGAGGGTAAAGGAAGGTAGCAGCTGGAGGGAAATGTGGATGGACATTGAGTAGGACATTGAATATTCAATAGGACATAGAAACTTTTGTTCAACTTGACAGAAGGAAAGTCAGAAATATGTAGACAATTTCAAATATTGTTTATTGACCACCTAGAACTGAGCAACTAAGTGTTATTTGCATATGAAGTCCAGCTTTATGCAGTGTGTTAAACACTTGATAGGGAAGAGAGCAGCATACCACAATCTATTACTGATAACAATCTTCAGACCCACAGGCAAGAATATAAAAACAGCTCCATTGCAATACTATAATTTCAATTACCAAGTAGCAAGATGTTTCAGAGTTCTGAATTTCAGTTAATGCCCCTGACTCTGCCAAAATTACAGATGCAGAACTATAAGAATTCATATGTCCACCTCCATTGTATAACATACAATGTAGTCCTGACATTTTGTCTCTTAATGTATGTCACAACATATATATGAGCTTTCCTAAGATTTTTGGGAGACACACTTCTCTCATTCCCACTACCTTCACAGGCATGTTTGGCAGGAATGTGCAAGAGGATGCTGCTGGACTCTACAACTCACTCCTAAGGAGGCTAAACTGGCTCATTCTTGTAGAGTGGAGACTCTTCTATTCCAGCAAGCATATTTGGGAACCATTTTTTTTAATATAATGTGTTTTCTATTTTAGTGCCATACCGTTTTTATTTAATCTATGTTCTTAAAATAATGTTTTATATGGTTTTAATTCTATAGACAGTTTTATATTATTTTAATCTTCACTTTTTATATGTTTTATATGTTTTATGATTTCACTTGTATCTCTTTTTAATCTGTAAACTGCCTTGCCTCCCACTCTTGAGAAATAAATTGACTGATTGGTTGAATCCTTGATTAGGTATATATTTAGATCAAAGCTCTGTTACTTCCAATAGTTATCAATTAGGCTGAGAAACTATTCCTAAAGTCAAGCTTCCACATATGGATCTCCCTTGCTAGACTACAGTATAAATGCTCAAGATACTCCAAATTATTGGTTCGAACCCCAGCACCTTTACAATTAATCATAAATTAACCACTTACTATACAGTCCATTAACCACATGCTTTGAAAATGATGATGATGAAAATGATGATGATGATCATCATCATCATCATAGCATTTTAGAGTTGTGTAGTAGTGAAATTAGGGATTTTTCCCCTGAGAACTCTTCCCAAGAAGTTAAAAGGCTGCCATCCAATGGATAGGACTGATGAGGAGGCAGGGGTATTACCAATTTCACAAGAGGGAACTTCTTTTGAAAATAGTGCTATGAACCAAAACAACCCAGGTTGGCAGGATATTGGCAGGTGTTTTGATTGATTCTGCCATGCTGTTCCTTAAGCAGAAGAGGAATGCAGAATGCTAGAGGGGGAAACGACCTGAGACTGTTAGCATATTTTCTTTTTCTTTGTAAGCAATGAAGAATTTTGATCCAAAAGTATTTGCAACATTTGTGTGTTCAAAAATAAGTCACTTCTCAGCCAAGATTGCTCCAGATTTTATTAGGAAGATCAAAAGAGAATACCTCCTTTTGAGTCCAAAATTTTCACTACAGCTTTTGTCCTGGTGCCAAGAACAGCATTCACAGGGGAAATCAGAGCCACTTCAAAGACCTCCTCATCTTCCTCTAATCCGTCATAGGTAATTGCTATATTCCACATCTTGGTTGACATTCCTACCAGAAGTAAACATTTTAATTACACTTTAATTGCTTTTTCAATCAACCTAGGTGTCGAAGAAATATATTAATTAACGTGTCTACATCTACAACAGACTGGCTTGTATACGCTATTGTGTTCCTGCCCACTGATTGGACTCCTGTGGTTTTCCCAAATAATACTAACTAGAGACCAAATTTGTTCTTCAGCAATGATGATTCCATTCACACAGTAATAAGTTCTATTTTCTGTGGCAAAAGTGTGGGAGTCAGGAAAATAACAGGATACAGTTCAGGGAGAGGGAAAGGTTGGTTGAATCTATTGTTTTATTGTTTTGAAATGATGCCATTTCAGTCATCCATAACAACATATTCTGTTTTCAAGCTCAAGCCTCATTGTCAAGTATCTTGATGCAAAACCATTATCTCCAAATACCAGATTATTTGGTAGCATTTCATTGGCTGTGAGTCAGGGTAATAACTATACACAACAGAACGTGACAAGAGGTCTGGAGGAATAATGAGAGACAGAAGTAGAGTTGCCATTAAAGGCAAAGCAAATTTGGAGTTTTCCGTTGGTGCAAAACATCCGAGTGATCTTGAGGGTCTATAAATAATATAACAAAGCATCTTGGAGGGCACTCATCTTAATTGCGGGCTTTTTCGCACTTGGCTACGCACTGCTCCGGGGACGAAAATGGCGGCTTCCGGTTGGTGGAGGCTCTCCACCAACCAGTGAAGCTTGCCAGCCTAAAGCCCGCCCCCGGAAGATCTGCAGGCTTGCGCTGGTGCGACCCTGCAAATCTACACTGGAGCACAGCCACGGAGTGGGGCGCGCTGCGCTGTTGAAAGACCTGTTTTAAGCGATCTTTCAATAGCACAGCGAGTGACCACTTCTGGTCGTTCCGGAGTGGGCTTAAGTCCGGAACTACAGAAAGTAGTCCGGACCCAGTGCACCCCCAAGTGCAAACGTTCTCGCTGGAGGACGCTCTGCCTCGTTGCAAATACAAAGTGTGGAAAAGGCCTGCAACTGAGTTGCAGCTAGAAGCACACTTTGCTTTAAAGAGGAGTTGTTGCTTTTATGTGGTTGTTGCTGCTACAGCACCAAATTTTAGTAGCAAAGAGGGTTCACAACCCCTCATGAGATTCGTCCCTCCCAACTTCTGGAAGCTGTCCATCCACCCCCACTCTAGATGCTCATGCAAAATGCCAGCACAAATTTTAACTTTTTCACCTGGATGAAAGAGTAGAGGAATATGAAGCAAAACAATACATCTTTGGAACAGGGAATAAAAATTTCGCAGGGATCTCCATACATCCCAGTGGGGGAGGCCAAAAGGCTATAGTTGTCTCCTGAACAGCATAGGACGAAGCTTTCCTCCCTCTGAGACTATTCATGCCTGCTTTGCATCTTATCTAGGCTGAAAGAAGAGGCTGAAAACCGCTTCTGCATCATTGGTGCCTGCAAGGCTGGAGTAGTTTATGCAAATGCTCAGCACATGGATTGCTCTGTACCACATGGAAAGACCTCATGCCAGTGCCAGCACTTCAGAAAGGTGCTAAGCTGGCACAGACTTTCTATGTCATAGAGCAGAAGACTCATGTGGTGCATCGCTTATCTATGTTACAGAAGCCATATGGACCTCCCAGAAGACAGATGTTGTTTTGGGCAGCTTTTCTAGGCATCTTTGCAGCCAGTCACAAGAAAGGAAAGAGGTATATAGGCATGTCCTTTCAAATTAAATATGGGTGTATTTTTTTAATCTAAACTTTTTAGCCTATTGTCTCAGATGGGGTAGTTTTTAAATGAGACTAGTGCATGTTATGCATTTATATTTATTATTTATATAAACAAAATTTATTATTATATTATACATTATATTATATTATATTATATTATATTATATTATATTATATTATATTATAGACTCTGTTTATCAACCTTAAGGGCTAAGACAGAGCTTTCCAAACTTTTCATGTTGGTGACAAACTTTTTAGACATGCATTATTTCGCTACACAGTAATTCAGTTTTACTATCAAACCGGAGGTTAAACTACACCCTTATAAGAGATACAGACATATACATAAATTGTAATAATAAAATATATGGGGATACAACATATCTCATGAAAACCTTTCATACATTTTTAAAAATGTATGATTTATAAATAACATACATTTCCAAGATTGTAGGCGACACACCCACACACTTCAGGTGACACACTAATGTGTTGTGGCACACCATTTGGAAAGCCCTGGCTAAGAACTGAAAACAGCCAATTATAACAATCAATCAGAAATGTTAAAACATTAAAGCAGCAGAATAGTAACAAGAATAGCTGTTAAAATCTCTACCAGTAAAAACAAAAATGAAATGCTGAAATATATCAACAGCAACTTAAGGGGGCTCAAGAAATAAAAACCAGGAAGGTTCAGTGCCAAAAGAATCTCTTGGGAGGGGGTGGGACACCATCTGCCTCACCTTCAGTATCAGTTGGACCTGAAGAAGATCCTCCAAAGAAAAATGAATGGATCAGGCAAGGTCCTGAGGGAAAATATGGTACTTAAGATATGCTGGCTGCAGGCTGTTTCTTGACCAAAAAACACTTTGCACTGGGGAGCTGATATCAGTGCAATCAATTCAAAACTACTGAAAAAAGGTCTGAAAAGCTGGGTCCCAGCTGACATTATGGCTGCAGTGTTTTGAACCATCTGAAGCTTCTCAACAGTTTTCAAAGGTAGCCTCATGTTCAAGACTTTATTATTATTATTGGAGTACAGGTAACTAGGTAGGCTATTCCTGTTTATCTATGCTCTTAAATAGCCTTAAGAATTTCTGCAAGGCTATCAGGCAGAAACCATGGTGCTTCTTATTTTGTCTGTGCTGGCTTCAGTTCAGGACTGGGGAAGGCTACATTTTGGGCTATAGTTCCCAGAATCCTTCAAAGAGCATGACAAATCATCATGCTCTCTAAGGATAATGGGAGATGTAGTCAGAAAAATGATACTTCCAAGCTCTTTGTTAACTTCCTTCACTTAAAGCAAACAAAAAACAATCTCGAGTGTTTCAGCCAGAGCTTACCTGGATCAAACTGAATAAGCTGGGAAGGAGGCACAGTGAAATCCTTTCCTGACAAAGCAGTCATTTCATTGACCTAATATAGAAAAGTTAGAGAACGCTGTATGAAGTCAGGACTTTTAAATATTTGCATTGGGGGACCCAAGGCCTAGAAAGCATTGAGTAGGTTCAATACAATTCAGCCTCTGTTACCCTGATTTCTGGGGGTCCCGAGAGGGACACCTAAATGCGCTCTCAATTATATAAATTGGGGAAATTAGCAAAGAGCACAGGCTAGCAATGTGAGAGGCAGGGTAACGTAGCGAGATCTTGTACCCAATGTCTGTGGGGTCAGACCGAGTCAAGGAGCAAACAGATGTGAAATAATAATAATTGTTGTTTTATTAAAATACAATCAAACAGTGTATGCAGCACACTCACTCAGATAACTAAAGAAATAAAGGTTGGAGTGGGATAGAGGGATTTTTAGAGGAGTTGTTGGTTTGGGTAATACTACACCTGTCCTGAAGCCCAGTTAGAAGCGGAGAAGGTGGGGAGCGTGGATCTCAGCACGTGGAGCTGAGGGGAAGGCTCGCTGGACAAAGCGACAGCAAGGCGGGATGAAAACCAAGAGCAATCCAAGGAAGCGCTCAAAGTCAGGGGTTCTCATAGGGAAGATTGTGGCTGCAGGCTAGTTCGGACTTGGGGAAAACAATGAGTTTGGGGCTGGAGACAAAGCCTCCGAAAGGTCAGAATTTAGCATGATTGCATTATGTCCGAATTGACAATGGAGTGGACAGTATGCAAACGCAGAGTGCTTGACAGATGAGGATTCTTCTAATCAAACTGCCTGCTCGGGGCAGGGAGCTCTTTGTAAGCAGCGTGTATACATAATAGAGTACTTGCCTTTGAGGTCTCCTGAAGCGGCGGGAAGGCTATTTCTGGCCTGCCTGTATTGTGTTGGAATATTACGGCGATTATCGGCCATGCCTGTCTGCGAGCTTGTCCGGGGGACCTCGCAAGCACGTGGAGAGGAATGAGTATAGGAGGCCAAATTATTGATATCAAAAGATATCTTAATATCCCACAAGCTCAGGCTAACAATGGCGGTAACACCTCTCATTGTCTTAAAGGACAAGATGCCATTTATTGTAGCAGTTCACTAAAAGCACATTATGGCAAACTTGAGTGGAAACATTTGTGATTCCTGCTTTGTTCAGTTGACTGTAATCAAATGAAACCACAATAAAGGATTCAAATAGCATGACCCTCAAGATGCTACAGCAACATTAACTGGCTTGGTCCTGCTGCTATATATGCAATTGTATCAATCACAAGTGGCATAAGAGCCTAAATGCCCTGTTTCCAAATCAAACTCACATACCACTTAATGGAAGGGTGGGTTCTGGAAAAGTTTGCATCAGAAGTGTGATGCAACAAAACCTTTTTTTTAAGCCTTCAGACAAACTCCACTTTTAAAAAAATTATTGCACAATGTTATTTGCATATGGTATTATATTGCTGCAAGTTAAACTTTTGTGTAACATGCCAAAGATTCCCACTGCAGAAGAGGAATTGCAGAGATCACATGCTCCAGGTTTCCTTACAACTAGGATGAGAAGCCATTTGCTTAATAAAAAACCAACCAACCAACCCTTGTATTCCTAATCATCTGATGGAACTGGCAGACCACAGATCAAATGCTTTTTGCATTATGCTTGTGATAGAGATTAGACTTCCCAGTAATCCGAGATCAGATGTCAGTTTTTCTATTAAAATACTAGGATGACTACTTATGCACAGCCAAAAAGAAGAAGGCAAGTATAAAATTTGCCTTTGTGCATTTATATGTATAGCTATAGATTAGGACATAACTATGATCATGTCTACAGAAAGACAGTAAACTCACCACAGTAGAGAAGACAGAGAGCAGGTTACTTATTTTGAGTGCTAACTGTATAGCAAAGAAAAGGCTCGCTCTCACCTTATGAGTCTTCTAAACAGGGCAGTCTTTCAAACAGACCACTGTAGATTGGGAGACATGCCATCTTGTAACTTCATCACCGCAGAATCTCTCCTACCCTAATAATTCCAATTCATTGCCTTTCCCCCGTTTTCTCCTACAGGGTCAATTTCCCACAATGTAAAGAGGACTATACAGAGTTGAAGAAAACAAAACAAAAAGTGTGTGTGTGTGTGTGTGTGTGTGTGAGAGAGAGAGAGAGAGAGAGAGAGAGAGAGAGAGAGAAACTATTTGAAGACCAGGAAAACAATGTGGAATTTTAATGGTAAAAATGATACGGGGTAGTAGACTGGGATGTGTTAAACAGTGAAGCTACCAGAAGCGTCAATTCACCATTTTTATATCAAAGGGGGGGGGGGAAGTAGTTGGAAACATTCTAGCAGGCCTTGGGAGCAGCAAAATCAACACAGGGACACCGAATGTGATACTGACCCCTGTACTGTGCAGCAGAGTTTTCTATAACTGGCCAGTGCAATGAAGGAAGAAGTAGTGCATTCTGCAAAAGTAGACTGAAAGCCAGGAAAGAAGAAACCACAGTTCCCATAATGGTCTGGCTTTGCTCTTGGAAAGTTCAGCAGTTAGGAGGAATATTAAGCTCTTTTTTTTTTTAACAAAATTGAAAGATGGAAGCCACTGAAATTGAGAACTGGCTAATTCTTCTTTATGCCACTAGGGTGGAGGCACAGCAGGGAAGAGAGTAGCCCTCTGAGGTCTTGTATAAGGGCTCAGAGTAACCCTCTGAGGTCTTGTAGTTGCCTTCCCTGCCACAGGATAAACAATTAGTTTGAGACACTAAAAGTGCAAGCAAGGGGAACAAGGAGCAGCAGCAGCATGTTCAAGGACTTTAATCACAAAAAGAGTAGATATTCAGTGGTTATGAAGGTCAGATGGCTGCTGCTCATGGTCTAGAAGGGTCCCTGGAAACCTCTGGCTCTCGGTTTTTCTGAAGGACCCATCAGGTAGAGCATACCTTCCAGCATTTCACTGATGAAAACTGGCCAAGCAACATCAGACTGTGGTCAAGATGGCAAAAGTTATTAATGAAGATAAGCACACAAGCCAGGAGAGGCTGCAGCAGTTTGCTTTTTTGCCTGAGCCTACAGGAAAGTGCAAGAGTCCGCTGCTGCTCTTCCCTCTGCTGAATCAATTGAGTGCACATGATTTTTGGACTCTGAACTCACTTCTCAACAATTAGGGCAGAGGGGAAAAGTGGGAGGAAGGGAGAAAAACTGGGACATTTTCAAAGTAGCTGGAAAAGTGGAGCAGCAGAGGATTTACTGGGACCTGTCCATGGCAAATCAAGACAATTGGAGAGTATGATAGTACATCAGGGAGCTGCCACATCTTGCCACCCCACCCTACCCGTTAGTCTCTTTCCAGTCATGCACTTTTTGCAGTCCTCTATAGGTCTTGGACAATCAGAGACCAAGCTGGCAACTTATGTGGGCAGAATCTCCTCAAAGTCTATTTGAACTCAATGGATTTTACTATTGATGGCTGCTGCTGTTGTTGTTGTTTACCTTCAAGTCATTTCCGAATCATGGTGACTCTAAATCAAAACTATCACAGGGTTTTCAGAGGCTGAGAGTGTGTGAGACTCCAAAGGTCACCTGGTAGGTTTCCATGACCGAGCAGGGAAGTATAGACCCATGCTCAAAGCACTACCCAACACTGGCTCTCACTAATAAAAGTACAGATATATAACTGTACAGTCAGCTTAATAAAATGCCGTAAAACACAGCAAACCAGGAAAGAGGTCTTTAAACTTTCAAACAAATATTAATTTATGATAATATTACCTTCACTGCCACAAAAGCTGAATCGGTGGTATGCCCTGATCGATTGATTTTCAAAGGCAGCATCCCCACATTTTCACAGACCTCATATGCATCCTGTTGCATTTCAATTTTGGACCATTTCAGTTCCAGCCTGTTGGCGAGGAAGAGAGAAAGAAAACATTGTACTGGGAAAATCTCCATAGGAATCCAAAAAGATATCTCTGGTGCTTAAGATTTGAGATAGACATAATCTTTTTCCTGTGTGTTGTCAGTACAAACACAGTTTTCTACCAAGGTGTTGTGTTAAGGATTGTCAAAGAGAAGGAATAAGTCATATCAGTCTGTTTCACTATAGACAGATGCAGTTTTGTGGCATTTTAGAGACTTACTAATTGGAGAAAACTCATCTGAAAAGAGACGTACTCAGAGCTTAATTTGAGCACAAACTTAATAGAGCTAAGTACTGAATGTGTCTTCACACATAGGCATTGTCTGAGAATTGCAGTGTGTATTCAATGGAGATAAAAGTGTCTGAGCAGGCAAGGAACACATTTTCACTCATCACAGAGTAGTCACAGCTGCTGCCATGTTTTAAGGATGTTTAGAGCACTATTCAGGGCGTATATGTAATGGAAATCAAGACATTTCCATTAGATACATTTGCAGGCTTCTACCTAAAAACATGGGATCACGCTAGAATAGTAATGATACTGAATCAAAGGATATTAACTGTACAGGAGGAAGCAATGCTGCATCAAGTCAGCAATTAATTTCATTTATTTCTAGTGTTTAATATAAACAGGACAAAATAATTTCTTTTTCTCCAGCTCTACCTGTAAGTTAATTTCACAATGTCTTAAAAAACAACAACTTGGTCCTTGGGGGAATAAAAAGGGGGAACTATTCTCCCTCTTTTCTAATTTAGAAAAACCTCTGTTAATTTCTATTTCTTTTCTTTTTCTTAGTTCTTTTGCAGAACAGAGTCAGAAGAGCTAAATCATGTAGATATTCTAGATATCTGAACCCTGATGATGTTTTCTCCAGGATCGAGTCATTTATTCTTTTCAAAAGAAAGCATTTACAAATTGACTTTAGTGAATATTGATGCCAGAACATTTAAAATAAACCTTCTGAGTATCCCCCCCCCCTTTTTAAAGTAGATGTTTGCCACAGAAATCTGGTTCCAGGTTGCTGAACTTATAATACTTTATCTGAGTCAAGAAAATTAAGAATGCAATCACTGGTAGTCATGAAACATCATAACCAGAGAGGGTATGGTATGGTTTCCATTTGAAACTCTCACTTTCATCCTCTGATCTGATATAAAGACAACATGTGAACAGAGTGTTAAGCTTGAACTTGAGAACTCAGCCAGAAGTATAACTGGGCGGGGGAATGAGGACATTGTTCTTTCAAATAAAAATACCACCCCCAATGAAATTTTCCTTCAGTTCTCAAATTTCTAGCATTGCTGTAAGTTAAAACTTCAGAGCACTGAAAAATAAGGTTTAGGCATCCAAAGGGAAGGGGAGGCAAAGTTACTAAAGGAATACAACCACAGCAAATGTAAGAGTTCTAAGTAGGAATGATTTTCAATGTCCCACTCTCTGCAATATCACAAATTTGAGGACTGAAGTAAAATTTCATTTTCAGGAGCAAAATTCTTATAGGGGCAATGCCCTCATTTTAAGCCCCCCACCACCACCCGTAGCTACACCCTGGGATCCCACCAGGCACGATGCACACTTGATAATGGTCATTATGGGTTAAGCCTGGTTTATTTGACAGTGTGGTTTTCTTTTAGTCAAGAAAAGAAAAAAGAAACAAGCAAGCAAAGTAAATCATTCATTTTGACTCTAGTTCTTTGCAGTAAGAATGACACGAAAATACAATAAGTAGGGCCAGTTCTAGATATTTTGCAGCCTCCCACATTCCAGACAGAAAATCTGACAAGTTGGCCTAATTCCATGCTGGAAAAGAGACAAAGTCCTCCATGGCAGTCATTGAGGGGAGGGGTGGGCAATTGCCATTTTTCACTACATCACTCTCAGGCTGTACTGGCGCACTGCACCACAAGTGACATCACATCACTTCCAAATACTATTTTCCGCACTTTTTTGGTCAGAGGAAGGGGTCGGAGGGTGGGGCCCTGAGGGAAGGAAGGGAAACCACTGCATCTGCACACGGGATGAGATGGTTTTCAGGCAGAAATTGAACCCCCTCCTCCCCAAAAAATAAAAATAAAAATAAAGGTGATATTTAAGGAGCTTTGGTGAGCAGGCAAGTGGTTTCGGGGCCACAAAATGCAGGCAGCACTTTTCCCACCCCTGCTTAGGCAGCCTGCATAACTGTCTTTTTCCTGCCCCTCAATATCTGCCATTTAAGGCAGCTGCTTCACTTCACTACAAAACAGGGGTGACCCTGGTTTTCCCACTGAAGATAACAAACAGCCGTCTGTTTAGCTTCAGCCTGCACCCCCCTGATTAATAAAAACTGTTTAAAGCTTGGGACCTAACAGGAAAACGCTTCTGATCCTTCTATAAAAGTCAAATCTGTTCTTTTTAGAGGAGGACCCATTTTGTAGCTATTCAAACTTTCTCTTCTGCCACCTTAAACTGTAAAGAAAGGATACAGAGAGTTCTTACACATCTAGTAAACACTTGTTATAAGTAACTCAAAATGTCCCAGGCAGGTAATTTAACTTCATTTCAGTAGAACAAGCGGAGGCCAGAAGCCTCTTGGAAAAGCAGCCGTTTTATTTCAGGTCCTAACAGAACAGCAACAACCTCACCGTAGACTTTCCCAGTCTTATTTACGAAGGCAACATATTACTACTGTCTGTGCTGCCATTGACACACTTGCAAAAGGTTGGCTGCCCTAAGTCTATGGCATTCCATTGATTATAAAGCTCTTAGGTTGTATCTTCTGTGACATGAAAGAGAAGCATAAATAACATCTCCATCCCATATTAGGAATGACTGTAAGATTTTCAGCCATTCAGTGTAAAATTATTACCTTTTATTGAAGAACTGCTGTTAGTTAAGGCTGAAAACAGTGACATCTAGTGCCCAACTATGGACATCCTTCCACAGGTCTCCATCGTGTGCTCAAAATGAGATAATGTTGAGGCATGCAGAGCTTGTAATGGCTAAATTTTTGGACTGCATCTGACAGAATTTCTTAGCCAGCATGGACAGTAGCCATACTGGGTAGGGGATTCTGGCAGTTATAATACAAAAACATTTCAAAGTTCTGAATACAGACTCAAGACCTTATGCCCCTATGCCCATTATCTCCCTCCCCAAAGTCTGGATCAAGTTGAATAAAGTTAGTAATGAAGTGGGATCCCCCACTTGGACCCCCTTTCAGAGGGTCCTTTGCTTGGAGGTTGAAGATATAACACCAAAGATCAGCCTAAACCCAGTTTCATTGTATGTGCACATAGGCCAAGCTTTGTGATAAGAAACCATAGCCTCGTGCAATGACAACCTTGCATATATAGCCTCAAACACAAACCTTGAAGAATTTACCCAAAATCTCTTTAGCCAATCAACTTCTTAAGAGTCATTACCTGCTTGGTAATACAGTTTTAGCACCATAGCTAAGCTTTTTCAAGTCAGTCTTGTCTTCAGCACACAAACAGCTAACCAGAAAGGCTCAGCAGAAGCAAGTTTCTTGTTACTGTGGTTTCAGGTTTACAGTGTGACTGGGTTAAGCTGTCAATTGCAGATCCAGCTGCATGAGATATTGCAATACTTATCCCTTTCATTTAATCCTTATGTTATTATTACTATCACCACCACCACCACCACCACCACCATCATCATCATCATCATCATCATCATTCCATTTCAATTCCCAACAGATTCCTGCCTTCTCATATGATTTCAAATTTTAATAAGCCAATAAAGAATAGTGAAAGAAAAAAAATCCAGTCACACACACGAACCAGAATTTTGTCCTATTTTGTTTGTTTGTGTTGTTTTACTAGGTGCATATTTGCTTTTAAACACAGGACATCAAAAAAGAAGTGTTTAATCTTTTTTTTCAGAATCTAAGCCCTTCTTTACAAATATTCCCCCAATTTGTCTCTGGTTACCACAGTACAGACACATGGCAATTAGCATACATGTTAGAAACAGTATTTCCTGAACAGCAGCCCTTATATCACAAGAGATTGTAACAATGACCTGCAATTAGAGAAGTTACATTTTGGAGTACGACTTCCAGAATCCAAAGACACTCAGTTGTAAACAAAAAAGTAACTTTTCCATGCTCTGAACCACAAAGAAAAAAACTGCCTAGAAAGATGTACAGCATCCACTCCTCTTTTAGGATACAAATGTTAAAAATATTTCTCTTTTACTAAGGGCTTTTCTGCAATACATTGTAATAGTGCTATTATTCCACTCACTTTCAGCATCCTATAGAATCCTGGGGTTTGTAGTTTAGGGAGGGGCATTTAGAATTTTCAGCCAGAGAGTTTTTTGGCCTCAGGAAACTGCAAACCCCAGAATTCCACAGGATGTTGAAAGTGGAATAATAGCACTATAACAGTATAGTGCAGAAAGGCCCTAAATATAGATGCTACACTTTGCAGAATGAAAATGAGGACATTGAAACAAATCAGTGATCCTCTAATGAGGACATAAAGCCACTTAAAATGCATCAGGACTCAACACGTACCATTCCTACATCCACTTAAGTAACTTTCTGCTCTACTTGGGTTTCCAATGCTATCCTCTTTGTGACTGCCATTGTAAAGAGATGGCTTTTACTGAATTACTATTAGAGGCAGGAAAAGCCATAGATTTAAACTGATCTTTCCAAATTTGGATGATACTCTTACTGCCTGAAGTTCTAAAAAAACTCATTGAAAATTATTTTGTATACTTGTTATCAACTCAGATCTAGAGTGACCTCTAGCTGTTAAAAGGTGCATCTAAGTGCAACTTTCCTATTCATAGGTGAGCAGTGGAATTTGCCCCAATATCTAATTTGTAGTAAAACTTCTACTTTAGCAGTGACATAATTAATCAGTGGCATCATCAATATAATTAATATAATATTTCCCAATGGAAAAAGTGCTTTTGTGCCCCCTCTCATGTGACATGAAGTCTCTGAACCATTGCCACAACAAGGCAGAAGAGTCAAATTTTAATAGGAAAAGACAATAACAAGTCACAGTTCTACTTAGAAATAAACTACACTGAATTCACTTTCATGTAAACGTTTATAGGATTGTAGCTGAAGATTACATGGGTATATACACTGTGAAAATGAGTCTGGTTCATTTGTGTCGCAATCCAGTGCATCTCTATGCAATGAAGTGGACAGTTAATTGTAGGCTATTTTCCATATATAAATGCATGAAGTGTTAAAGCTAACATCTGTCTGGAAGCAACATCTTCTGATATTGAAATTCTCCTTCTTAATTGCAGATGTTCAGGTGGTTAGCGAAAGACAGACAGCATATGTTCATACGCATCCTTCCCAAATTTGTGTCCTCTAAATGTGTTGGACCACTGCTTCTGCTATCCCTCAGCCAGCAAAACTGGCTAAAGGATTATGGGAGTTGTTGCCAATGCAACTGGAGGATGTCACATTGGTAAAGGCTGCCCTTGAACCCACAGTTTCTTTTCATTATAGCAAAAGTTCCAACTAATATCCAGTAATGAAAACAGGTTCCAGAGCTGAAAATACAGATTTTAGATAATGATTTCTCTCCTTTATCTTTTACTCTGAAATAGGAACAGATTTCCAAGTTTTGAGAGAAACTAAATAATTGAAGTCATCATTTTTTCTTGAATTTTCTTTAACAGATAGGCAAACTTTGAGGAACTGTCTGTGTGTCGCCACAGAACAGGAGTAAGTGGAAATACATCCAGCTCTCTTCCTTTGACTGGATGCTCTGCAGCAGGGATCTTCAGAGACCTCCATAACATCAGGAGACATCTCTGTAGCTATGTTTCCCACTGCAAAATCTTGGCTGTTATTTTTTTCTAAGTACTAGCCATGCTAGCTGGTTAGGGAATTTTAGGAACAGTCCACAAAAGTAATTTTTCTAAGCTCTGAATTATAATAATATAATGTGTGCAATGAATTACAATGATACAATGCATTAGAAGATACTCAACAAGCTACTGGGGAAGAGCAGAGAACAATTACTAGTTGTGTTGTGGCTAATAGCACCACTGGACTCAAGCCAAAGGGACATTCAGCTGTTGATGTGCTCAGAGGTTAAAGGAAAATCTAAAGCGGCACAACATATATTATAAAAACACAGAACATGACAAGCAGGAACCGAGGAAGCAAGACACAATAAAACAAGAAATGGAATGTATAAACATTTTAATACTTGAGATGAGTGAGCTGAAGTGGACAGGAAAGGGATATTTTGAGTCAGATAATTACAGAGCATTTTACTCAGGAAATGAAAATCCAAGAAGAAATAGGGTGGTATTAATAGTGAGGAGAGACACAGCAAAAGCAGTCAAAGTCTGACCAAATATCAGTAAGACATATCAGTATGAGCATGGTCCAACCACAGAAGCAGAAGAAAAAGAAACTGAAAAATTCTATGCTGGAGTCCATGAGGAAACTGACTGCACACCAAAACAGGACTTCTTGTCAATCATAGGCTACTGGAATGCAAAAGTAGGAAACAGAGCAAAACCAAACATTATATGGGAGTTTGGCCCCAAATCAAGGAATGTAGCAGGAGAGTGACTGAATGAATTTTGTGAAGCCAAAAGTTTTCCCACGACAAACACATTCTTCAGGCAAGCAAAGAAGTGACTGAATACATGGACATCACTTGATGGCCAATATATAAATCGGATATACTACACAACTGGAAGCAGAAGATGGAGAAGCTCCATTCTCTTTGCAAAAACAAAACCAAGAACAGATTATGTCACGGACCATTAACTGCTAATATCAAAAATTAGACTAAAGCTAAAAAAGAACACTATACCAATTGTTGTGCCAAAATATAACCTGAAGAACACCTCTGTAGAATTTTAAAAATACATTTGCACTATTGCGCTACTAATTGACCAGGAGGCAGAAGAACTCTGGACTGAAACCAGGGACATTATCAGGGAAGAATGCACAAAGACACTATCTGCAGCCAAAAAAGAAAGAGAATCCTCAATGGATGACAGGTGAACCTCTTCAAGGACAGACAAGAAGCAAAAGTAAAAAGTGGCAGCACTAGGGTCAGAATGCTGAATGCAACTGTTCAGTGACTTCTATGCAGGGTCAAAGAGAACTATTATAATCCTGAATGCAAAGAAATAAAAGATGACTAGAAAAAAGGAAGAACAAGAGTCCTCTTCCACAAGATCCAAGAAATCGAAGGGAAATTTAAAGCAAGAGTGGGGATGCTCTATGACCAGCAGGGTAACACATTATATGACCAAGTACAAATTAAAAAGACAATGGAAACAATAAACTGAAAAACTATATAAAAGAGATGAAAGGATGCCAGATTCATTCAAGGAAGAATAATTTGAAGACGAATCTACACTTTTAGAAAGTGAGCATTTGGGAGAAATAAATCCCAGGCACAGATGGCATACTAATAGAGTTCCTTGAAGCTACACGGACAAAATCTACTGTAGTTCTGACTAAAATCTGTCAGCAACTATGGACAACAGATGAGTGGCTCACAGATTGGAAATGCTCAATATACATTCCAATCCACAAAAAAGGGAACACCAGGGATTGCAGTACCTACAAGACCACTGCATTAATCTCCCAAGGAAAATGATGCTCAAAATTGCACAACAAAGACTTTTACCACATGTGGAGTGAGAAATGCCAGATGTCCAAAAAAAGGGAAAGGCACTAAGGATCACTTTGCAAACATGCATTGGATAATGGAAAACGCCAAAGAATTTCAGAAGAAAATATTTCTGTGCATTATAGATTATAGCAAATTGTGTAGGTCATAAGAAACTATGGGCCACTCTTTTAAAAAGGGTGTATCACAACATTTGATTGTCCTGATGTCCTGTACTCAGGACAAGAGGCTATCATCAGGACAGAACATTGAGGAAAAATTGGCAAGGGGGGGCAGGTAAGGCTGCATTTTATCACCATATTGGTTTAACTTGTATGTTGAAGATAACATACATAAAGCAAGATTAGACTTGTAAGAAGGAGGCATGAAAATTAGAAGAAGAAATACCAACAGTTCAAGATATGCAGATAATACCATACTACTAGCAGATAATAGTGAAGACTTGGAATGATTACTGAAGAAAGTCAAGGAAGAAACTGCAAAGGCAGATTTACAGCCGAACTTTAAGAAAACTAAAATAATGACCAGAGATGATTTACATAACTTTCAAGTAGATGACAAAGACACTGAAATAGTTCAAGATTTTCCATACCTTGGCTCAGTCATTAATAAGAAAAGGACTGAAGTCAAGAAACCAAAAGAAGGCTAGGAATTTGAAGGCAACTATAAGGAACTAGACAAGATCCTGAAGTGTCAAGATATATCATTGAATATTAAAGTTAGGATTGCCTATGATATTGTATTTCTATGTATGGCTGTAAAAGTTAGGTAGTGAAGAAAGCTAATAGGAGGAAAATCAACTTATTTGAAATGTGACACTGGAGAAGAATTCTACAGAGACTGTGGACTGCTAAAGAGGCAAATAAATGTCCCATAGCACATCAGATTTAAACTCCCCCTAGAAGCCAAGATGATAAAACTGAGACTGTTCTGCTTTGGACATGTCATGAAAAGATATGACTCACTAGAAAAAACAATAATGCTTGGTAAGGTAGAAGGCAGTAGGAAAAGAGGAAGACCGCATGCCAGATGGACAGACTCAAGGGAAACCACAGCCTGTGATACCAGAGCAGGGCTGTAGATGACAGTGTGACCTTGCGGTCTCTCATTCATAGGGTTGTCATAAGTTGAAGTCAACTGCACAGCAGTTGACAACAATGTGTGCAAAAACCTTTGAAAGCTATCAGAATGCTAAATGTTATATATTTATTTATTTGTTTTGATCAGCTCAGTAGCTACTGTCTAGACATGAGGTTTCTTGTTTTCAATGTGACCACATTTATTTTTGCTTTTAACTGTGAGCCATTCATTGCATTATCTCTGCTTCAAAATAGTGTGCAATAGATTTTACTTAAGGAAGGAAACAAACAATGGATGAGAACAAGAAATTACAGTGTTTATTAAAGAGGAAGTTCATATATTACCTCTGAGGGTCAGCAGAGTTTCCTTCAAGATCAGTAACCTGAATCTCCAGGTTGTCTGAATTCCTCTCCTCATAAGGGTCAATGACGTACAGTATAGTCTTGCTATTCAAATCCTTCTGGCTGAACTGTTCTTGAATAAATCCACCTGAGGAAACGAGGGAAACATGAAAAAACAAAATATAATTTTTAAAAAACTGTAGGTCTGTACACAATGTATAGTGATGGCAACATTCCATTGCTCGGTTAGTAGAGAAAACACTGTTGCCATACAGCATAGATTAACTGTTCCTGAGAAACAAATTAAACTATGTTGTGCTGATATTAGAGCCTCTGGGTGAGATGACTCTCATCGCATGGAACATCCCACCACACAGATTGGTAGGAAAAAGAGTGGTCTACAGCACTGGTTGCATCTTCAACTACTTTACCTCCAACCTGATTAAGTTTGGGTGCTTTATTCTTCTTCTAACAACACTAAAAGATTTGGATACCGCTGGAATATGGGGCACACACCTGGGACTCCACAGTCCACAGAAGCCCAAAAAACCTTCCAACAGGCAAAAGTCTGAAAAGGCCTCCTGAAACAGAAAGCTGGCTTTGCAAGCTGCCTTCAAAGGAAGTACCTTGCTAGTGGTCTTGTTTGATAGTGACAATTCTAGTGGTCTTTTTTGCATGCTGATAAGAAAGAAATGGGAGAGGGGTGATATGGAGCCCAGCCTGTTAGAGCAAAGCAAGTTTATTTGGACAGTAACACGGGAAACCAATGGTCTGTCTAGTGTCGTTCAAAACATACTTCCTCAATTTAGTGTCCTATGGTTGTACTGATTACAGTACCCTTCATTCTAATGGATATGCTGGCTGGGGTTATGGATTTGTAGTCCAACTATTCTAAAAGGCACTAGTTTAGTGGGAGGCTGATCTACAGTGAATGGTTTCAGGTTTCAGTTTTCACTGGCTTGCAACCAAGGTTTCCAGTATGGACTCTCCCATCTCTACCTGATGATGGCAAGGATTGAGCCTGGTACCTTCCACATTCGAAGTCTATATTTTATCAGTGGACTACAACATTAGTCAGTTTCCCAATACTCCCTCATGCCTTGCTTTTGCTCCAGAGACATTAAAAGAAATGCTAGGCTCTGTATCAACCCCTTCTCCTCTCCTTTAGAATAGCAACGCAGGCAGGGCAGGGGGGAGATTGATTGGGGATAACCCACTTCCTAAATGCACTTTCTATGCTCCTCCCTCAAATTAGGTGGTGCCTCTGTTCAGATGCTTTTCAGGTTTCCATTGCCCTTCACCCTTAATCGTCTCTCCACCAGATGGTACCCCATCACAGTTTCACATATGCCACTATGCTACTATGAATTGTTCAAAAATTGTTTGAATTGTTTAAAAATCAGATTGAAGATGAAGATGAAGACTATTTAGTGGCCAAGTATAACAATGTAAGACATGTACTCTGATCTTATGCAGTATAATAGAATCATACAACTATAAATATACTAATCCAGCCTACTCTCTAGAACCAGATTCTACACTTTCCTGCAGAGTTCTAGCTATATTTCATTATGTTTTCTTGGCCAACATTATCATCACCTGACAATTTCATCTAATAGTACAAATTCTGATTCTTAGTTAAAAGAACTGTGAAATTTTTATTGCAACCTAAGACAAGCAACTTTGAAAGACAATATGGCAGAATACCTGTTGTTATATTTTGCAAGTAGCCATACTGAGGACCTCGCAAAATCTTAAAAATGATTTGGCTATCATCTGTATCACAATCTATGGCTTTCAGTGACCGGACAGTAATGTAAATACCATAATTGCCATTTTTCAGAAGTTCCACATCTGAGGCACAACGAAGATGAACAATTTTTGGTGCTGGTTTTGCTGGGCTATCCACCTGAAACAAAAATTAAATACTAATTTTACTGCTCAGACATTAGGAAAAAACCACATACCTTCATTTCCATACATCTTAGAGGCCTATCCTATCAGGGGTCCAGAATATTTTGAGGTCTATATATATAAGACTGGTCCCAGCACATGTCTATATCAAATATGTGGGCAACTGGAGGTGAGAAAATGCTCCTCAGATTTATTAAGGTACTTCCATGTAATAAATACATGGGTTTCCACAAAAGTAGTTTAAGAAATCCTCATTATTGGGGTTGAGAGGAATCCTAACAGATTGAGTTCGGGCTATATGTCTTTCTTATATTTTTAATGGTATTTTTTAACTTATCTGTTTTTATGTTCTATTTTAAATAAGAGGGTGTTTGTATTGTGTACTTTATTTGTATTGTGACAGCTGCCTTTTTTGGTCAGAAGGGTGGGATACAAATTAAAGAGAGGGAAAAGAAGAAATTCAAACTCCGAAAATCTAACAGAACTTAGGACAAATAAAGTGTGGACACATAGTACTTTTTATTTATTTAGAATATATGTTTCAACCACTTGCAGCCAAGGTGGTTTTCAAAAACGACAGACTACTACTGTATAAAACCCATGAACCCACATTAGAATTTCCCTTGGAATGGGGGCAGCACCCCAGAAAGCAAAATCACAGAAGGAATGGTCTGTGGACTCTGGGAATTTGGCTGTAAATCCAAGAATTAAGCTCGATTTGAGTAGACCCAAGTCAATGAAAATTTGGGGAAGTCAACGGTTATAAAATTCCACTGATCCACTGGGGCTGCTGTAGTGAGACTAACCATTGGATTTAGATCTTTGCACCCAAGGTACTTGAATCAGCCTTGGGAAGGTTGTTAGCATTAGCCAAAAATATGTGTCTATCCATACTAATTGAAGCTGAATGTACAAGTGTGTGTGTGTGTGTGTGTGTTTACATGTGTGAGTAGTACTTGCCTGAATGATGAATGCCAAGGGCTCCACTTGAACCTTATTATTTACGATGAAGCCTTGATTAATTCCATCCGTCGCCACAAAGGTGAATCTATCAATCCGAGAATCCCCGCCTCCATGCCTATAAGCAACATTCAGAGTGTCCACATCTTGTTGGCTGAAGCTTTGCCTCCATAGTCCAGAATCCCTGTTGAAGAGCTGACCATATTGTGGAAGCTGAGCTAGGAGAAAGGAAAGGTTTTGTGGAGCTGTGTCTGGATCCGAAAGCTGCAGAACATCTGGAGAAAGGAATGCCATGCCACCTTCCAATAATCTTAATCCCTTGTTCTTGGTCACGGTGGGTAAAGCTTGGTCCACTGTTTCCAAGATGATCTCAAACTCTCCATGTCTAGTTCTTAGCCCATTGCTGATGATGAATCTGGCAAAAAGAGGCAAGGCAGTCTTCAGCATGTGTTCTTGTTTCACCATCTACTGAAATGAAATATAACAGACACCTTTACTAAAGGGCTTGCCTCTTAGTCACCTCAAGTTACATTTTAGACCCCAGTCTCATATTGTGTCCACACTGTACACAGAGCAGTCTGATCAACTGCCATGGCTCTGTCCTATGGGATCCTGGAATTTGTGGTTTGGTGATCAACTTAGGATTCTGCATTGGAGAGCTCCAGTCCACTCCCCAGAACTACAGCATTGGAGCTCCCTAACAGACAATTCGAAGAACTTTATCAAACTACAAATCCCAGAGTTCTGCAGGAATATGACAGTTAAAGTATCATTCATTCATTTATTCATTCATAGCATTTATATAGTGTCATGTAAGTATATAGCATCCCTGACCAAACTAAGCATCCTGAGAAGTTTATGTGAATTTTTAAAAAGCCTTCCACTGGTGCTTCCCTGAGGGGAAATTATGGGCCTTGTCTTGGGGCAAAACTACAAGCTGCTCAGAGATCCACAAAGGTGAATTTCAAGAAAAACACTAAGGCACAGCTGTATGAAAATAGATGGTTCTTGGCATATCCTGCCCAGTACCTTGTAGGATGCTTGGGAACTGACTTGCAGTTAGTGAAACTGTTTCTAGATCAGCAAAATGTATTCCATATGCCCAATCTCAATAATCAGGAATTAGCTTTAGGAATTTATTTTTCACAAGATTAGCCATCCTCCTCGTCCTTAACAATATTAACAACTTTACTGAAGTCTGCATTTTGCTTCTACTCTGCACAATTTCAGAAGCTCTACTAGGAATATATTGTTACTTTCAAAACTACAGGTGTCAGCTAATCAGGTTCCCAAAGAACCAGGGTTTCGTATACTGATCCAGATAACTATACCATTTAACTCAGTACAGTTTGCTTTGAATGACAGCAAGCCTTCAAGGTCATAAGCAGAGGTCTTGGAAAGCCTTACTGAGTTCCTCTGAAACACTATGAACTCCTAAGTGTATGGGTTTAGAGAGGGGTCTACTCTGAATTGCAGGCATTTTGTTCAGACTGATACAATACGCATTCAGAACATTCATTTCACCTTAGCCCTAGAGCTGAAGGTCAGGCCTAATGCTCCTGAGGTCAGAAACATTTTGATATCATTGGAGCTGTGTGCCTGATGTTTAATGACCTCCAGTGGGAGAGTTTGTGACCTCCTGGCTAGAGAAACTGCTGGTATCAGGGCTACTGTCCCCCCAAAACCAAGAACTTCCACTTCCTCTGAGGATTATGACTAACTTGTATGTAGGCACCATGCCATCAAACAGATGGGAATGACAGCAAGCAGGCCAGATAGTTTATAGCAGCAAGAAATATATTTAGTGAAGGATACTATTCCCATCTGGGAACATGGCAGCAGCTGTCTGTACTGACCTAACATTTGTGCCAATGGTAAAACTCATGTCCTGTCATCAGTTTAGTTACATCAGCTCTTCAAATGGAATGAAAGAGCTTTAGGAGATATGAAACAACATGCTGAGGAATGCAGAAAGAAGCTGAGTAACAAAGTAACTTATTTTGCAAGGGACCATGACATATTTGAAGGACTGTCACAGGACCATTCCTTGATTGCAGGCATATTTTATCTGAGGAACTATCTGGTCCCAGTTGTTGTTATTGCGTGCCTTCAAGTCATTTCTGACTCATGGTAACCCTAAGGCAAACCTATCATGCTGTTTTCTTGGCAAGAAAGGATTTGCCTTTGCTTCTTTGGAAGTGGAGACAATGTGACTTGCCTATGTCGGTTTCCATGGTGGGGATTCGAACCTTGGTCTCCAGTGTCATAGTCCAGTGCTCAAACCACTACACCAAGCTGGCCAAGACTGGTTTCAAAATGCACAAAGAGAAGACAAAGAATTTGAATTTGGTCACAGATTGCACCTTGGACACTAGACCTTACAGGAAGCCTGTTAGCTTCCAAGTCAGTGGCTAGAGCTGCTTGGTTAGCTATGCAATGGGGCTCCTATAACCTTAATCCTGAACAGGATTAATCCCCCTACTCCATACAGCTATTGCCTCACTGGTAGAGAGCAGAGGGAAGGGCACAGAGGAGCCCTCAGGTTGGTTCTTGTCAATGGCACCTCCATGCCCCCCCTTCCTACTCTCCACTGGCAAAGCAAGAGCTTTCTAGGGAGGGTATGGCTGCTGAATGAATCTATCATATTTTCTACACCCAATTTCTTTTAAAGACTCATACATTCTTTCCATTGACTTTGTGGGGAAAAAATTGAAAATTTTAGCAAGTTTATATTTTAAAAATCAACTGTACTAATCAAAAAGCTCACTTATTCCAACTTTAGACCTTGGCCCTTTCTGCAGCACCCTTCCATCCTGCCGTGGGGACAGGATAAGGACAGGACCGCGACAATGCCTCTGTATGACTGCATTACAGTACCACTCTTCTCTCGTCCCCAGGAAGTGCTTCCTGCCCCAGCACAGCATAGGAAAGTACTCAGCTGTGCTGCAGAAGGAACCGGTGTATCCATCATGCTCCCTTCCACAGGGAGCCAGTCCCATGCAGAGGGGAGTGCTCCCATCACGCCCCCTTCCCAGCAGAGTTGCTGCTGGGATCACTCCCGGATGCCACCACAAGAAGGTAAGCTGCGGAAAGGGCCTGTGTTTGTCAAAGGTCAGTGGGATATATTCTCTCTAGAAAAAAGACACATATCACCAGTAATTTTAGTCCTTATCAGGTTCACTAGAATGGTTAACATCAAAACAAGAGGAAGGAACATCTTAGCCCCAGTTGTTCTGTTATTGCTCTCTACATTTCGAGACTGACAGTCTGAAAAAGACAGCAGGCTTTATGGATGAACTTGTCCAACTGATGGTGAATCCTGATTTTTCATAGCTCCTAATCACGTGGAGAATCTCCCCATGATACAGAGGCCCTTATCATCAAACTGTCACCCTCCTTGATCATGTGTGTATGGGGGAGAAATCTAGCACAGTCCCTTCCTTACATATCAGTGTTAATACTTCTAGTGGATACCTAAATAGGGCTTTACTTGTTCTTACAATTCTTCCAGTCTAAGGAATTGCCCGCATGGGATATACAGTTGGGCCTGTCTCGGCCAACAGGACAAAATTATCAACAATGGAGAATTACAGATTCAAGTACAAAAGTACAAAACTTGAATGAGTAAAAGAGCTAGAGCAAACAGTTCAGGACATATGGATAGATTATTAGTGCTTTCAAAGGAAGGCTAATAATTATCATGCAAATGTTGTGCATTACTAGATTCTCCCAGACAATGAGTTTGTTTCAAGAAAAGACATGCTCCTATCCTCCAGCATGCTGTTTATTTCATGCTTAGTTCTGCTCCATGTTTCCCTCAGGAATGGGAAGCAGCCAACATTCTCATCACTCTGATGAAATTTGAGGGGGGATAATTCTCAAGCTTAGCTAGGAGGGCACGTCACATGGTTTGGTTTCACCACTACCAAGGTTTTCATGTTTTCTGCAGTTCATGGCGATAGAGCTGGCTGCAGAACTTACCATCTGTCGTGGCATTTAAAACATAAAAATGGAATTGGAGATAGTGCCAGCTCATTACAAAACTGATCCACCGTGTCAAAATGGAGGACATTAGCATGTTCTTTTAGCATCCTGCTGCCAGCGTCTGATGTCAGCTTGCTAATCACTTGAAGTCATCTGTCCAAAACAAGCACTGCCAAATCCTCTTCCAGGCCAGCAGCGTCAAACAATGCTGGGAGGTTTATGATGGAATAAAGTGCCTTAACGGACGGTAAAAATCTGATCATTTAAAACCCCTATTTAATTAAATGTCACCAGCCCTTGGTGTTTTATTTTTTAATAATCTGCCACAGTATTTATATCTCAATATTAACCAAATACTTTGCCAAATTCTAACAGCCAGGAACATCATTTACAGTGATTAAAACAGACATGTGTATCTCTGCTTCATTAAAGCACCCAGTCAAAATGGGTCTGGTCTGAGCTTAATATTCTGGATTGACTATATTCAGTATTACAAGTTTCACCACAAGTATGTATGCACATCAAATGGTATCCATGTCTTGTGCTTATGCATGTGAACATACCTATATAACTGTAGCAGTTAAAATGGAAGGAAAAAATGGAGTCTATTTTCAGTCTGGCTGGTATCTGTCTACTAATTAATTAAAAAGAGAAAAATCACAGATGAGAAGAGCAAATTGATAAAGAACTGTCAATAGATACAGATTTGTTTTAATAATCAGCCATCCTGCTTTTTAACCAGCTAATCAATGACTGAAGGCATTCCAAATGTATTAAAATATCTCATTAGATGAAAATATATCCTGAAACAACAGAGAAAACATTTTTACTATTTGGGAATAGCTGTTTGAAATGTGTTATCTGAACTAAGACACATACTTTTCAACATATGATTTAGAAACTAAATTTCCACATGGCCATTGTGCAATTAACCAATTAATAATGCAAGATTGTTCTATGAAAAATACTGAAATACAGTATTTAAGGAGCCTTATTCATGCTCCGTCACTTTTAAAATGAGTGCAGTCTAAAGTTGCATGGAAATTGTATTTGAAATTTAGGTAGATGTCCTGAAAAGGTACAGCAATTTTTATTCCACTACTTTAATCTGATGTTAGGTGCTAGCATTGCAAAAAAGATCTTGCAAAGTTTTGTCTTTCACGTCTTTCCTTTCAAAATGGATTATGTTGTGGCCTTGAAACACAGATTGTTGTCCTGAGCATGCACATCAACTTTAATTCTAATGTCTTATTGCTTGTGACAATACTAGGCCACAACCTACTCCTCTACAGAATACAGACCTATTAAAATAAATGGAACTTCAATTAGTAGCGGCTAACAATTTATTTCCATGGGTCTTTTCTAAGGTATGACTAACACTAGATTTAGCCCATTTAGTACTTTGCATTTCTTCCCAGTTTTGAAATTAAATGTGAGGACCAAGGTGGCCTTTGAACTTGAAATGCAGAACTGTGGCCTGAATTTGTGTACAAAACTTACGTCGATATTTCAATATTTTGTAGAGTCATCACACTGACAAAGTGAAAAAAACAAACAGAAAACTGAACTAATCTAAAATTAAACTAAAAGCCTTTTTTTTTAATTTAGTCAAATTATATTTGTTTCTTTTCCCTAGGTATTTGTCTCATCTTCTTTTTGCAAATGAAAAACACAAGGTAGCCATGGCAAGATGCTGGTCTGAGCGGTGAGGAGTAAGTAGTCTCACTGTGTTGCCCTTCCCTTGCACCATCTGTACTTTCACAAGAGATGGGGTGGATAGCAGTCATCCCTGAGATCAATGGAAAACATTTTCCTGATGTTCCCTATATTTCTGCCTACTTTAAGATGGCAAATTTTGTCTGCTGAGGGACTCTGCATGCTGTCCAATGCTCAGAAACTGACTATATTACTATAAAGTTAAAAGCCCTTTTAAGACACAGTCTTATTGAACAGAATTGGTGGCAAATTCAGTGGAGGGGTATAGCAACCATAAAAGATCTGGAAAACAAGTTATGAATTAATAAGAGAGGGCACAATTTCCCTAGAAATGCTTTTGATATTCGGGGAATATTCAAAGAATATTAATATGGATTAATATTAACATTGTACTTGAACTGTGCCTCATGTCTGACTAGCCTCATGCAGTTGTCAGTATGCCTTGGTCTTAACCATTGTTGAGAAAGAACGAGCTCAATGAGATCATATTTTTGTTTCATTTTTGCTTTTAGAAGACAATTAAAATGTCAAGACACAACTGGAGCTTGGAGCTTAGATCAGCTAAAATGGTAAAAAAAAAAAATAAATCTGAGATTTCAAAAGGTACCCTCAAAAGATCCCCCAAAGCATTACTCCCATGTACTCCCATGTGATGAGTAAAAGTAATGACCAAAAGAAATGAATAAACATAATTCAGAATTCAGCAGAATAACATTTCCAGCCACTGCATTACTTTTTTTTTGAAAGGACTGTTGTTATGCCCTCATTATGTTCTCCTAGCACTTTATATATAGCATAGTGTCTTGCAACTACTTCCAAGGTCTCCACATGATCCCCTGACACTGTGCACATTCCCGTTACGGCCAGCACCTTACATTAAACCATAAGCGTTTACTACTGACTTTCTATGGCCACAAATCATTCAGCTTCTCATCCCATCCCTATCTAAGCTCACACAAGATCCTCTGTACTTCTGCAAGGCTAGATAATTGTAGTAAACCAAATGTTGCCAAACAACAGTTCCCGTGACTCCTCAACATTGGCTCCGCAGGCTAAAACCAATGGGAGCCTGGGGATCCACAAGTTGCTGATCCCCGTATAAATTTGTAATGTCATGTAAACACCGACTGTTCTGACTTCTCCCTTTGCTCAACCAACTTAACTGCTGGATTAATAAGAAAAAAGAAAAAGAAGGAAAAAAGAAGAGATTCTTCATTGCTTACCTAAACGTATCTCTGGGAGACATTGCCTTGCCATTGTGGACATAGCAGACAGCTTGGCCTGCCACATCCATCTGGCTGAAACTTGTAATGGCCACTCCTGGATAGCTGACATACTCAATCTGTCCATACTGAGGAGGGGAGGTGATCACATAGAGAAGCTCCTCTGGCTTCTCAGTCCCATCGACTGCAAGGAGGACATCAGTCATCAAGAGGCCTCTGTCGCCCTTCAATACAGTGAGGGGTCTCGTAAAAACTGCAATGTTTCCTACAGAACACATGAAACATGAAGCACCGTTATTAATCACATCTTTTCTGTCTTCCCTCAGATTCTGGCCACTTTCAGAACAGGTAAATGGTTGCATCCCAAGATCTTAAAGCATGGCGTTAAACAAGGAATTTATCATTTTTGTTTCAAGAAGAACTGATATACATCTCGTTCTTCTCCTTGCTCACCATGGGAAGAACTGGATGGATGTCAAAAGCAATAAAATGGCTGTGTGAATGAATCACAATGAGTCAACGTGAATGAACCAGTATGTTTACTCCCATTGCTAACAGATTTGATTGTTGTAACTCTGCTTTTCTTTCCCCTGAGTTAGCCAAGAACAAACCATGGTTTATGACTCCAGATTGTCTAGGGAGAGAGGAAACAATCCAGAGTTTATGATTCACAGATGATGACTGACAAATGATAGACAGAAGATTTCTCTTGTATTTAGCTACTCTGCTCACAGGATCAAGCGGAAGCAACAAATTACCAACCACCTGCGCACTAGCTCACTCACAGTAACCCCATGTTCTTTCTAATTTTGATTTATTATTCCAGAATTGGGCCACTGTCTCTTGTCATGTGCAGGTAAATAGGCATGGCAATATTTTTGAGGCACAGGTATTGGCTGAAACTCCACAGTATCATGAGGAAACATTACAGGCAATAGGTCAGAAGGAGAATTGCAACTGTCCCATGTGTCCAGGTAGCTACCAGTATAACATCATTAACTGTACCTTCATGTATAGTACATAGAAGGGGATTAGACTGGATGGCCCCTGTGGTTTCTTCCAACTCTATTATTGTGTGATTCTGTGATTCAGTGAATTAAATGTTTTCTCAGCCCTCCATGATGACTTCCTAAAGGGTTAAGTTCTTCAGCAAACAATTTAATAAAGCTTCACCTGGGAAAGATGGGATCTGCTCTAGGTGATCCTACCGTAGCTGTATGTGCTTATGTACAACAAGCAATGTAAACAGCTGCCTTCAGAATCACTTATTGAGCATGCCTGAAGACCACAACAGAAATGAAAGGGGAAATCACATTAGCCTACCCTGGCATGTTGAAAAAGCACAAGATATGTAAGTTTCACCACCAGAATGAAAATCATAAGAAAACTAGAAATTTGGGGGGAGGGGGGATCATCCCAGGATGCATGTGGAACAAGATTTCAAGCGGTCTCCAAAAAATTCAAAATGTTTTTGTTTACTTATGCAAGGATTACCTGAACTGGCTGTTTCATTTCATATGGACATAACATTACTTTTGAATAAAATGTTTGCTGATATACTGAACTGCTGTTCTTTTTTTGGTGTGGGAACCTATCTCTATTCTTTCCATGTCATTTCTACTTCTGATACCAGTCTTTCTGTTAAAATCAGTCTTTCTGTTAAAATCCTCCTCCTAAAAACATCTCCTTTGTTAACTGAGGTGTACATGTACTGATGTCCAACACAGAACCTAGTGCAGAATTTCATCATGCATTCATTTATACATGTGTGAACCATGTACATCGTGAGAGCTAACAGTCATGCACAGGATGAGAGCTGGCCACCATTTCTGTGAGCATAACTGTACTTATTTCTGTGCTCTTTTGCTATGATGGCCAGTAGTTTCCAGCTTGCCACATGTGCAGCCTGGCTCACGCTAGCCAATCTGCAGTCTGGTAACCACATGCAAAATTGCATGGAAAAATCCAGCAGTATGAACAACTATGTACAACTAAGGAATTAGGAAATATTCACAATATTTCTTGTTTGTATTAGGAAGGGAACCAGCACATTGCCGAGAATTCAAAAGCCCCTGTGAGAGTTCTTCCCTCCAGTATGAGAATGAAACAAGGAGGACGTTTTTGAGGTCTAAGTTTCCACAATTTGTGCTAAATGTCTCTGCACAAAACTGGTGTGTCTTACCTGAACGAAGGATACTTACCTACAGCCAGCACAAAAGTATCAGCTGGTTGATGAAAAAGATGAACCAGCCAAAGCTTTCAATTTTTAAAAGGCCATATAACAAGGCAGCAGTTACAGTGTAGCTACACAATTTTCCTAACTTACATCATTTAAAGCAATTTATAAAGTTTGCACAAAAATCAGTTTTGCAAATAAGCTCTCAGGACCAGGAGAAAATAGTTCCTCTATCTTGGAGGTCAAGAGAAATTTTTTCTTCCTCATGTTCCCACCTCTGAGAACAAGACAAAATGAGGGTTTACATCCCTAGGCAAAACAGAAGGAATGAGAAGATCCAGAACAGAATTACCTTTTCCAACATCCTTAATGGCAATAGGAAAAACGACCAGAGGAGACCGGTTGTTTCCATCCCAGAGACAAAACACGAAACTGTCTTGTTCCTTTGAGCCAATTGTGCCAGTGTGTATGTATCTCACAATGTTCATGTCTATGTTATCCTGGGTGCAATTCATCCCATTCTCAAGTGTCACCCAGTCACGACCTACCTAGAAAGAAAAACTGTCACTAAACAAATAATATACCATTATTATCCAGATGTTATCTGATTGAACCCACTATGTGGTTTTGGTGGTGATGGGACCTTACAAGCTATTGCTCTTAGTTATGGAAATATTTTGGCAAAAATGACTGAGAAGTCTAATCAGCGATAGTGAGCACGCACGGACAAAAAGGAGAACTCTCTGGCATAGCTCCGGAACACAGATACACACACTGACCAACATCCTCTGAAGGAACTCTGCTGGCAGAAGTTCCTCTCTTGCAAGCAGGACAGCTACCTTTAGATTGTTCTGAGGATCAGGATAGAAATTATCTTAGCCTCTGCAGTCTGTTTCAAGTCCATTGAGACATTCAGAAACAGAAGGATTATAGTCACTGCCATTCTAAACCAAAAATGCCAGTGTCCCTTTTCCCAATATTTTGTTTTGTTTTGTTGAAATACAAAGACTGACCTTGAGCTGAAGATGTCCATTTTCTGGGACTCTTTCAAGTAAATAATAAATTTGTTCCCTGGGGGTATCTTTATCTTCTGCTGACAGAACAGCACCAGAAATAATTTGGGCTTCCCCCATGTTTACTTCTATCTTACCCCTCCTGCAGCAAACAAACAAACAAAGGATTCCTTGTGCACTTGCTTAAAAGAATAATCACTGAGATACTGACAGGGAAAAATTACTAATATAACATCTCCCCTGCTCATTTTCTGGCTCTGGTACTCTCTCTCTCCCCCTCTTCTTCTCTCTCTCCCTCTCACACATGCACGCATATGCACATGCACACACCACACACACACACACACACACACACACACACACACAGGAAGTGTAAATACAAGCAGCTAAGGCTTTTATTCTGGAAACACAGAACAGAATTTTAAGTTAAGGGCCAGTTCACACAACAGAATGAGGATGAAGAATGCAAGAATATTTAGTTGTCCTGCTTTCTCTTTTCTCACGTCCAGTTGTAAGGGATCCCTGCTAATGAATCAAGTCAGCCTCCTGGGAAACACCCATGGTACATGCCTTCTTCAGCTAGCTGCCTTTCCAAAAAAGCCAACCCTGATCCACATGAGCTTGGTTTTGAATAAGAGAGCATCAACTTTATATATTCCATGTGTCACACCCAAAGCAGACAACTAAATCGTGCATTTTTATGCGATGTGCACTTACTTGGAGTAAGCGCAACTGTAAACTCAGTGAGGTTTACTGTGGACTAAAAACATACAGAATGTTTGAACATGAACACTAGTTGTAGAGCTTTTCTTTCTAGCATAATAGGTCATCCGACAAATACAGCAGATAGTAAATACTTGGCCATCATAATTCCAAGTCTCTGGAAAATACCTTTTCAATTAACCATAAATCTTTAATTAGATCTATTATATATATAAAAGAATTGTGAAAAAGTAAATCTATCTTGGTTGGATGGAATTGCAGTGTATAAGATGAACATTCTACCTAAGTTACTGCTTTCAAACAACATCACTAAGCATTCCACAACATATGTTAGTGTCATGGCAAAAGACAATTATAGACTTTATCTAAATGAATACATACTCCAGAGTATCAAAAAAGTATTGTTTGGAAAAACAAAAGAAGGAGGTTTGGACATTCCTTGTATAGGTGTCTAGCTGAGGCAAATAGAGAGAGTTACACTGAACTTCAGTGTAAACTCTTGGTTTTTATTAGAAATAGATGATCAACATCCAAATTGGGTCAGAAGGCTACCATTCATATCTATTATAGCTCAAAAACTTGCAATGTAAAGAAAAAAGTCCTTTTTTGAACTATGCATGCTAAACATGGAAAAGGCGGGAAAAAACAATTGATCCCATTTTTATCACCATTTTTGGACTGTCGTGGTCTCTGGCTGTCATGGAAAACCTAACACAACTGAAGAAATAAATCCCATGATTACTCCTTTTTAATGGATTGGTTCCCATTCATTTCTTTTATTATTAGAAACAATGTTGATTTACCCAGTTCTCATGTCTTTGGAATGGTATCTTAATTTGAAAGCTAGAAAAACGAGAGTATGCGTATGTTTGTATGACATGTTTTGCTAAGAAATGTTGTCAGGTTGTAAAATTTATTTTGTTCTCTTGAATTTTATAAAGTTATATTATTTTCAATAAAAGTTTTAAAATAATACATAGAATCAGGCTATTAGCAGTATGATTGCAGTCCTGCACTTCCTCCACTTCTTGCTTTTACCTCATTCAGTTCAGCCTGATCATGGCTAGGACTGCAGCCCATGTTGGCATATGGCAGCATGACAGAAACTGAACTGGCATATGAGTTGGGATGTCAGGTTCACATTGTCCCTATCCATACACTTGAAAGTAGCCTTAGAGAAAAAAGTAGCAGATGAGGCTTTCTTAGATATCCATAAGAAAAATCTTGATCTGCTGAATTTCTGTGCTTCAGGCTGCCTGTTAAAAGCACAAGAAATGGCTCAGTATGAAGGAATGGGATAAGTTATTGGAATGAATTTCCCTACACCAACAGCCTCCTGCACCTGTTACCAGTGAAACTATATACAACCATGATAAAATAATGAGTTTCCAAGGAGCAGCATCACTCTTCCACTTCTTGCTAAGGTTACAAGTGACACACATACCGAAGGCCCCCCTGGTCCTGGACCTTTTAAAAACTCGACTGAATTAAGGGCAGCTCTAGTTAATTAGTTGCACCTTTTCTCATGGAGCTATAGTAGGAGCGCAACAGGAGACTCTCATCTTCCTGTTCTTGTTTTTATTTCTATTGGTTAAACTTAGCCTGTATTTAGTTCAGTATAAGATTTTTCCTTAGCACCAGGGTTGTATAGTGGTTTAAGCTTTGGACTGCTACCCTGGAGACCAGGGTTTGAATCTTCATTCAGCCATGGAAACCTACTGGGTGACTTTGGACAAGTCACATTCGCTCAAGCTTCACAGGAGGAGAAGGCACCCCCCCCCAACAAATCTTGCCAATAAAACTCCATGATAGGTTCACCTTAGAGTTACCATAAGTTGGAAATTACATGAAGGCATGCAACAAGAAGGTTTTTTTTTTTTAATTCAGAAGTACAAGTGGCACATATTTCTAACATAAGAGCTCTCTCTGTAGCCAATCAGGGGGGAAAAAAGGAGGAGGAGGAGGGGGAACAAGAGGAAGAGGAGGAGGAAGCGGAAGAAACAAAGGAAAAGAAAGGGAAGGGAAGGGAAGGGAAGGGAAGGACAACTGTCTTTGCAGACGCACATGAGTTGGCTAGCAAAGCAAGCAGGATTGCAAAAGTGGGTCATCTCAAATTAATCTTCTTTCAATTCTCGGTGTTCACTCTTCTATTTTTTTTTCAACCATGGAAAAAATGTAATGGCATAGGAATGCAGGAAACAATTTTTGTCTAGTATTAGCTGTACCAGAGATTACCAGCCTAGTGTAGTGACTACAGCTCCCATCATTCCAATGGAAATGCTGGCTGGGCTGGGCTTATAGAGTTGTAGTTTGAAAAATCTAGAGGGTGCTAGGTTATAAGGGGGAGTCTGGTCAACATAGACTGGCACTTGATTTCAGGTTTTACTGGCTAGCAATCACGTTTTCCACTATGCAACTTTCCCAGCCCTACATGATGATGCCAGAGACTGAACCTGAGAGCTTCCACATCCAGAGCTTGATTTTCTATTGGTAGACTACAGCCCTTCCCCAGAAGGGCCCTTTTGTAAAGCAGATTACAAAGAAAGATCTTCATCTACTGAATTTCTGTGTTCCACTCAGCACAAACAGCAAAAACATAGGCATCCCTACACTACCCCTCCAACCCTTCTTCTTTTCCCTGCCTCCGAAAAAGAGTGTAACGAGCAGTGAGAAGCTCCCACTAGGACAGAAGCGGCCTTCCACCACTCTGCTCATCACTTACAGACATGAAAAGGTCTCATATAGCTTTTCTAGATAGGAGTCCTCTACTGATTATTCTCTCCATTCCTCAAGGTAAAGTGTTTTGTTTTTTTAAAACTTGGCAAAAATGGGTGTAGGCATTTGTAAGAAAGGATGCCAACAACCACTGGAGGAGCTTGGAATGTATGGGGGGGGGGCGAGAGGGGAGGGGAGGGGCTATGGCATGAGAGGCGTGGCCACTATGCACGGGGGCATGGCTGCGGTGTGTGGGGGCATGGCCAGGGCACACTGGGCATGGCTATGGGCCAGGACACCCCAAAAACATTGCCGCCTGGGGAGAATAGCTCCCCGCCCCCACGTCCCTACGCAACTGGTGGCAACTTAGGCTTCTTGGGTGTCCGTGTTTAACCTGTGAAAATATGTTCAAGGTTTCTTGAGCATTCACCTAGAACACTAAAAAATATCAATTAAAACAATTCAGGAGTTTAGTTGGAAGAAACACACACATTCTGAATCCTAACTGTTTTCTATTACTGTATTCTTCTCTTCCTTTTATTTAATAGTGCTTATTTATAGTGTTTAGAGTGTTTATTTTGTAAAGAGACCATGAGAGTGTATGTGAAAAATAAAGAATATGGGAGATTTACCTTTGGCTGAGTTTTTAAAAATATATATATTTTCTGCTGATGCCATTTTACAGAAATGAGGAATGACTGGTCTATACAGACCAAAACTATTACCCTTCTGTTCTTTGGTGACTAGAGAACAAAGTGCAACAGAGGAAAAAGGGCCTAGCCCAAAATGTTGAACTGACCAGCAGAGGGTGTGCAAAGATCATGATTGGAAACCATCATCCCAAAGAGGTCCAGACAGTAAATTTGTTGTATATAAAATTGACCTATATGTATATTATGTGAACATGCACATACAAGATCTGCACTCTACATACATTGTTATCTCTGGTTTAGATTTGGATCTCTTCCTCTCATTGATCATTGCTGACTGTCCTTCACTAAGGACTACTTTTGTGGAACACCGCTGGCATTAGACTGTGGTTATTTAGAGGAGATGAGCTCTATTAATCTCTAATTTGCTGTTTTGATCGCTGCTGAATCATTTTGTTAGAACACATCCACCAATTTGGAACAGAGACATGTGGCTTACTTGCTCAGCACTGGTTTCTCATCATTAACTGGAATGACCTCTACTGAAATGGTTTTTGACATTTTATGTTTCCCATCTGATAGCTGGATAGAAAAAGCATCAGTTAGGCTGTCAGAGTCATCATGCATATATATCAGCTGCATTCCTGGAAAGTGGGGTGAACGGGGTTGTTACAAGAGGAAGAAGAGGAGAAAGAGAAAGAGAGAGATTATTCTATTATTCTCAAATTCTCATTGACGCTGTGTCTTTGTTTCCATTCAACCTCAGACCCACACATATCTGTGCTGGCCACAGCCAGCTTGCTTCAACTGGCATGGGACAAGCCATGAATGCAGCAGCTGTTCAGTAATCCACCTGAATACCATTGACTTTTTTGAAAGCTGCTATCAGAGCCTCTTCAAATAATAAATTCTCCTGTCCAAACAATCTGTTTCATTTCTCCCCCTCCCATAAAGGGCCATACTTCTCCTTTCTCATTTTCCTACACATGCTCAAAATTTAAATTTTCATTTTCTCTCCTTAGCAGGCTATTTTTCATCCCCCTTCATGCTTTACTCTGAAATGCTGGAAGGACCTCCAGTTCAGACTCTTCCCACTTGGTCTGATGGTGTCATCCCTGGCTCCTGGTGTCATCTTTGAGGATGTAGGAAGGAAAAATGTTCTGAAACAGCTCCCATACAACAACGGGTCCTTACTTAGAAGTAAACTTCATTGTGCCTGCCTTGAATCCCAGTTCTGAGGAAAAGGCAGCATATAATCTTCCTAAAACATAGCAGTTCTGTTTCACTTATCCCCATGGCCTCCCAATCCCTCTCATCAGATTGGCTGAAAACTGATCCATACTGAGAATGATATCATGTTGCTTCTAATTCTGGAAAAAAATGAATCTATGAAACCTGCTAGATGTATGTAGGTACGAAAATTAGCCCCTCGACCTGGCACAGTTGCCCTCTCCCATGTACACTTGCTATGTTTTACGGAGGTTTCCCGCAGTTGGGAGGTATTTGGAGACAATTTTGTATTTTGAAGGGCTTTGACGGTGTCCTGTAGGGCTGCAAAAGGAAGCTGGGGCCACACATGGCAATCTAAGCCTATGTAAGACCCTGACAACAGACCCTCTGGATCGAATTAAAAAATCTGAGGGTCCTATCACACTACATTTTCACAGTGCTATTATTCCACTTTTAAATTGCCATAGCAATTTCCCGTGGTTTAGTTGTAGTTTAGTGAGACCCAGGAGCTCTCTGGTTGAGAATTCTAAATGCCCCTCCCTAAACTCCAAATCCCAGGATTCCATATGATGTTGCCATGACAGTTGAAGTGGAATAATATAACAGTGTAGTGGAATAGGGCCTTACATCAACGTTCCTTTATTTCTCCTGCAGTGGCTAACCAGATGCCACTGGGAAGCCCACGAGGAGGGACACAAAGGCAATTATTCCCTCCTCTTCGTGTTCCCCAGCAACTGGCATTCTGAGAGGCACAGCGCCTCTGAAACCTAGATGCTGTATATACCCATCATGACTTGAAGCCATACTAAGACTTACTTTCCATGAATTTAAAGCTATCCAAAATAGTGGCCTTCACAACATCTTACAGCAGCAAATGCCATAAACTAATTTTGCTCTGTGCAAAGAAGCAATTCATTTTGGCCTAAATTTCCTCTCAGTCAATTTGACTGGATGACCCCGAGTGACAGTATTATGTGGGGGAAGTACTCTCTATTAACTTTCTTCACACAGTGCCTGATTTTCTAAATGTCTATCATTCTGTCTTTGTAGTGATGTGTTTTCTAAATACAGTAGGCCCTCCACATTCGTGGGTTTCACTTTCGCGAATTTGATTATTCACAGTGCCCGCTTGCCTCATCCCCATTCTCCCCTTCCCATTCCCAGACTTTTTGCCCAGGGGCAGGGAGGGGGAAAGATCTTCACTCGCTTGCACTACCCTCCCCGCCAGCAGGGGCATGCTGGCAGCGGTGGAAGCAGCGTGCAGGCAGGAAGATTATCCCTACCCTGCATTCTCCCCCTCCTCTTGCCTTCTATGTGGGCCTGCAGGCAGCAGCCAGCAGGAGACTTCAGAGAGGAAGATCTTGCCTCTTCTGCACTGTCTTCTGCACTGCCCATGCAATTGTGCTGGTAGTGGGCAGCAGGAGGGTGCAGAGAGGAAGATCTTGTCTCTCCTACACTTCCTCCACCCGTTACCCGCACGATCGTGCTGCCAGCTGCCGGCAGGAGCATGCAGAGTGGAAGATCTTACTTCTCCTGTACTGCCCCACCCGTGGCGTGTGCGATCGCACTGAGGGTGGCCGACAGGAGAGTAAAAAGAGGGAGACCTTGCCTCTTCTGCAATGTCCCACCCACTGCTTGCACAATCATGCTGGCAGCGGCGGGCAGGAGGGTGCAGAGAGGAAGATCTTCACTGCCTGCGCTTCCCTGTTCCTCCCTGCCCCCACGCAGGGGAAAAAAGAAGGAACCATGAGCGGCAGGTAGGAGAGCACAGGGGAAAACCTCCCTTCTCCTTCACTCTCCTGCTTGTCGCCCACACGAGAGCACAAAAAGAAGGCAAGGCACAGGGGTAACAAGCAGAAGATTTTTTTCCCCTGCATTCTTGTGCCTTTTCCTCAGGTGGCGGCAGCAGAAAGAATGAGGGAGGGGGCGTTATTCGCTTTTTTTAACATTCGCGGGGCTTCTGTGCATGCATCCCTTGCGAATGTGGAGGGCCTACTGTAATCCTGTCTTTGTAGCACTGTAAGGAAAAGTTACCTGTTTGGACTAGAACTCTCAGAATCTCTCAGCCAGTTTGGCTGGCAGAATTCCAGAAACTGCGTGATCCAAACAAGTAACTTTCCCTATCTGTGGCAATAAGGCCCATCAAATTCTGTAGGTCTTCTGAGCAAAGCCTACACCTTTCCTTAATCTGACACCTTCCAGATTTAGTGGCCTACAACTCACATCTTACACATTCTTTGAGGAAGTTGGAGGTTGTGGTCTAATGCATCAGTGCATTTGTGAAAACCTGAGAGATGCAAAGAACTACACTGTTAGGTACGGTAAAAACAGATTTCTAGTCTGATTTTAGGTATGTCTATTTTTTTAAAAAAAGAGCCACTTTTTAATGCAACTTAATTCCAGAAGAACATGCAAAACATTAAATTTTAGGCCCCAATTCTACTGTTAGTCCCATTAAAGCAGATGAATTAAATTGAGCCTTGGGGACAGGCGGGCAACAAATAAAATTCATAATATTATTATTATTATTATTAGCATTGATTCACCACTCAGCAATTAATTCAATGGGTCTGCTCTAATTGGGACTACTAGTACTAACAGGCTTCATCTGTCATGTGAGCTATACTGTAGATAGAAAGATAAGACAGCTTTTGAACCAGGTGGGTAATCATGAATATTTCATCTTATCCTACATCTGCTAATAATTGTTTCAAATACAGCATTAAAAAGAATATTTACCATTTTTCAAAAACTCCATGGAGAAGCCCTGCACAGGAAGTTCATGATGCTGGTGGATATTAATTGCCTGTTTGTAATGGACAATATTGTTGCTGTACACCCCATTAATGAGGACTCCATGTTGGGGTGGTTGAAGGACAGTAAACATCAAAACATCTTGAGGTACATCCAGATCAACTGCGTTGATTACAGATGGATCCAGTTCTTTAATTTGTCCCTCCTTTACCTGAATAGTCAAAGGAAAGCAAATGCCAATTCTTTCGTAGAACTGAGTTGTAAGAAATGGGATTCCAGCACCTATGGAGAGCAATCCAAGCTATTCCAATAAACACTAGTGGAATTTACTGAAGCAATAGATTCATTCCCCTCCTTCTAAAGGAGAGGTGGGCTACTGCTCTGAATCAGTTTACCGCCTTTGGGATCTCCTGGGGGTGCACAGACTGTCAAAACTATCAAAAAGCCAAAGCGAACAAAACTGGAAATAGAAAATTGTTTGAGGTTTTGTATGTTAAATAGTGAAGGAAAGCTATGCAAAATGAAATGCCACTCTTGGTGATGTCCAGGAAGGGGCAATCTTTTTGTCTCTGGACAGAAAAAGAATGGCTTGGGAGGTTCGGCAGAAGCTGAGGGCCACAAAAACAGAGCTGGAAGCCTCATGCATTTCCAGGACTGTATTTTGCCCCCCACAATCCAAATGAACAGTATTTGCCATCAGGTTGGCTTTTGACTTATGACAACCCTGCTCAGTCTTGCGTACTTAGAGAAGTACTACTGTCTCAACAACTGAATAAAATGAAGCCTTACCTCAGATGCTGAACAGACAAGAAGTGATAGACAGACAAACTGTTTAGTACCTTGGCTCCTGCAGGCTGAGGGTAATGGTGAGCAAAAGCTCCTGCAATCTCTATGAGTATTAGTTTGGATGAGTGGGTGGGGAAACCATAAAGGAGGGGCTGTAGATGCTGGTTAAGTTCAGAAGAAGAGGGAGAACTGCAGCTGGAAAGGAACTGGAGTTGCCAGAGGTAAGGAGTAGATGCTTTTCACTTTGAATAAGGTGGTAATGTTTTTTCCCCAGTTGTGCATTTAGGCACTTTGTTGGATGCTTGGAACTTTGAGAACAAGGCATATGCATTTAATTTAATGTATACATTGTTGTATTGTTGTTAAGTCTATATATGGGGATTCAAATGGTGTTTTGTTGCAATCTTTAATTATAGTTGGCCTCATAAGAATCCAGAAAGAGGTACAGCTACATAACTCACCTCTCCTATCCCACTTCCATCCCCATCCCTGTAAGGATGCTGTGCAGACAACTGAAGATTAAAAAGCATTCAATGCTTAGCAAAAGAAAAAGAAATGAATTAGAAAAGAAATTAGAAATTAAGGGGAAATTAAGGGAAAAGGCTCCTAATCTTGCCTATCAATTACGGGAAAAGACTTTTAATTTTGCCTTCACAAAGAGACACGGCACCCGCTTACCTTTACTATCTGTATTTTTACTCACAATGAAAGTGGAGGCTGGGGCGCAGGTAGGGAAAGGTTGAATAAAAGGATAGGGATTCAAAAGGCAAGACTGAAACAGACAGAAGCCAAATAAAAGTGGGGAAGGATATGGAAAGAATGAGAATGAAAAAAAAAAAAGACAAAGACTGAGAAGCAAAGAACGAGTGAATGAGAGATTCTGAGTGAGGAAATAGAGCAAACATTCAGTTGAGGACTTTGGGGCACGCTCACACTGGGCACTGACACAATGTGAAGGAGGGGACAGAAAGGCCGGGCACTGGGACATCAGCTCAACAAACAAGGGAGCTCCATTTTTTTGGTTGTTTGTTTTGAGCTATGCATGTATAAAACAGATGTGATTGCTGACACTCTGCACTTGTCCAAGACCTTCTGATTAAGGCTCTCTTGCTCTTCCAGAAGTAAAACCCAAACTAACTTCAATGTTGGCTTTGCAGCAGACTGGGATTAAGATGGGCAAGGGAAATTTGAGTGAGGCAGGGGAGGACAAGACAGACTGCAGATGTACATGCATGAAATGGATGCAGGAAAGCAACAGAGGGCCAATACATGAAGCAGCATTAACAAGACCAGAAACCCAAATAAGACATTTGGAACATATGCATATTGCACATGTTTTCTAAGACATGGCTAAATAACACAAGATGAAACATACATACATCCATAAGATGAAACATGTTGGAAGTAATTTTGAGGGGAGAAAGCAAAATTAGGGACCAGCTATATTATCTTTGGACAAACAATACATGGGCACACTGTGTTCCTTCCTTACTGTAATATTCCTTGCTATGAATTCTGGGATTTCATCATTGGTTGGGTTGATTACGACATAAAATGGTGTAGCTGTTGAACGATGTTTCCCATCAGTGACATAGAGCATGAATTGGTCTGTGGTTGGTTCAATCCTCTTGTGCCTGCTCTGAACATAGTTGATATGCTGAGCCTTCAAATTTTTCAACTTGAATGAGGCTAGACATTTGGAAGAAAAAAGAAGACATATTAGAAAAATACATGTTCTGTTTTCCCAGCTGAAATCACATAGAATCATAGAGCTGGAAAAGACCACAAGGACCATCAAGTCCAACTTCCTGGCATGCAGGAAAGAAGTCTGTCCTGTCATGCAGGATAGAAATTAATCAAAAGAATGTGCATTTGTGATGGCAAGGGATCAGCAAAGCGTAGCCCATGAACTGGAAGGGCTCACTCCACAATTCTGGGGTCCATTTTTTCCTCCAGTAATGTGCCATGCCGCCACATTTTTTAAGGCCTATTGAAGCCCTTTCAACAAACACTAAATTTGGCCTTATGGGTCTAAAACAGGTGAGGCAGTGCTAATATCCCCCCCCCCCCCAAATGCATCAAAATGGCCAACATCAGCCCTCTCTTGGAGGCTGGAGAGGTGCTATGGGCCATTTGAGGGTTAAAAAGTTAACTATTAAATGGGGAACGGGGAGGTAAAGGGTGTGAGTGGTGAAAATAGAGGCAGTTGGCTCTCCAGGGTTATACGGGGGGACCTCCCAACCTCTCGCAGTTGCTCAGGTCTGATTAGAACACAGCAATCTGTCAAAGTGAATAAATGTTTACTCTAAACAGCATCTGTGCATTACATTTACTGAAAGGGAACTGTGGGTTTAGGCCTATGTATTTTCCTTCAAAAACTAGAACCAATTTTAACAATCAGGTGAATGTGCAGTCCCATGTTGAGTAGCACAATTCAACAAGCTCTCATATTTTGAGAGCCTACATTTTATTATTGTAGGTGTGATTATTATTTTCTTAAACACCACATAGACATTGCATATGCTTAGTGCCTATACAAAATATTGCCAAGTAACTTAATACCTATGATCAGTTGGAAAACAGCACCTCTAAAAACTCCAGACAACATACACTAGCATAACATCATTTAATTCACATAAATAAGAAACAGCAAGTGTTAGCGTTCCTTGGTTTAAAGACAACTCACCCTTCACTCTAATGCATGTGCACATACCTATACTTATTCCCATATTGCTTTTCTCAAAGCCAGGGGAAGGCAATATATTTTCTATATACCCAAATTGAGGAGGAGATGCTAAAACAAACTGCAAGTCATCTGCTTCAGTATCAGGATCAGTGCCACGTAAGTGGTTAATTGTAATGGCAGCTGTGGAGCCCTCCTCCACAACAAACATGCCACCTGCAAACAAACAAAATGTTGTTACTTAAGCTGTTTGAGTTCTAAGGATATTTCAGACCAATAAAATTTTGTTAGTACTGGTAATTGATGGGGAACATCATTGTGCAACAATTGTTCTCCAGTCATACCAATGACTCCTTTTTCTTACCAAGTAAAAAGAATCAAAAAAAGTGTGCATGGAGGATGGAGGACTTGCAAAATAATTTTGCTGATAAGCTATTAAGGATGGTTTATGTGCTGCTCAAGATCGGTTGTTACCTCTGTTTGTCACAGCATTAATTGCCTGAGAGCTGTTACGAATTGCTCATAATGAACCATTTTTCATGCTTCGGTTCTTAATTTCCCTGCTGGGAAAATACTTCATTTACAGATAGGGTGATAGACAGCAAATCACAAAGCTACTCACACAAAATGGTGCGCATGCATACAATACAAACAAAAGAGTTTAAGTTTATATAATGTCAGTCAGTTTTTTTTTTTAAAAAAAGTATAATTGTTACTGTACTAAGGAATGGATGCAGAGCCTAGTAAAAGCAAAGGTAGCCATTAACATTGAAATTAGATTCTTGCAAGGTCTCAACCACAGGAGGTCTATGCTCTTTAGCAGAAAGTTTTCCTCCTTGGGAATAGAGTTATCATCCACAATTCGATTTATTTAAAAGTTACATCTACATGAAGGGAAGGCCCTTTTCTTGCTAGATAGTATCTAGCAAACTTTTGAGTGCTTTATAAATAATAAATAATCAGTTCATAATATGCATAATTCAGCTATTTCCTAATCATAATCCAATCTTATGTATCAATCAGTTCCTCTTTTTTAAAAAAAAAAAAAAACCTCAATTGAGGATAAAATACAGTAGGCCCTTCACATTTGTGGGGGATACGTGCAGACAACCTCCGTGAAAATGAAAGAACCGCAAATAACTCCCCTGCCCCAGCACTCCTCCTCCCCTGCACATGTGGCCACGCCAGTCATCGCTGGCAATGGACAGGAGATGGGAGGGGAAGAAAAAAATCTTTCGTTCCTTTCACCCTCCCCCCCACCGCTGGGATGATCGGTCCTGGAGCTGCAGGCAGGCAGACGGCGACCAAATATTTTTTCTACCCCCTTTGCCATCTATCCCCACCCCCACTGAAAGGCCAATTGCACCAGAGCTGCAGTCAGGCAGATGGTGAGCCTGATCGCACCAGCAGCGGCTGAGGGCATGCAGAGAATGGGTGATCGTCCTCTCTGCACGCCCCTGCTGGCTGCTGCCAGTGAGCAGAGGCCCCAGGATGTGCAGGGAATGGGTGATCGTGCGAGATCGCGCTCCCCACATGCTTCCCCCATCCACTCTTGGTGGGATCGCGCTGGTGGCAGGCCAGAGAACAGCGAAGAGAGTGAGATTGCGCTCCTCACATGCTTCCCCCACCCACTCTCAGTGGAATCGCGCCAATGGTGGGCCGGAGAAGAGCGAGGAGAGCGAGATCGTGCTCCACGCATGCTTCCCCAACCCTCTCTTGCTGGGATCACACCAGTGATGGGCTAGACAAGAGTGAGGAGAGCGAGATCACGCTCCTCACATGCTTCTCCCACCAGACTGTGCTGGTGGCAGACTGGAGAAGAGCAAGGAATGCGAGATTGCACTCCTCACATGCTTCCCTCACCGGCCCTCAGCAAGATTGAGCTGGTGGCAGGCCGGAGAAGAGCAAGATCAAGATCGCACTCTCCACATGCTTCCCTCACCCAACCCTGGAGCAATCATGCAGGGGGCATGTTCTCATCATACTCCTGTTCCACTACTATCTCATCAAAAGTAGGCTTTATTTGTTTGATCCCACCACTAGACACCACTTGAATAACTTCTGCCACCACAGACACCATGTATCTGAACACAAGCATTCCATAACCCTTATGTAGAGTTCTCAGAGCAACAAGTGTGTAATACATAAATAATTTATTAAACATAAATTCAACATACAGTTAAAAATTACTTATATAAAACATCTAAAATCTTACTGACCCTAACTAACATCTCCTAGTCATACCCTTAACTTTGGCATTCATCTCTCTTACTCTAACTCTGACATCCACCCCACCATTTTAAAATCCATTTAAAGATTCAGCCAATCACCAATCACTATCAACATTCCATACTCTAACCCCCTCCCAACATACCATTTACCTTATTCCATTTAATACATATCCATACTTTAATTTCTTTATCTCCGACCCTGACAGTCGTGACTCACTTTGCATTAGAAGGCCATGACTGTGGGTTGAGTGGCTTCCTGGAGAATGCCACAAATCCTTGAGCGCCTGTGTGATCGCCTCCTGCCTGACTTGCAACTCAGTTCCAATGTTTTTACCACCACTCTGCCTAATTTGCAAGTTTTGCAAGGGTACAATAAACACAGATTAGACCATGAGCTGAATGTTAATAATTGCATGACCACTTTGCCACAAGTTGAACTTAACATGGATTCATCCAGCCCATGTTTGCAACATGCCGAACAAGCTTACATAAACATCAAGATATTTTTCTTTTTTACCGATGGCTATGGATGGTGGCTGGTTATCCACTGGAAATATTGTGATGTTAATATCATACACAGGAAAGGATTTATGAAGAGGTTCAGTAGAAAATGGAGCTCCATCATAACAACAGGCATTTACGTCTGGGCCTGTTTCATCATCCGAGACAACAAAGGTAAGGATATCAAATAAAGCATCCAAACCAATCTCTCCACCTGGAAAAAGGAGCTACAGATAAAGCATGAAATCTTTGCAACACAAGATTAAAACGTTCTACAGGAAATATTTTCTAAATGCTGCAGAGATGTGAAATATTTTCAGCAGTAGGAGCAGACAGCATGAACAAGAAGATGTTCAAGAGAAACAGCAAAAATTTCTCAACTCTGCTCTATTATTCCTTACAAGAAATAATTGCAGGACTATCAAAAAGTCTATACATCCATCTTTCGTTTGTCATGCAAACTGGATTTAAAAAAATACTACCCATGTGGACAGCTAACTACAAACATGTACTTTTTCACTTAAAGGATACACCATTGACATCATTCTCTCCTAATCTAGCACTCTCCAGATGTGTTAGACTACAATTGTAAGACAACAGATCTTGACAGCTACTGTTCAGACACAAACACCCTTTTGCACTTGACAGACTTGTGGGTGTACAAAGGCAACTGCTTTGGAATGACATTAATTATCTAGATCCATTTCAACTTGGCTTCAGGCCTGGATTCTGGGCCAAATCAGAAGGGAGGAGCTGGACAAGTCTAGTTGGTGCCAACCAATCACAGCTTAGAGGACGCTGTAAAAGGGGGCCTGCAGGGGAGAAAGGATACAAAACTGAGGCTTGTCTCTGACAAAAGGCAGACAGGTGAAAGATGGAGTAGAGATAGGGATAAGATTGAAGAGAGATAGGGAACACATGACGTAGAGATAGAGAAGAGCTGTAACAGAGATAGGACAGTCAGTTGAAGAAAATTACTGATTAGAGTTTGGGGGATCTGTGAATGATTAAATAGCTCAGGGTTTGATGTGTGATCTAAGTGTGTATTTATAAACTTTTAAAAATGGTATCTGTTAAGTTTTGACAGAGAGTCTGGTCATGCTTACCACTGTGAACCCAGTGAACAACACATCCACTGGTCCATATAGGGATCACTTTGAGGCCCAAGTACCAATCAAGGGAGGGATCTTGAGGGGAAAAGGGGCAAGGTGAATGACAGGAACCCAAGGATTTGGAAGTGTGAGGCCAGCTAAGAGAGGAGATCTCTCCCAGTTGTCTTCAATGGATGTTCTCTATTTAGAAAGCAAATGAGGGAACACAATCTATTCCTCTTGCTTGATCTTTCAGCAGCTTTTGATATCATTGACCTTGGTGTTCTTCAGGACTGATCCAGTGAGTAGAGACTGTGTGGGCCTTGCTTCTCCCTTTGATGTCCATGGAGTACAGTGTGGCCCCTGGAAACTCTAACAGAGACTCCTACTGAAAGTGCAGTTTACAGAGACTATACAGTTTCTTAGCCCACTGAAGTTTGTGCTACTGGATCACCTTATCACCAGTTCTGTTTAATATATAAATCTGTTGAGAGAGATCAGGAGCACCAAGTTCTGGTTCTCTGAATATGAACCAAGTGCAGTTGTGTAAGCCCTAGACCTCTGTTGTGTAAGCCCTAGCCTTATGAGTGACTGTCTGGTAGACCACAATATTCTGGATAGGGTTGTGTTCTCATTGCCTAAGTGTGATCTATCGTTGCTATCTGAAGTCCAGACAAACTCAGTGTCTTGAATTACCAACTTTGACTGATATACCAGCTTTGGCTGTTCTTGGGAACAAACTGGCCACAGTGGCCCAGAGACTGGTAACCTCAATGTTAGATTATAGCAATGTTCTTTACATTCACCTAAAACATTATATACCTGGAAAAATAGTCATATCTATTCACATGAAAGGCCTCAAAAACATTTTATAATACAAGCATATACATGGAGGGAAATTAAATAATATTTTTCTATTTCTCTCTTTCTCTGTGAGAACTATTCCTTAGAAAGTTTCACTGATGAGTTCCCAGAACAACTCAAATATGGAGTTTCTGACATAGCATTGCACTCTCATGGGACAGTTCACATTTTGGTTCCCCAGTCAAATCAAAGTATAAACTGTTGGAAAGAAGACAAACTTGGAGATGCTCCTAATTTTTCCACCCTCCAGACACCAGGAACCACACAGGAAGAAACTGAAATATGAATGTTTTTAAGCAAATAGTTCTCCAAATTTAAAATTACACTGGCTCTATGACATGGGGCTAATTTAAACAATGTGACTCCTGCAGCATTTGACCTGATTATTTAGTATCTCAAAATTGAGATACACATTTAAGTTTTTAAGACTGCTGCCCTTATGAGTGCTTTAAGGGAAACTGAATAGTGTCAACTACTTAAATAGAATGTGTATTTGTAATGCAGGAGAAGACAGATGCCATTATTCACTATTTGTAAATTATATGTAATTCGAGTAGAAATTTGTTCAAGAAACTTTGGCAGATTGGACAAATTTTGGCTGGCTAGCTTTCAGCGAAAGACAAACAAAAGTATATTTCAAAAAGTACTGCCAGATTTGCTGTTCTGGGTGTAAGGATAAAAAAGGAAGTTTGCATGCATCATACATTTATTGATTTTTCCCTGTTTTATTTGATAACCTTTTTATTTGTGCTGTATTTTAAGTACACAAAATTTGTAATGTAAGTGGTATGAATGATTTGTGATTCCCTGGCAGACCACAGGGAAAATCACCGTGATCCTGAAGCTGGCCAATAAAAGTTAACAATCTTTAGTCATCTTAACAAATAAAGAAGCTCCTGCTGGTTCATGGGGGGGGGGGCAGATTACAATTTAAGGGAGTTGCTCCAAGGCACTTCACTGGCTAGGGGCCCAGAACCGAAGGAAAAAGTGTAGCTTGCTGCCTTTTCCTTATAATAATGTCCTAGTGTTTCTGCGATCATCACATGTATTACCTGAATATCTCAATAAAAATGCATGGGGATAGGCCATTAGTCTCATCAATGGCAAGCCAAAAATAGCTTCATACATTGATATACTTGCATTATACTTGTATTTTATTTATCGTCGATTCCATTTCTATGTAATCACTCTCAGAATAAATCACAGTTATGTCAAAAGGGGACATAGTTTTTGGAGCTGTCTGTAAGCCATGCTGACTGGGGGATCATGAAAGTTGAAGTTCAACAAATAACATTTCCAAGTTCTCAGCAGGGAAACGTAAGTATAAAAACATCACCCTAAAGGTAGATTGAGACAAACTTGAGCTACCTTTCTGCTTGATATGTTCATAATGAGTTATAACGGCACTGCAAAGTGGTATCATTTATTGGCATAGTAGTAAAGACTTGTTCTATGCATGACTGAAGCATTGCTCTTACTTACTCGTATGTTCATATGCTACTGTTCCAGAAATGACTGCTGCTTGGGAAAAACGGTCAACCACAATTCCATCTTTCTTTACAACCCCATATTTAGGCTGTCGAACAAGTGTGAACATCAGTTGCATGTCTTCACTGTCTGCATCAGTAGCATAAAGGTGTTCTGATGTAATAGACACTGCCTGACCTTCTGGACACTGCATGATGGGAATGAGGTCAGAATGCATGACAGGAGGCTCATCATTTACAGGAATCACCTGGAAAAATATAAATGATCATGATAACGATTAATAAATAAATAAGCATTATGACCACTCATTTGCATATACAAGCCTGGTTTACCAGAGACCAGAAGCCATGGCAGGGTAATAAATGGTTCAAACAAGGAAAAACTTGCAGCAGGTTTGGATTTCTTTAAAATCTGCACATTGGTTTTCAGCACCAGTAATTAAAAATGTAGGGAAAGATACGCTGACAAAGAAGAGAAAAAGAAAATGAAAAAAATACAAACTGTATAGACCAGGAATGGGCAACTGTGTAGGGCCTGAGGGCCCTCTGGGGCTCCATAGAAACACCAAAAGTCCCAGATCAAAAAAAACCCCCATGGAGTGGGGAGCTGCATTCTGTTAAAAGGTGAGTTGCCATTCCTAGAAGCAATAGTGGTAGCAAAGAAATTATATTTATTTGCCACCTTATCACGTTCTCTAAAAGAGGATATGGTGAAGCAGTCACTGGAAAGGGGGGGGAAAAACCTCCATGAACCCCATCATAACAGAGAATTATAGGCCAGTCTCCAGTATCCCATCCTTGGGCAAGGTTATAGAACAAATGGTGGCCTCCTAGCTCTAGGGCTTCTTGGATGAGACTGATGATCTATACCCATTTCAGTCTGGCTTCAGATTTGGTTATGGGATCAAAACAGCTTTCGTTGCCTTGGTTGATGATCAATGCTAGAATCTGGATGGGGGAGTCTGTCCCTGTTGGTTCTGCTGGACCTCTCAGCAGTATTCAGTACCACCAGCCATGGTATCCTTCTGGACTAGCCCTCTGGGACAGGACTTAGGGACATTGCCTTATAATGGTTCTTGTCCTTTTTGGAGAGTCTAATTCAGAATGTGTTGCTGGGGTATTCATGTTTGATGCCACAGCCATTGGTCTTTGGGGTTCCCCAGGGCCTCCCATTCTCTTCAACTTATATATGAAATCACTGTGAGAGGTGATCTGGTGAAATGTACGATAAAAATAAATAAAATAAAATCTGCAGTATAAAATCCAAGTTTGTGACTGAATGTAAGCTTGGCAGAGAGCTGCAACCAGTCTTGAGCTCTGAGATAAATGTACCCGAATGGTTGCAAATGTATGTAACCCATGGACACATAGCATTTTATGGGATAATGACAGAGCCTTGATACCATTGTTTAGTGGGAAAGCAACAACAAAATCAAGAAGTAGAAAACTCCAGGCAAAGTACTCATGGCAGAAGTGGGTGCTTAACATCTTTCTTCCTCATCATTTCTCTGTGCAAATGTGGGGTTTAAAATGGGTATTTATGTATTAGGGTAATGGAAAGTGCTAGGAAGGATAATTCTGAGGAAAGAAGGAACAAGTGGGGAGAATCTCTTGAAAATTAATCCTTTTTGATGTTGTTTTCATTTAAAATAAGAATGGCTTTCGGGTTTCTTTATCTCTGTTTACATATAGTATATTGTTTCAATGTACACTTAAAACACATAATGCCTGTATAAGAAATCAAAGAAGAAATAATGTAACTGTTCTTCTCTCTGTAAGATGGAAATTATGTCTGTAATGGAATGAAAATAAGCAATTTCAACTGGAAGATTTAAGCATGGAAGTATGGGGGGGGGGTATTTTCGAGACAAACTTTCAATAAAAATTATACAAAAATAAAAAATAAAACACATAATGCCCGAAGTTGCCTGTACCTCTTTCAGGTTCCAGAACTGCAGAAATCAATCTTCTGCAAGCATCCCTAACAAGATATGAACATCTGCTCAGTTCTCCAAATCATGAATCTAATCAGATTTTCAAAAATCTGAGTTTTAAGAAGCAAAGCTTTGTTTTTTGAAGCATGCAATGTGAGAATGAATACATCCAAAAATACAGCGAAGGATTTGCTTTTTTCACAGTAGCTTCTGTTGCCTTAAGTATGGAAACACTTCTTGCAGAACTACCACAGGCTCATCATTTAATTCTAAGCGGATCTTTCCTGACAATAGGGAACAAGCTGGAACTGGTGCAGATGTCTACTAAGTAGTACCTGCCAAATTTGTTGTCTAACCATTATTGTCACATAAATCTCCAAAGTGAAGTAGAAGCCTCATTCAGTCCAAGAATTTTTGAGAGGATCAAAAAAGTCCATTGAGAGGTTTAATTTTCTATTAGACCTTTGTTCTGGTGAGTTTTGCACCAACCTTAATGTACAGGATGAACTCAAAGGAATTGATACCATCTGTAGCTGCAAAGAGGATATGATCTTGAGGAACCTCTGACCCATTGTGATGATACCTATAGGAACAAAATTTTGAATTCATATGAAATGTTTATATGGAGTCTACCTGTATTTAACAAGTTATACATAATTGCTGTGTGCCTTCTTGTCATTTTTGACTTACAGCAACCATAAAGTGACCCTACCATGAGATTTTCTTGCAAAGATTTGTTCAGAGAGGATATGCCATTGCCCTCCTCTGAGGCTGAGAGAGTGTGATTTGCCCAAGATCACATAGAGAGTTGAGTAGTGATTCAAATATTGATCTCCCAAAATACTAGTTCAAAATTCAAACCACATCAACATATTGGCTTTTACTATAGAATTAGCACCAGTTAAACAACTAAGAATTTGTTGCTCTTTCATGACACCCAAAGTCTTCTGCTTGAGGCAGCTGCCTTATTCTGCCTGACAAAGGGGGCCTTGGAGACAGCTGGCTCTGCCATTATCCATTTATAACCTCTAGTGTTTTTCTACCACTTTCCTGCATTTTTTCTTCCATATCACATAAAATTAATTAAGGAGGGAAAGATGGAACAGCTACACAAAGCATTTTGATTGGTGGTCTCAGGTGTCCATCTGGAAGCATCCAGAATCTACAGCAGAGCTTTCCAAACTTTTCATGTTGGTGACACACCTTTTAGGCATACGTCATTTCATAATACAGTAATTCAGTGAGTAATTCAGTAAGTGGCGGTAGCTCTTCCACCCGACCCTGGTCTGCCACCACCACCCTCACTGGAATCTACCTTGGCCTGGGGCAGTGGCAGCAGTGGTGGGATAGGCAGCCCTTCCACCTGAGCCTGGCCTGCCAAGGCAGCGGGAGAGGTAGCCCCTCTACACATTATGTTTGCGCGACACATCTACACACCACAGCCAACACACTAAAGTGTTGCGACACACAGTTTGGAAAGCTCTGATCTACAGCAATACTCTAGTCTCCTCTAACCTGACTTTGGAGATGCGCAGGTCTTCACAGGTCAGTTGGTTTCCTTCATTTATGGGAATTCCACCCAATTCAACAGTACCGTAGAGAGGTGGCCTTAGGAGGTGGATGCGAATATTTTCCAGTCTGGTGTCCACATCTGAAATCAAAATGTTCCCCTCTGTAATGGTGGACCTCCCCCCTTCTTGTACTTTCAAGTTGCTTGTAAACACCTGAGCAGAAGGAAAGAGAGACCAGTTGAAGCTTCCAACCAGATGTTTTTGTTGATCCTTTAAATCTGATGTAATTCCTTCCAAAAGCTCAGAAAAAATATTTTTCTAGGCTCTGTTCATTGCACAGAGAACAACACAATTTCACAGGCCACTGAACAAACTTCAAAGCTGTAAAAAAAAAAAATCTGCCCAGTGCCCTGGAGAAATCCCCCTGGGGGAAAGCATTAAGTAAGTAGCCATTAAAAAAGAAAAGAAAAGAAACTAAAGTAGTCAAAAGATTTTAAAGAACTAATACAGGTATATTTCACTGAGTGAAGTAGATGTTACTTCTTTTACAGAAAATTTGATAGCAGGGTTCGAAACAATGTGGAAAGATTAGGATCCTACACCACAAAAAAGAAGAACAGTTTAACATGCTTCAACAAATCTTTTTTTTTCCAAATATAGCAACGTATGAAATGAAATAACCCAGCCAGGTAAGCTTTGCATAAGTAAACAAAAGCATTTGAAACTTCTAGAGACTATTCAAAAACTTCATCCAAAATGCATCCAGGGATAAGTTTTTATTTCACTACCCTCTCTTTTTCTTATGATTTTCATTTTGGTGGACAAACAGACTTATGCCTTTTTTAAAACAAACAAACTAGGGGTTACCTGGTGAGGCAGGCTTACCTGCTCTCCCTTTTTCTCTTTGTTTCATTGTTTAAATAAGTCTAATAAGGGATTCTGAGATAGTTGCAAAGGACTCTGATATATGCCTATATTGGCAAATGTTACAAATGATAATGAAATAAAATATAGGCCTTCTTCAATTAAGAAAGTCTCCGATGAAGAAGTTCCTTTGTACTAAGTCTTTTTACACCTGCCCAGACCCTGTCCTCCTCATCCTCTCTCCAGCTGTATGTTTTTTAGCAGGAACAGCACTGGAAAGATGGTATGAGAAAGACAGCCTTTCAATGTCAGGTGCAGCAGTGCATCTCCAGTAAACAATGCAGTAATCCTTGGTGTAGGAAAGAATGGGATTCTGCTCTAGTTGGTTTTGCTGTAGCTGTATGTGCCTGCCTACAGCAACACAGTAAACTGCAAATAACTCAGTATCTCTTAATACAGCTGTGTGCACATCTAAACAACAAGAAAAGGGGAGAGCCTGCCCCACAATTATTAAAAAAAAAAGAGAGAAAGAGAGAGAGAGAGAGAGAGAGAGAGAGAGAGAACAGAACAGTTAGTTTGGCCATCAAAATGGGAATTGTAAGAAAATTGGAGGCTGGTGAAAGTAAAAGTCATCCCTGAATGCCTTTCAAAAGTTTTCAAGTGGCCAGATTTTTTTTCTTACTTGTTCAAGGTTTACCTGACTTTGCTGCTTCTTGCATATGCCAATATTGTTAGTTCTGAATAAAAGGTTTGCTGAAAAATGTTGAACTGCTCTTTTTTGTTGGTGGTGTAGGAGTCTGTTCCTTGTTCTTTCCACGGTATTTCTGCCTCTAGTACCAAATTTTCTGCTAAGGAAGTAATGCTCTGAAACAGATCTAGTTTGCTCATTGAGGTATCCCTGTGTTTTATAGATATTATAATTTTAAAACCATTAACAGGGCAAAAAAAATTTAGGCTACAATCTTATAGTCACATACATGGGAATAAGACCCTTCAAAATCAGTGAAGTTGAGTTCTGAGTAGATGGAGGGTGTATTAGGAACAGTGCTTTCCTTAGTTTCTGATGGCCTACAAATAAAATAATAATAATAATAATAATCCCATATAACTTGAAGTATCATGTCCCCCTTTATAGGTTAGAATTGTGGATTTCTTTTATCATGAGTTTGCCTCACAACATTAACACAAGGGCTGTGAAGGCACTTATAGCACAGAATCAGCCAAGGATGCCTTTCTTGACCCTGTTAGTTTTCTCTTATTCCTTGGATGCCTCTCTGCAAGCTTCTAAAGTCAGAAAAAGCCCAGGCAAAGAGAAAACTGGATGGAAGGTGGCATAAGGTTGCCAGCTTGAACGCTGGATATTGCTTCTAGACCTTCAATGGTTATGCAGAAAGTGGAATTTTAGGAGGTCTTGCTTGTCAAGCAACCAGATAACAAGTACCAGCTGCTGAAATGTCCTCTTCTAAGCAACCATTAAAGGTACAGGAACCATCTCCAGTTTTCACTCTGGCAACCTTATTCTCCAATAAGTTAACACCAAAACATAAAAACCCCTTCTTCACTCATTTACCTCCAAACCTGGTCAATGCTTAACCTTTTATTTTCTCCCATTCCTATTAGCTTTATAATCATACCTCAGGAGCTTGGTTGTCCACAGGAAGTATGGTGATGTTAAAACAGACGTCATGCAGAGTTCCACCATGCTGATTGCTGACTGAGAATCTGAACTGGATGTACTGAGGCTCAGGACCAATATCTTGCAAAGGTGGCATATAGGCAACTTTCATGTGGTTTATGGCATGCTACAGGCACATAGTAATTGAACAAACAAAGCGTAAGACATATGTCCCCAGCCACCTGCCAGCAAATCCAAATACCTTGTTATTGCATAATAATTAATTTAGTTTTACTTTTGCGTCATCAATGTCTTTACTTTAAGAACAAATCAGATAAGCCGACCCTTTAACTCAAGATGGGCAGCTGAGGCCTTCCAAATGATGTTGGGCTCCAACTCCCAGCATCTCTTGCCATTTTTTATGCTGGCCAAGGTTGATGGAAGTCACGTTCCACCAGCATCAGAGTTGCCCATTCCTGCTTTAATTAAACAATGCTCTGATCCATATCCGTACATCCACAGCTTATTTTTTTTGCAAAGGCAGAACAACAAAATTTTCACACATGGCACAGGTATCATCATACTAACTGAATACTCATTACATGACTTTATTGTGATTTTGAACACACAGGAAACCAGATTTTAACTTTACTATGGGTCATGCAGAAATGTGGATTTGCAATTACATTTTCAACCTTCATACATTCCTGGTATCACGTGTGAAGTGACCTCAAGACCATTACTACTTTTCTGGCAGAGATCTGCATAATTTCAGGAAACAATCAAATTTTAGCTAAAGAAGGAATTTGGACTTTTAGAACAGAAGCAGCCTTCTCTTACAGACAAAGAAACTGGATGAGACAGAATGGTGGTGGTAATAATTGTGAAAGCAACTTGCACGGCATGTATGAAAAAATGCACACATTTAACTTGAGATAGTGCTCAATCAAGAAAGGTGTGCCACAAAAGCACTGTACTACCAAGGAATTATATTGACTAATACAATTTAAAAAAAAAAGACAGTTTCCCAGATATTTCCAACTCTACTTTCTAGGAACTTTCAAAGAGATAGCCATGTTAGTCTTATCACAGCATAAAAGGAAAATGTGGGTGGGAAGAGGAATCTAGCAGAACTTTTAAGATTAATTTGTTTCATTATGAGCTGATCCCACTCTACAACTATGTTAGCTAAGCTTAAGTATCTGTGGGTTTAACATTGGACTTCAACAGTGCATTTAAAGAAGTGGATCAACATACACAAAAGTTAATGCTGAAATAAGCAAGTCTTAAAGATTCTTTTTTATTTTTCAGGAGTGTCACTACTCCTACTGTACAAAGATTCAGAAGAACATAACACAGAACATAATCATCTCACGAAGCATAATGTTATTCATTGTAGTTCAACACACTTTTTTTTTTTTTTTTTGGTGGCCAGCTAGACAGAAGAAACCCCTTCAGGGTCTAATTCCAGATGGGAATACACCCCAATCAGGTTCCAGAATCCATTCCAAAAACTGGCACTTATTCAAATAGCCACATCCTACATATAAGATATTTGCAGGGCATTTTTTTTTCTCTCTGCGAAGTTTCAGTAGGCAGAATACTTTGCTTCAATCAATGTCCATGAATCCATGGTGGGAGCTATTGGGTAACACAAAACTTGGTTTCCAGGTAAGCTTTAAACTTGGTAACAAACCTGAGTAAATGATCTCAGCGATGGAGTAGCAGGATCCTTGATCAGCTTTGGAATGCTGTCTACCATAAACAGTTTTCCAGAATCTGTGTAGCTGCACACAAAGGTATTGTCATGTTTGTAGGCTGAGTCTTTTTACAGCAAAATCAAAAACAAAATTGCATTCGAGAATTGATTCCCACACCACCAGCTTCACTAAATGAGGAGATTGTGTGACCTTCTAGAAGATATTGTTAAATTGTAAATTCCAGAATCCCTCACCATTGCCATGTTGGCTATTCTTGCTAGGAGTTGCAGTTCAGCGATGTCTGAAAGGCTAGACAAATCCCACCCCTAAACTACAGAGAAAGTAAATTGCCATCATATCCCCTTCCTCAAAGTACAGTTTGAAATAGATTTGCAATGAAGAATGAAATAAAATAAGGTGTGAAATATAGTTTAAAGATATAAGTGCGTAAGTGTCTAATTGTCTTATTTTTTTAAAAGCACCTTTTCGTGTCATTTCAGCAATCAATCAATGTTGTAAAAACTGGACATGACAAAAACCTTCACCAGTAAACTGATCAAAGGGCTGATGTCTTGAGGAGCATATTCAGGTACATAGATGATATTTGTTCTTTAAGGAAAGGAAAGCAATGAGCAATAGTAATACATCTTCATCTTCAAACTATCTCCTAAGGCCTGTTTGCAGTTTGGGGACTTCCATCTCCTATTATCCCTTGCCACTATTGTAGTTCACCATAAGAGTCTATGGGCATCAAACTTTTTTGCATCTGTACATAAATCAGTGGTGCACTAGTAAACATAGAAGTGTAGGTACCCATCATGCTGCTCCTTGTGGTCATGCCCTCAAGGAAAATCCAAAAATCTTGGCAGTCAAGTTTATTCTTATCAACAGACCAGTTTTATCACTTTTCAACTTCTCAAGGAAGAGATCTTTTGTCAAACTGATGGTTCTCTTCATGGCTGTTTCAAGAACAAGCTACCCCAAAATAATTTGCAGAGTATCAGAGATATCTCACAACAACATATTATTCTGGGAAAATCAACTGCCACTCTGCATAGCTGTGGCAAGTGATGTCAGAGCCCTGCTAAGCAAAAAGTCACTATACTCCAACCTGGAAACCCCTGACTACACTATAACTCCAGTGTAGAAAAATGGCAATCCAGCCAGCAAGGCTGAGACTGGAAGCATCCAACAGATGGGCAACAAAAAACAAACAAGAAAATGGACTTAGGTAAACACCACAACCTCACTAATCTGAGAGAAGGATATACAAGTCTTAGTCCCTTGCCACAGGTCTGTTGGTCAGCACAAGCTCTGTCATCCAATGCAAGCTGCAATCACGCCCTTTTCTTTTGCAGACTATATATTTGCCCAGACTTACTGATGCAAAGAAGAGAAGAATGGAGGAGACGTGACAGTATAAATGAGCTCTCTGTCCTGTGCTTCTGTATCTATGAAGTTGAGATGTTTCTTTGTCAGATAGGCGATCTCTGTTTCCTTAACAATCAGGTGGCGGTTCACCCCTGAAGCTTCTTTGGGAAGCTGATCATCCACGGGAATTATGTGCATTCTTACTACCTAGTGAAAGAATTTGGGTGAAAAAGAGTATATGCTGAAGAAGTGTATATTACAACTTATTGCAGCTTAATGTTGCAGTTTAAAGGACTACACATTGATGATAAGCCTTCGTATTCTGTCAGAAACAACTTTCTGGCATCCACTAGAAGTAACAAGTCAAAACAGCAGATGATAAAATACTTCATGAGTGTCCCATGATTAGTTTTACTTTTGTATAAATAGATACATTATGCATTGGTTAAAAAAAACATAGTACAATGCACTACAAAATCATATTGTAAGTATCATCCATGATATTTATATTTATTATATGTATATTTATATATATTATATGTATATTTAAAGATGTACACAAGATTTCCTAACCTGGTACCTTGGATTACATTATCCTTAGCTAACTTGGACACAAAAAGCCCAATGCTGTGTTTTCCTACATTGATCTCTACCCCCAATTTATTGGCTGAGTTAACTGAGATTCTTAGTTTAAATCACATTCAGATGCTGCAATTTCCATTAGACTAGTCAACATAGCCAATGGTAAGGGACCATGGAAAATGCAATACAACAAACTATTGGAGGACCATGAGATGCCCACCCTTAGACCATTTAAACTAGGTAAGCACGTTCATCTCTCACATTATATGTTCATGCATTTTTTTCCATCTGATTGTTAGCAGAAGGAAATTCTCACACATTTTCAGCACAATCCCCTGGATGTTTACCTAGGGGTACACTTCACAGTATTCAGTAATACTTTTCTAGTAAA